>OY720154.1:25245569-25690768 GCA_963082725.1 Pedicia rivosa
ATGTTATTTTTTAAGAAGAAAATGTAGTGTTGTGTGTTGCCATTACGAAATTGGTCGAAACGCTACAATGAACACTCCTTTTTATCGTAATCAAAATTTGTCAAATGGCGAGTGCACTGATGGTGAGTAAGGTCAGTGGCGACTCGCACTCGCATATTTATCCACAGCTTATTATATCCACAGCTTTATCCTTATATTTATCTTGTATTTTTGTATCATGAGATTCTGGCATAAGAGCGTTCTCTTATACTCTTACTCAAATTAGCATATTCTAAACCAAACCTCTCATTGTTCAAATATTCTTGAATAGGTTTTCACAATAATAAGAATACGAAAAATATGTCACATAAGATAGCCAGAATATCCTGAAAATGTACACCTGAATTCGAAGAGATTGAGTTATAATATTTGGAAGAATAGATAGGATTATTGAGTGTAGATATGTTGTAAGGTGAGTTAAATACATTTTATGGGTGCCACATAACTTGCACACTGAAAGAAATAATTGGTGCAGCAACAACAAAGATCATTCTTTTTGTTTTTGCTTGAAATTTATATAACAAGAAAAATGTATATAATTTGTTAATGTGGACAATGATTATTTGGTTGCAAGGTTCAAATCTCTCAATTGAACAATTCTGTTCGACAACAGTAGATAATATTCTTTCTGTTCAATTTGAGATTTTTTGGTGAATAGGTATTTTGGTACGATTAAAAAGAAAACAAGTATTTTGCTCAAATATTCTGTTAGACTGACTTGTTATAAGTAATTACTTTATTGAAGAATCAATTGATTCAATGACGTCAATTGCAGCATTGCATTTCCAAATTTTTGTCTGTTGACGTGAATTATTAAATGATGAAATATAAAATTATTTTTTATTCTTTGATTTGGATGAAAAAACGACAGGCAAGTATGGCTGTATGCTTCATCGAATGTTATGCAATAGTATTGTCAGCATTTAACACGAACGGATAACAATATACCCAAGTTCGGAAAACCCCTCCATGGAACCATCATTTAATATAATAAAACACTAATACCAAAATTTCATTGAAACCAGTTCACGGGTTCTTAAAAAAATTGATTTCATCCAAAAAATTTGTATGGAGGGTGCTCCACCCCGTGCCCCGATCCCCATATATATTGTGTTATAAATTAATTCTATTTTATTTTATATATGTAAATATTTTTATTATATTTTTTAATATTTATGAAATTGCAAGCTAATCATTATGTTATATAAAATTATTTTATTATTATGTTTTAATATTTTAATATTTTCGGTATATTTTTTAATATATATGAAAGGTGAATGAAATATAAAGAATGCAATTTTTTATTCTTTGATTTAGATTTTACGTTATATTTTATTGATGAGAAATGGTCTGATCTTGAACAGTTTTTATTTATTTATTAAAACTATCAGGAGATTCTAAATTTGTTTATTTACGTTTTTTGTAATATTTTCACATAAAATATAATATTGGTTTTACACATTATCTTTCAAAAAATTGAATTTAAATAAAAAAAAAATTGCGAACTGAGGTAATTCTAAGTTTTGCAAAACAAAAATATAAAAGGTACATCTATTTGTGCGCTTAACAATAATATTTTTTGATTCCTCAAAAATTCTGTAAAATAACAGAATCATTGTATGAAAACTTTTTAGTATTTTAGTAAAAATGTATGTATCCCAAAAGTCCAATAAGCCTATATGTAACTGTAAGTTTTGTCTTCATCCAAAAATTTACAATTTATGCTGCTGTCAAAGGATTTTTAAATAAAATTAAAATTAAAAATAATATTCTTCTAATAAATATAAAAATTTTTAAAAATAATAATTTCTATTAAATAATAACAAAAATTAAAACATAGTTGAAAAATAGTTCATTTTTTTTAATAATATAGCTATTCAGGCGCGCCTCAGAACTGCGATATCTCAGCTCATCGCACAACCTTCTATATAATTGCGATTTTTTTAGTTTTTTATTTTCTTCATATTTATATATATGTACAATATATATTATTTTATTATAATTTAATGAATTTAAATAAATTTGAATTTTTTTCCCCAAGAAAAATGTTCGTTTTATTATTATTTCAGAAAGTAAAAATTTCGGACAATTTTGAGTCTTGTATGTATTAGCAGAAACTATTCAAGTTCTATATTCTTTGATAGAATGTTGTGGTACATCATCATCGTCTCATTGTTTATAACTTCACCTTGTTTTGACCATTGAAAATATTGAAATCTTTTAGTAAATTTTACGACATTTTGCATAAAAAATGAAATTGTTTGATAATAAATTTAAATACTTTTATTTGAATTGTAATCTTTTTTAAAAATAAAATAAAATTATTGTTGCAAATAATAAATACTTTGAATCAATTTTCAAAATTCCTATTAATATAAATTACTTCTATATGAAATGTTTCACTGATCCGTTGAACTGAGAGAGAAAAAACATTGTGCATCATTGTACATCACTTTAAAAGTGGAAACAGAATATATGCGTTCGTCAGCTTTGCGTTGACAGAAAAGTAGAATAGACATAACATCAATATGTAATAGGCGTATCACACGTGAATTGCTAGACTTAATAATTCCAAAAATTATTTTGTGTGCGAGAGAGAAAAATTAAATTAGATAGCAATATATTTTGTCATAACATATCGTTTTAGAACAAATGGCAACGTAGTGAAAAATAAAATTTATATCGAAAAATGCAGTGTTGCTTTTATCTATTTAAAATAATTTAAACAAAAATTTAAATATAATTTTTTTGTATGTAAAATAATTAATTTTTTAATATAATAAGTTGCTTTGATAGCTATTAATCTTATATCACACGTGAATTGCTAGCCAATTTAATTTTGGTTTCAATTCCAACTTGTCAAAAACCAATGAAAATAAACGAGATAGAATGAAAAAAAAATGTGTATATCCGTCTCTTTTTTTAAATTCAAAAATTATGTCTACGCTTATTAATACCAACTTTATATCCATAAATAATAGCTACGCTCATGGAATTGAAAACCATTTACAATTCCCAAATTTTCATTAATTCTTTTCCAACGTAAAATATTATTTAATAATTTCCAGCTAATTTCTATGATAATGACAAAAATGCAAATGACCCAACAGAAAATCATAATTAAATATATTTTTTGGATATCAGAAAATTTTATGATAACATCAACGTCATAATTGTCATTCCTGTCACAGATTTCAACCAAACCAAACTCAAACATTTCATATTCAGTTTTAACTTTCCAATACGTTTCAAGGCCAGCTTCAAAACTTCTCATTAGAATTTGATCAATTGTATGTTTATAGGGTATGCGTATTGTTGTGTGATAAGATGAATATGTTGAATATAAACTTTGATCAACTAAACGAAATAAGCTTGTCTCGTCCTCATCTTTATTGTCTGATGATGATATAAAATTAAGTGCATCTTTTTCAGTCATAACATAACCGATATTCCCCAAACTTCCATTTTTAATTCTGTCTTGTAATTCTTGAAATATTAATATTGAAATAATTTCCAGTATTTTGTAAGAAAGTGATATCATCAGTCCATAACTCAATTTCATTTTTTATTAAATCGCCAATTGTATTAATTTTTTCATTATATTGTGGTTCAATAATTTTTGATACAATGTTTGATTGGAAAAAGTTACACCAGAGAATGCATAAGATAATTAGTTTTTCTTTTCTTGTTTCAATTGTTTGCGTTATTGAAATCATAATCGCCGAACGGAATAAATCCAAAAGAATTCTTAATTCTCTATTATTCCTTTTCAGTTTCAACAGGATGTACCAAATAACACCCAGTGTTAAAATTGTGAACAAATATAATAAAAGTGCATTTAAATCAAACACATTTAGCATTTTCGTTATAATGTCCAATGGTTTGGATTTCAAAACTAATACACGAGCTTTTTCAATATGGAACGGGTAGACCATATAAGTATCAAGTCCTCTAGATTTTTGATATATATTTAAAAGAGGCTGCAGGTTTATATTCAATTCAGCTATAGTAGTAATTAATGCAACTAATGATGGAAATCGTACATTGTTAAATAAGTGAGAAGGCGCTGGTGTTTCCTTCTTCACATAGCTTGCATTTAATTTACTGCAAATTTATTTATTACCCAACCATCGATGCCTCTAATTCTCCCGTTTACAGAAAAAGATCTAGGAAAATCGTTATAAAATGTCAATGGTATTTGGTGTCCTTGAAGATTTCTGCTTTGGCTATCAAATAATTTCTTCATGTGCGTTACATTATCAACATTTTGAAAAATTGGATATAAGTGCTGATTGGTGGTCCATGTTTTAATTATTCCATCTCTCTTAAACATAATTACATAGTTTATCACAACTTGTATTCGCAGATTTTACTTTAATTGGACAGTGAAGACGAAAATTTTCTGGATACAGAATAGCAACTTACCTAAAAATAATCACAATAATAGTAACAATAATTTAATTTTAGGGAAATTAGATATGATATTGCATATTTCTAAATTCGAATGACATTCACATTGTGTAAAGAAGGCCAGAACCTTCTCTACAATTGCGCTGCTAATAATAATACTTTAATTGTTATTTTCAAACTATTTTTATTCTAAATAAATTTTGGTGAATATAAAGCATTTAAGGAAGTAGAATTAAGTAATATAATTTCTCACAAGAATTCTTTTCATATATATTTTTTATGCATAATTGCATAATACATAAATTCTAAAATATTATTATTTAAACATTATCTTAAAAGAATTCTTATGATAAATTTTGTGTGCATAATACATAATTCTAAATATTAATTCTAAAATATTATTATTTAAAGATTAACTTAAAAGAATTCTTATGATTTATCTATATTTTATGAATAATGGAATAATACATGAATTCTTAAATCTTATTAATATTATTTGTTTTATTTAAAGCTGGAAATATGATACGTCTGGACGCTGTGTTTACATTGCAGTGTTTATATTTTCCCGGTTGGTACTTCAAAGTCGAAATCTGGGTTCGATGGTGCTCTTGTGTTACCATATATATTTTAAAAGATATATTCGGCGAATAGTATATGCTATCCCCAAAAGAATTGCTAGACCGAAAGCAGAGTATGAAATCATGTACGTTATGGTATGTGGCTTTCGGTAAGTTTTCATTACTGATGCATTGATGTTCTAAGTTCTTCTACTTCTTCATCAATATTGAACTCCAGGATGGGAATACTAATTTTGCTTTTTTTCTGTTAAGTTGATTGAAGATATATAGAAAGCGTTTAGTTCACTAATTGCTCCACTGTTGACTATGGTTATGGCAAATATTTCTTATTTCATATCATATCCATGGTATGGGGTTCTTCCAGAGAATATATCCAGCTTTTATGGTGAGATAACTGAATCCAAACATCAGTCGACTCTTAGGATCGTATCTGGCCCTTATTTGATATGCCTGACTCATGTTTAAACATTTCCATTTCGCATTTGCTGGCGTTCGAGTTCTGGTTATGTAACGGCCTCTTTTGTGTAAATATTAGTTGTTGTTTCTTATCATGCTGACAGGCTCTAATTTCTTCCATCTCTAGTGATTAATATTGATCATGGTCTAAACTTACAATTAAATATTCTGAAAAGGGTACAATGAACAAATGTTTCTCCTGATATGTAGATTATTATTAGATTTATCTGCTTTTTTAATTGTTCCGGGGTCAAGATTAATGAGTTAACCCGTCCATGGTGTATATACATCATGACGTCCAATAACATATTCTGAGTTTTTTGGTATGAAGAAACAATTAATAGACCTTGTATACTTGCTGATAGAAAATCAAGTTTTGCTTCATTTTGTTCGGCTGTAGTAGCTTGCTGCGTTCGTAACTTTAATATTACTTTATGGATTGTATCAAATTGTTCTTGTATCATATCTTCGCTCTTCTTTAGTATGCTGTGTGTTGCTTTGATTATCAGCGCATGGTTTTTAATTAATTAAATTTTCCCTCATTTGCTGAATCTGTTCTTCGTAATAGTTAGCTGAATCTTGGTCTAAAACGCAAAATAATGAATTGATTACATTTCCCACGCCATTACATAAAGCCCTAGAGTTTCTATTCCGTGCTTTGTTACATGATTAGTATTCTTCAGTAATTCTTCTGCATGTTCGTTTAATTGATGGAAAAACTGTGATGAAATTATATCACACATGTACATGTTGGTGTATTATAATATACTACAACTATCCATGCGTCGTTAATCCAGTTCATTCTCCCAATTTAATAAATAAATGCCCGGTGAAGATCTGAATGTAATTATCTCGTACGGACTTTCTGGCTTTCTGGTTTTTATTTGTTTACCAAAACTTTCGTCAATTGGTCGAGGACTGATTTTTGAAATTTACCTTTTTAATATGTTGTTACGGCTATGCACAGTACCGACTCGGATAATTCCCTCTTTACCAGCATGAGTGTCCACGGTTCGTTTATTACAACATTTTACAGTAAAACAACAACAATTGTAAATATTAATTTAAAATTTTTTAAAGTAATTTGTACCAACAAAGTTCTTGTTTGTTTTAAATATATAATATTTTGTGGTATTTTGTTATATTTTATTTTAGTTTAAATAATTTCTGTTTTTCTAATTTTATAGATATTTGTCATTGAATTATTTTTAATTTGGTTTTCTTTGTATTTTTTAAAATGTTTTATATAATGATATCTAATCCTCTGAAACGTAGTCGAATTAGATATATAAAAAACAATAAATGAAGTAATTCAGAAACATAGCGTAGGTATAAAATTCAAAATTTACAAACTATTACTTAGAAACTAATTAGGAAACAAAAACTAAAATAACTTATTGAGTTAAAATAAGTAAACAGAGATTGACATCTGAAAAATTTCAATGAAATTTTAGAAATGTTTAACAATTGTTTAAAATTTGAATTGTGTTGAAACTTTTTTGAAGTTTTTGTATAGTTTTTTTTTTCTTCTTAAAATAATTTTTTTTTATTTTTGTTCCTTTTACTTT
This sequence comes from Pedicia rivosa, assembly GCA_963082725.1. Taxonomy (NCBI): domain Eukaryota; kingdom Metazoa; phylum Arthropoda; class Insecta; order Diptera; family Pediciidae; genus Pedicia; species Pedicia rivosa. Next base: position 25,252,621 of record OY720154.1, read on the forward strand.
ATTTTTATTTATATTATTAATTATTTAATTTTAATGATATATATAAAAAAAATAATTCCATGTTCCATGCAATTATGATTATTTTTTTTTTGATATTTTTTTAGAAAGATTTTTAGTTTAGTGTTAATTTCTTCGCATTTGATGTTATATATTTTATTTCCTTAATAGTAGTTCTGAGGATTCTACTTTTAATTTTTTTAGTAAATAAAAACCACCTTATTGATTCCAGAATTTTATTAAAATAGGTGTTTTTTTATTACTAAAAGAACTAAATTTTTTATTTTGGAAAAGTTTATATTCGTCCAAGATGTATTGATTCAATACATCTTGCATTCGTCCAAAATATAATTATTTTAGTTGTATACTGAAATTATTTTATTCATTAATTAAATGCTTGTATGAATTTGAAGATTTAGTCTAGTCAAAAGGAGTAATAATTTCATTTCATTTTTTTTTATTAATTAACATTTTAGTTAGACTATGTTCATTAATTATTATACTTAGTTAGTCGTATTTTGTTTTTTATATTCTTTAACGAAACGAAATTTCCTAAATTTTTTTTTTAATTTATAAACGTTAATATATCAAACGGTAGCACTGCTCTATTTATAGCAGCTCAAGAAGGTAAAACAGAAGTTGTTGAACTTTTATTAAAATTAGTAGAAACGAAATTTCCTGAAAAATTATTTGAATTTATAAACGCGAACACGGTCGGCGGTTTTACTGTTCTACTTATAGAAGCTTAAGCAGGTAAAATTGAAGTTGTTAAACTTTTACTAAAATTAGTAGAATCTAAATTTTCTAAATTGTTTTTTGAGTTTATAAACGCGAAATCGTGGAATCGATTTCAATGCTCTACTTATATCAGCTCAAGGAGGTAAAATAGAACTTGTTGAACTTTTATTAAAATTAGTAGAAACGAAATTTCCTGAAATTTTTTTTCAATTTATAAACGTTAATATATCAAACGGTTGCACTGCTCTATTTATAGCAGCTCAAGAAGGTAAAACAGAAGTTGTTGAACTTTTATTAAAATTAGTAGAAACGAAATTTCCTGAAAAATTATTTGAATTTATCAACGCGAACACGACCGGCGGTTTTACTGCTCTACTTATAGCAGCTTAAGCAGGTAAAATCGAAGTTGTTGACCTTTTATTAAAACTAGTAGAATCTAAATTTTCTAAATTTTTTTTTGAGTTTATAAACGCGAAATCGTGGAATCGATTTCAATGCTCTACTTATATCAGCTCAAGGAGGTAAAATAGAACTTGTTGAACTTTTATTAAAATTAGTAGAAACGAAATTTCCTGAATTTTTTTTTCAATTTATAAACGTTAATATATCAAACGGTTGCACTGCTCTATTTATAGCAGCTCAAGAAGGTAAAACAGAAGTTGTTGAACTTTTATTAAAATTAGTAGAAACGAAATTTCCTGAAAAATTATTTGAATTTATCAACGCGAACACGACCGGCGGTTTTACTGCTCTACTTATAGCAGCTTAAGCAGGTAAAATCGAAGTTGTTGACCTTTTATTAAAACTAGTAGAATCTAAATTTTCTAAATTTTTTTTTTGAGTTTATAAACGCGAAATCGTGGAATCGATTTCAATGCTCTACTTATATCAGCTCAAGGAGGTAAAATAGAACTTGTTGAACTTTTATTAAAATTAGTAGAAACGAAATTTCCTGAATTTTTTTTTCAATTTATAAACGTTAATATATCAAACGGTTGCACTGCTCTATTTATAGCAGCTCAAGAAGGTAAAACAGAAGTTGTTGAACTTTTATTAAAATTAGTAGAAACGAAATTTCCTGAAAAATTATTTGAATTTATCAACGCGAACACGACCGGCGGTTTTACTGCTCTACTTATAGCTGCTTAAGCAGGTAAAATCGAAGTTGTTGACCTTTTATTAAAACTAGTAGAATCTAAATTTTCTAAATTGTTTTTTGAGTTTATAAACGCGAAATCGTGGAATCGATTTCAATGCTCTACTTATATCAGCTCAAGGAGGTAAAATAGAACTTGTTGAACTTTTATTAAAATTAGTAGAAACGAAATTTCCTGAATTTTTTTTTCAATTTATAAACGTTAATATATCAAACGGTTGCACTGCTCTATTTATAGCAGCTCAAGAAGGTAAAACAGAAGTTGTTGAACTTTTATTAAAATTAGTAGAAACGAAATTTCCTGAAAAATTAATTAAATTTATAAACGCGAACACGGCTTACGGTTTCACTGCTCTACTAATAGCAGATAAAGAAGTTCTATTTCCGATCATTGATGGATAATTTTCAGCCTTCTATTTGTAAAAAGTGAGCAAGTGCATCCATATAGGGGTGTCACCAATACAGGACTCTATACAATAAAAGAGAAAATCTGAGTGGTATATAAGGATAAAGGTGTTATGGGAAGTAAATGACTTATAAATTATCTTATTTTATATATGCCTTATTTTTCAAAGAGGATACCATTACTTCTGGCGGCGCTTGTCTCAAGTGTATAGAGAACAGCGAGAGTCACTGAACTGGCTACCCAGCCAGTTCTGTTACACTGTGAAAACGGGGAATACACATAAACAAAAGTGGAGGCCATAAAACTTCTGATGGAAACACACTTTCTGGAATACAGAATTCACGGATGAGACCATCTAAATTTCAACATCAGTTGACAACCGCATCAGACGGAAGAACTCGGACGTTGCATATGAGATAATAAAAAAGGGCATGATAATAAGGCAATAAAATCCTTTGCACTATACAAAGCTAGTTACAGACAATGTCTTCTCGGTGATGCGGTAAAAAGCATCGGTGGACATTGCAGCAATTATTATTTTTATATATATGGAGGACTTTTTTCTTTTATAAATTCTATTTTTCTTAACTTAATTAACCTAAACAATAACATAATTTATAGTTTCGAAGTAACGGCTTCCACTAACTAATTGTTTAACTTAAAACTAAGCTAACACTATTTTAAAATAATTTTAATCTATTTTTGGGAGAGAGTGGTGTTGAAGGATAAAGGTGTTATGGTAGGTAAATGAATTTATATAGCCTGTTTGGCTCAAGGTTATATCAAATTCAGGAAAGAGTACGTATGTAGAGCCTAAGTCTTTTAGACCCAGTATCATGTCCTTTCTTCTAAAAACACTCAAAAGACTATGTGATATGCACATGAAGGGCCATGTCCTGTCAAAATAACCTCTGAACTCCAGGCAGCATGCATACGTAACGTAGATCAGTGGAGACTGACAGGTGAGAAAACACCTGTCAATTACGACTTTTCTAGACATTGAAGGGGCTTTTGATAAAGTGAGCTTCAAAGTTATAGGATGAAGACGAGCTAGTTCACAAGGCCAGAGCCTGCAGTAAGCATATTTCCGAGGTTTATAAGGATACTGTTACGGCAGACAATGGCAAATGGGATGCAGACAAGCCAAGAATCTCATTCACAGACATCGCAAGTACGAACTAGGTTTATTATTGGAAGCACTCAAGAGTACATACAGTTGACCACCTTTTCTGCGAGTGCCCAGCGATAACTAGGCTCAGAAAGAAGGCACTCGGAAGGAAACTTCTAGATAAGAAAAAACAGAGAAACACCCACCTCAAAGCTAACGTAGTCTTCGTACTGGAGTTATGGGTTTGCTTATATGCGAGTTTTAAGTTTTTATTTAGCTCATAATTCGTATAGTTAAGTTGGGTTAGGTAAAAATAAAAATAATAAATTCATATTAATAATAAAAAAAAATTATAAATAAGTATAGTTACAATAATAAATCATTATCACCACATATAAAAATAAAAGTAATTACGTTTTTATAGCAGTTCTCTCTTTGGAATGTTTCAGCAAGTTTTGTATGTGCTTTGTAGGCCAAACAAAATTATTTTCAATTGAACGTTGAATAATTACAGTCACTGCTTCCAAATCTTGAAAGGAATCGAAATTTTTCGTTAGCAACGTCCAGGAAGTTAGAGCCAAAACTTCATAAGTGAAACAAAATCAAAGGATTTTTTGTCAGTTGCACCGGCATCCATCGTCCAAAATATAATTATTTTAGTTTCTGAAATTATTTTTATCATTAATTGAGAGTATGTATGAATTTTATTAGAAGGGGAAATAATTGCTTCGATTGTTTTGACTAGACTAAATTTATATTTTGTAATTTTTTCTTAAAATTTAATATGTGTTTAGTGTGTGTGATTTTAATAGAACATAAAAGTATAGTTCAATTTAAAAAAAGTACGTACATAATTGTATTGTTTTAATATTATATAATTCATCTTCATTAATTGTAATTATATTGGTATTGTTGGTCATTTTACGGGATGATCCCACTTATATAATATTAAAAAAATATTAAAACCTTTCACTTAATATTAAGTTTTAAATAAAAATGAATGAGATAAATAAACACAGACAATTAATGTTGCAATTAAAATTATTAAAAATATTAATTAAATATAATATGTAATAAAGAAATTTAGGTTAATTGAATAATAATAACATCGCATTAACAAAATAAATTATTTAAAATTTTCATTTGACATTTACTTAGTTAATTATAATTACAAATTCAAACGTAAATGTCATATTGCAAAACCTACTACTGAGATAATAAATTCGTAATTAAATTAATATTTTCATTTTTTGGAGTTTTTCCATTTTTATCATTTATGATTGAATTTGCGTTTTTATTTAACAACAGTTTCATAATAAGTACCTTTAGTAGCCCAATGCAATGCTGTTTCTCCATCATTATTCCGCATATCTATGTTTGCTCCATATTCTAGTAACATTTTAGCCATTTCATGTTTCCCACTTTTATCAGACCACATTAATGAAGTATCAGCATCAGTATTAAAGGCGTTATTGAATGAACCCCTGCTATATACCGAGCAGTAGAACCATTAATATTTATAAATTCAATAACAATTTCAGAAAATTTCGTTTCTACTAATTTTAATAAAAGTTCAAAAACTTCTGTTTTACGTTCTTGAGCTGCTATAAATAGAGCAGTGCAACCGTTTGATATATTAACGTTTATAAATTGAAAAAAAATTTCAGGAAATTTCGTTCCTACTAATTTTAATAAAAGTTCGACAAGTTCTATTTTACCTCCTCGAGCTGCTATAAGTAGAGCAGTGGAACCTTTTGTCGATTTCGCGTTTATAACATCAAAAAAAAATTCTGAAATTTTCGATTCTACTAATTTTAATAAATGGTTAACAACTTCAATTTTACCTGCTATAATTAGAGCAGTAAAACCGTCGGCCGTGTTCGCGTTTATAAATACAAATAATTTTTCAGGAAATTTCGTTCCTACTAATTTTAATAAAAGTTCAAAAACTTCTGTTTTACGTTCTTGAGCTGCTATAAATAGAGCAGTGCAACCGTTTGATATATTAACGTTTATAAATTGAAAAAAAATTTCAGGAAATTTCGTTCCTACTAATTTTAATAAAAGTTCGACAAGTTCTATTTTACCTCCTCGAGCTGCTATAAGTAGAGCAGTGGAACCTTTTGTCGATTTCGCGTTTATAACCTCAAAAAAAAATTCTGAAATTTTCGATTCTACTAATTTTAATAAATGGTTAACAACTTCAATTTTACCTGCTATAATTAGAGCAGTAAAACCGTCGGCCGTGTTCGCGTTTATAAATACAAATAATTTTTCAGGAAATTTCGTTCCTACTAATTTTAATAAAAGTTCAAAAACTTCTGTTTTACGTTCTTGAGCTGCTATAAATAGAGAAGTGCAACCGTTTGATATATTAACGTTTATAAATTGAAAAAAAATTTCAGGAAATTTCGTTCCTACTAATTTTAATAAAAGTTCGACAAGTTCTATTTTACCTCCTCGAGCTGCTATAAGTAGAGCAGTGGAACCTTTTGTCGATTTCGCGTTTATAACCTCAGAAAAAAATTCTGAAATTTTCGGTTCTACTAATTTTAATAAATGGTTAACAACTTCAATTTTACCTGCTATAATTAGAGCAGTAAAACCGTCGGCCGTGTTCGCGTTTATAAATACAAATAATTTTTCAGGAAATTTCGTTCCTACTAATTTTAATAAAAGTTCAAAAACTTCTGTTTTACGTTCTTGAGCTGCTATAAATAGAGCAGTGCAACCGTTTGATATATTAACGTTTATAAATTGAAAAAAAATTTCAGGAAATTTCGTTCCTACTAATTTTAATAAAAGTTCGACAAGTTCTATTTTACCTCCTCGAGCTGCTATAAGTAGAGCAGTGGAACCTTTTGTCGATTTCGCGTTTATAACCTCAAAAAAAAATTCTGAAATTTTCGATTCTACTTATTTTAATAAATGGTTAACAACTTCAATTTTACCTGCTATAATTAGAGCAGTAAAACCGTCGGCCGTGTTCGCGTTTATAAATACAAATAATTTTTCAGGAAATTTCGTTCCTACTAATTTTAATAACAGTTCAACAACTTCTGTTTTACGTTCTTGAGCTGCTATACATAGAGCAGTGCAACCGTTTGATATATTAACGTTTATAAATTGAAAAAAAATTTCAGGAAATTTCGTTCCTACTAATTTTAATAAAAGTTCGACAAGTTCTATTTTACCTCCTCGAGCTGCTATAAGTAGAGCAGTGGAACCTTTTGTCGATTTCGCGTTTATAACCTCAAAAAAAAATTCTGAAATTTTCAATTCTACTAATTTTAATAAATGGTTAACAACTTCAATTTTACCTGCTTAAGTTGCAGTAAAACCGTCGGCCGTGTTCGCGTTTATAAATTCAAATAATTTTTCAGGAAATTTCGTTCCTACTAATTTTAATAAAAGTTCAACAACTTCTGTTTTACGTTCTTGAGCTGCTATAAATAGAGCAGTGCAACCGTTTGATATATAAACGTTTATAAATTGAAAAAAAAAATTCAGGAAATTTCGTTCCTACTAATTTTAATAAAAGTTCGACAAGTTCTATTTTACCTCCTCGAGCTGCTATAAGTAGAGCAGTGGAACCTTTTGTCGATTTCGCGTTTATAACCTCAAAAAAAATTCTGAAATTTTCGATTCTACTAATTTTAATAAATGGTTAACAACTTCAATTTTACCTGCTTAATCTGCTATAAGTAGAGCTGTAAAACCGTCGGTCGTGTTCGCGTTTATAAATTCAAATAATTTTTCAGGAAATTTCGTTCCTACTAATTTTAATAAAAGTTCAACAACTTCTGTTTTACGTTCTTGAGCTGCTATAAATAGAGCAGTGCAACCGTTTGATATATTAACGTTTATAAATTGAAAAAAAATTTCAGAAAATTTCGTTTTTACTAATTTTAATAAAAGTTCAACAATTTTGGTTCTACCATTTGCAGCACCTACATGTAGAGCAATGAAACCGTGGGTTTCCAGCTACCATATTTTTCAGCATAAGTGAGAGGAGTAAAACAAAATATTTCATCTTACGTAGCAATAATAAATTTTATTTGCAGAGTTATGTCTTGTTGATCATTCGGTTCGACATTATTGAATCCAGCAAGTTTAAAGTTTGTAGTAATCTTTTTCTCAATACAAGTTTCGAAGGTATGTTCATTTACACATCATCGAACTTATTTAGTATTAATAGAAAAAATATTCATCAAAAATAAAAAAACTTTTTAGTTTTTTTCTTAAATGCCGGGTTAACATGCATCAGTGTTCTCATAATATAATAATGCGTAATTTCACACAAATTTGAAAGTTCAGCCCCAATTTTTAAGTCTCCGTTTTGAATTATGTTTCATAAAATATTTCCATAGATTGCATTATATACGTTGCGGTTCAGTAGTTTGTCTAAATCTATACGGTTCCTTCAGCAAGAATTTTTTCCTGTGGCTTAAGTTAAATTGAGATTGTTATCCTCATCGTTATTGAAATATGTGTATTCCAACAAAGTTTTTTCTGATGAATTAATGATAATAATTTTCATGTTATAACTTTTATTTAAGATGATTTTTAAATTATGAATCAGTTTTAATAAGTTACCGTTATCGTTGTTATTTTTTGCATTGTCATTTAGAATAATCAATAATTGAGTTGCAGATGAATCAAATGCCAGCAATAATTGATCTTCTAAACGTAAAAAAGTACTCAAAAGTATAAAAGTTTTACTATCATTTGTTTTATATTCGACTAACTCTTTTATGATTTGAGAGTATTTTATAGAACATAATTGAGTGTGTTCCGTAGAAATAATTAGTATTTGCTTGTTCGATGCTGAATTTAAAAACTCATTAAAGCACATCTGTAGTTTATTTATTGTATTTTGATAAAAAGTTAAGAAAAGTTCCTTCTTCTTTCTTCATCCAGTTCAGCATATAATTTTCAAATTTACCTACTATTAAGTTATTGATACGTCAGCTGAAATTTCTATTGTAATAATTTTCCTCAGTTCAACCTCGTTTGGTTGATTAATAACAAATACTAACTTATTTTAAAACCCTTTTATTTCCTCGTCAGATACACAATCATCGGGTAAAGATACCTTTGTCATAACACGTATGAAATTCTGTTATTTTAAATTTTATTGATCTTTGTTAACTACAATTCCATCGTTTCCAAATACAGCTTTCAAGTTACTCCTAAATTCTTTAAGTTTAACTGGTAATAGACTGTCATCAAAAAATGTAGAATTTAAAAAGTAGATATTATTTTCACTGTCATCTTTATTGATCAATAAATATCCGGCTAGTTCATTACTGTTTTGTTAAATACTTGATATCCTTTCTTTGTAGTTTTTAATTCTTCCATTTTGAATTGATATCGTCATTTCACTAATATTTTCACCAATTTTTATGCTATAAGAATAAAAAATTAAATCGAAGTAATATTTAAAAAAATATGTAAGATTCCGTTAATGATTGAATGTTATTTAAAAAAGTTGATTTTGAATTCTGTTTTGAGAAATTCATTTAAAATTAAATTTAATGTTTGACAGCCGTTCTATTTAAGTTAAAGTTCGCGCATCACGTGTCACCCTATCAACTTTTGTTTAACGTTTAAGAGTTAAAATATAAAGTTAAGTTAAAGAAAAGTGAAATTAAATAAAACAAGAGTATAAAATCGTGTGCTGTTCAGTATTTAAGTATCAAAACAATGACAATAAATTAAATATGAAAAGGTGGAGATTTTTTTCTTTTCCAAAAGACAACATTTTGTCCAAACAATAGATTAAGTTTTGTTCAAGAACAGATAAAATTAATACAAAAAATGCGAGAGTTTGTTTTGAACATTTCCTAGAAACAGACTTCACAAATTTAAACGATGGATTATGAAATGTGCCACTAATAAAACAAAATTAAATTTTGAGTCAGTCCTATCCGTTAAATTAAGTAAACCAAATAAATCTTTAAGAGAAGTGCAAAAATGATTGTTGGGTGATCATCTAAACCACTAGAATTTAAATATATTTAAGGTAATATTTATTAGGTAATTCAATCTAATTGTTTCAATCTATTTATCTATCCATATATCTATATAAATCTATGTCTTTTCAATTCTTTCCATGTTTCCATATCATAGGTTGAAAAAATTAATTGATTAATTCATATTAAACATCAACTAATATATAACCTGATGAAATAGAAGTAGAGAATTGTCTCGCAAATCGTTTGTTTAATATTGTTATTATTACACAAACAATGTGTCTTCATATTGATGAAGATGAAAGTGTAACACAACATATTGATTTAGAACAATTTATTATAATTCCTGATGACTTAGAATGGGATCGCATAGAAAATCTTGGGGGGTTTTATTACTCATAAGCTGCGATATAAGGCACCAGAATTATGAGTCTACAAATTTCACTTGGGTTGATCATTTATCTGCAGGTGGCCTTCGTAAACCAACTGCTTTTTGAGTTGAAAAATTATAATTAAGAATAATCATAGAGTAACAAAAATTTTGTTTATCAAAACGCATCTACAAGATTCTTATAGCACTAATATTTCCGAAGATGTTCAAAAATTATTTTTAGATGTACTAGGTTTAGAGTATTAAATAAAAATTTATTTAAAAATAATTATAAAAACATAAAACGAAAAATGAAAAAAATTATACAATAAATTTCAAATCAAATAATATATCTGTTTTAATTCTTTAAAAAAAGCAAAACAAAAGGTGGTCTGGATGACGTCACAAAAAAAAAGAAGAGAGGGAAACTTGCGCAAGAATAAATCTTGTAAATTTGTATCATGCAGTTTTGTTAGTATTTTTTTCACATGTATTAACACGTTTATTTATAGATGTCCACGCCGAGGGACATCGGAAAATATTTAAATGCATTAGCCTTAGTGAACCAAGATATGGTCGGATGGAACAATTATAAAATTACGTAAATTACTTATTCCTTATCACTAATAAACTAGCGTATTCAAAATATAAATAACATACCGATACACAAATAGAATTCAAGGTCTAAATTTATCAGAAAAATTATACACTATCTTTTTATATATTTAACACACAATAAAATGTTTCTGACGTGTAGAAAAACAATTAAATATTTGTAACTTTTCCATTATTTTAAAACTAAATTTCTTTTATAAATTAATAAAAGATTATTAATTAATTATTATTAATAACTTATTATTAATAAGTATTAATTGAAATTTCGGTAAAACATTAACTGAAGTGAGTTGTGAGATCAGAAAATTTGATGGCATTTGTAGAAATTTTTTTAGATTTCATTCCAATTGTAAATTTTTTAACTCTAATTTCTCTCGCATTCTTTCGTAAATTTACTCTTTTGTGATATTATTTTATGTTCTTTTATAATTTATTTTCATAGTCAATTTTGTTGTGGTATTATTTTTATCCTACGTATTATTTTGTATATGTATTAAAGATTTGGAATGAATTTTTTTTCAAAATTTCAATAGAAAAATAGAATTTTGTTTAATCTAGCGGAAAGAAAAAAAAATCTGGCAGCACTGCTTTTTTGATAATTTAGTTAGATTATAGTTACTAATACTTATTCACTTCTTATTTGGACAGCTTGATAACAACATTAAATTAAATACAATTAAATTATACCAGTAAATATTATTTCAATGTTTAAATATAATAATTGTGAATATTAAAATATTCTTATCATTAAGTACACGTTTGAATAAAAAAAAATATTCAAAATTATAAGATAAATTTAACATGAAACTTTATGCAATAATGAAATAAATTCATTTAAATTTCAATAACTCACGATTTAATTTTCTGTTCCAATCGCGATTTATGCGTAAAAACATAATGCACTTAAATTTAAACTGAAAAATATTTTTTATTAAGAAACACTTCAAAATTAATCACTTACTTTTCTAATTTTTTTACTATAAAGACAGAATTTAATTAAAGAAAAATACTCCACGCATGTTAGAATGTAACTAACAGAGGGGTTATTCTGACCGTTCTCTTATATGATGTATTTCTCTTATTCTCTTATAATAAGAGAATTTTATGTAAACTGAGTTTCAATCTCTTATGTTAAATTCTCTTTTTTTTAAAAATTGTGAGAGAATGTATGTTTAATTTGACAGTTGCTACTTTTGTAAAAAATTAATTAAAATTGGTGAAGATTTAACATTAAAACTCTAACACAACATAAAAAAAAGGTTTTAATATTATTTTCTGCCAAAGTAAAAGTATAAATAAATGATTTCAGAATTAACACATTCACTTTAAAAAATGTTTTCGATTAAATAAATCCACTGTAAAAAACCATTTGGATTACAAGTATATATTGAGCTATATTAAAAATATACTATATATTCTTCTATTTCATATAGGTGTTGACAGCACTTCACTTTTATGGGCATGTATTGCTGTGTGATTCTGGCTATGGATTTTAATATTCCAGCTGAAATCAGATGTAATCGGAAGCATAAATCTACAAGTTGTAGAACGTGAGATTGGCTGATGGAAATCTCATCTGCATGAAATCTCATCATGCGCCCAAAATAATATATTCTTGTGCCACATTACAAAAGGTATGCATTGAAAAAAATTATAAGAATTGTGAAGATTCAGACAATGAAAATGATGATTTCGATCACCACGATAATCAAAATATTAATTCACAATAATCGTTGTCTTTGATTTTTTTGCCATCCTAATATTAACTTTATTCTAGCCGAAAATGAAGACATGATTACCGACTATTGAAGGACTTCGGATAAAGCAAACCGATTTAAGAAAATATTTTCAATAAGGTTTATAAGAAAAAACTCCAATGTTATAATAATAATAACTCAGTCATTTTATTAAAAACTGAAAATAAAAAATAATGGACATTTGAGTTAAAGCAAAGTCAATCACTTTTTTATTTAATATATATAATAGTAATAATACCTAAAAATTAAACCAAAAAAATCATTTGTTTTCATCACTTGGTATAGAAAATTAATTTTGTTTGTCTTTGTATATCTCCGAAATAATTAATACAAACTTCGCCATCCTATTTGCAAAGTAGGTCTCCGATTTGTCTTAATAAAGTCTTTCCCATGTTGTCTGGTTGCCTGTTGTGAAAAAGTGGACGTTAAATAAATTAAAAACATTTAAAAATACTATTTGCATTCTATTCATTAGTTTGTCTGCGTTGCTCATTGAAAGCTTCAAAATCTTCGTCAAACTTTCAGTATTAGAACCGAAAGAAACTAAAAAACCTAAATTTATCCATTGCGTATAATATTTTTAAGTTTCCTATTTTCTAGTATAAGGCGTCGTTTTCCACTTCCAATGAATCTTTAGAGATATGTCCGAAAGAATTTTGGAATATCCTGATCACCATCCACTGTAATTCTTTCACCGCTCTTCAATAGCATTTTTAATTTCACTTGATTTTCCAGTTACTCAAAATCTATTATTGAATGAAGATATATGCATATGAACAAATTTAACAAACTTATATTATAAATAAAAAACTTACTGTTTTCCAACTATCCACGGGAGTCGTGGCTATTTAGAATTTGCTGCAATTTATTCTATTTGTTTTTTAGGTATTCTGGATCTGTTGGTGATATTTTAACTTTCATTTACAATAAAAAATTGTAAATATAGATCATGTTGCTCATGCGTAGTTTTCTCTATAATTTGTTTGAATTATTATGTTTAATTTACTAACAGTGTATATAAATTTGCTTTGATTTCATTTTCTTTATCAATATTACTTTTAATATCCATTTTATTTATTTAATACAATAAATATATATAATTTAATGTGACAGAACACAAAATACTAAAGTTTGGTTATGGAATTATTTTTAATTCTCCAATTCTCCAGTATCCTATTTCATGAAGAATAAGAGAGCGCGTAAGAGAAGTTTACCTAATTTGTAACTTTGCTATTTACTCTCATATGAAGACCTCTCTTCTCTTATGTATAAAAGAGAGCATAAGAGTAAGAGATCTCTCTTATGCCAGAATACCCCAGTTCCCCAGTAAATAGAATACTAAGTAAGTACACTATTAATACTAATGCAAGACGGTGACACTGCTAAATATATAAAAGGTTGTGTTGTGATTCGTGGCGCCAAGGCAATCTAGATATACTTATGCTCAAATCGTGACGTCACACAGATAGGTACAGATATTTTTTGGTTCAAATAAAAAAAATTTTTAATGGGATATATATTTATTTTTTTTAGCTGCAATAAAAAAAAATTTTTTTAGAAAAAATAACGATCAGACACATTAATATGCTTTTATCATCATTTCGTGACCTACTATTTTTGTGGAATCCGAACCATGTAGAAAAATAAATATATAAATAAACAAATAGTATAGATCGAGACGGACTTGCATATGTATATGCCAAAATAACAACTGATTATCAATCGCAAAATCGACATGAAAAAAAACCACACACAAAACGATTTGTGTGGATTTATTTACTCAAGGTTCTATTATATAATATTTTTTTTTTATAAAAAACTTAAGTTTGATATTTATTTCTGTGCATGATACAATGGTTATATATGTTTTACTTGACTAATTTTTTAAGCGGAAGGCTTATGTAATTTGGTTATGAGTTTATTTATTTGGGTACATTACATTTTTACATTGATTATTTGCTTTAAATTTTGCAACTTGTAAACTTATTTATTATATTGTTTTGATTAAAAATAATAATACGAAACTTCGATATGTTACTAAACAAATGCAAAATGACGACGCGGCTAATTATATTAGAAGGTTGTGATTTAAATTCGAATTATTCAAAGTTTGAAAACATGTTGGTGGTTTTATTCTTCGCGTTTCCCCTTTTTCCTTTGAAATTAAATTTAAAAATATTTTGTTTTTCTTATTAAATATTTTTTTAATTTACGATGACGTAAACACAGCAGAAAGGATTAAAAAACAACATTACAATTGGTTTATCGTATAAAGTGTTTAAATTTAAACATCTGTAAATTCTTGCTTTGTTTTAATTTTTCTTGTTGTTTATGAGGGTTTTTTTTTACATGAGATAATAAAAAAATAAATCGTATATACACACGATGTGGAGCACCTGCCATACACATTTTTTGGAAAAAATCTTTTTTTTTAAGAACTGATTTGAATGAAATTTTGGGATTAGTGTTTTATTATATTAAATGATGGTTCCACGGAGTGGTTTTCATAACTTGGGTATATTTTTATCCGTTTGTGTTAAATGCTGACAATACTATCGCATAACATTCGACGAAGCATACAACCATACTTGTCTGTCGTTCTTTTATCATAATGTTCACAGAAATGGTGAAATGTATGATCGTAGTAAATGTTTTATATTATGTGTATTCGGGCTGGCCTTAGAACTGAAATATCTCAGTTCAGCGGATCAGTACGTCGTCTCAGTTGTTTAAAACTTCACCTGATTTTAATCTAAATGACGACTTTTTGAATTAAACGTTAGAAACATAAAATTGAAAAATAAAATTGTTTCATAATAAATTTAAATATTTTTATTTGAATTGTAATCTTTTTTAAAAATAAAATAAAATAATTGTTGCAAAAAATAAATATTTGGAATCAATTTTCAAAATTCCTATTAGTATAAATTTCCTCAATTTCTGATGAGAAAACAAATTCATTGTGTAGTTGTATCACTGTGTATTTAGCACATCTGTCAAAACCAAAGACATATTTTTTTTATGAAGTGAGAAAAGCCCACCCGAACAAAAACAACTGAGCCTAGCTCACTTAAACTGAGATATCTGAGTTCTGAGGCCCGCCCGAATACAGCTATTATATGTTTTAATTTTATGAGTTCTTCGACGATTGTAAAATAAAATAAAACAACATACTATATATTTCGACTTCAATTAGACGTCATCTTCGGTGTTAAATTTTTTTTATCAATTGTTGTATTGTATTTCAATTTTTTATTAACCTAGTACATCAATGACTAAGGTTATTATTTATTAATAACTAGGAGACCTACTATTTTTTGAGGTGGGTTCTGAACCACCTAGCATCTGCATATTTTTTAATTCGATTCGGCGCATTGTCAGTTCTTAGGAAACATGCAGATTTCCTAAGAAGAATCGTTAGGTTAAAACCTTATCCTGCACACCGGCAAGAGATGTTTTTTATCAATAATAAAATTATTAACAATTAACATAAATAAAAAAGAAAATACAAAGCTCTTTCACCTTTGTCAAGTCTTATTCTTAATTCAATAATGAATTCTTGAAATCTTTGATAATATTTTATTTGCATGGCAAAAAGTCAATCGAAAAATTTAATGAAAAAATTGCTTCACCTCACTTTGGAGGCCTATGGGAAGCTGGAGTGAAATCCACAAAATTTCATCTAAAACGAGTAATAGGAGAAACAACTTTAACATTCGAGAAATTAGCAACTGTTTTAACCCAAATTGAAGACCACTATGTACTCTAAGCGAAAATCCAGAAGACTTTGAAGTACTAACGCCAGGACACTTTTTAGTCGGGGCAGCTCTATTGGATACACCAACAGAAGATATTCAAGACGTGAATACATCGAGACGAACTAGATGGCAAATTATCAAACAAATTCAACAAAGCTTCTGGAAGAAATGGAAATCTGAATATTTGGTGCAGTTAAGTCAAAGACAAAAGCGGACTTCCGAAATAGAAATATTCAAAAGGGAAACATGGTACTATTAAAAAAGACGAACTACCGCCATGTAAATGGTCCCTTGCAAGAATCGAAAATACACATGAAGGAAATGACAAACTAACAAGAGTTAAGACACTAAGAACACAAAACAGTTTAATAAAAAGACCAATAACAATAACCTGCGCCCTTTCCATTCAAGACAATGCACCAAAAACTTCAGAGAACAAACCAGCTAATAATAATGCGCGATCGTTACCAACAACTATAATAATGCTAATATTAACTTTAACATTATGCGAAGCCTTGTGAAAGCCTTGTGAAATATCGCCATTTCATTCTTCTCCTTCGAGGAGATAAATAGAATTAAATGGCTCAATAACGCATGGAATATTTTAGTATATCATAATATGGATAAATATCACGACGAGCTACAAGGATTCAGAAAATGTATACTACTGATAAAGTATCTGTGCGAACATAAAGAAGGTTTACATGAAACTAATTGCGACATAATTTTATCGCAACTCAACCAAAAGTTGGTAGAGATCAACCACTCTGATGATATAATTTCCAGAGTGGTCAAAATAGACATAAATAGCACTATTTGATGGCGTGGGATATGCAATGAAGTCACTATTTGGTGTATTAGATCAAAAGTCAGCTGAACATTAGGCGGAAATTCAAAAATCCAGAGACAACGAACAACATCTACTCAGCCTCACAAAAAACCAAACTACAATAATCGAAGCAACCAGCATTGTTTTGAAGAAAAGAGATGATCTTATACAACAACACAATACACTACGGTTAATAAGTGGAAATTCAAAGGCAACAAGAAACGCTCTCCCGACAAGAAACCATATCATTATTTCTTTCCATTAGTGTACATATCTCAGCCTATCAAAGAACAAAGAGAATGCTCCTAGATGTAGTACTGGATACGCATCATGGAAGAATCCACCCGCTTGTCTTGACCCCAAAACAACTAAAAGAATAATTCAAATTAATCCAGGGAAATTTACCACACAACTTAAATGTTCCAGGATATTACAATCAAAAAATATCCCAATTATATGAGCTGATGAACGTACAAACGAGAACTACTGATCACAACATAATATTTAATCATCTGCATATTTAATAGTTAATTTACATCGCAATCAGTACTATCCACTTGAAAAGGACGAAGTGAAACCCTGTAGACGCTATAAGGATGAAACACTACTTTGTAGTCAATATAGACCAATTCACAATCAGAACTCAGACATAAGCAAATGTGAAATGAAGATGTTAAATCACCATGAAGAAATTTCGACAAAATGCAATGAACCAATGTTTGGATTCAGTTAACACACTCAAACAGATGGATTTACATTTTACCAAAGGAACAAACTCTGGACGTAATATGTAATAGTGCAATTTTCCCAGTTAAACTTGAGAATAGTGGCATATTAAAGCTGTCACAATCTTGCTCTGCAAAGGGAAGAACAATACTCCACTGCAATCAATACATCCTTCTTGCCATCAACCAATCTCTCCTTTGAGCTCAACAAAAGGGAGCAACATAACCTCAGCATACCAGAACTAAATTACGACATAAATTCCGACTTAGCTGAGCTGAACAAGACAATACAACAACAGAATGAACAAGAGAGATTACGAGCAATCACCAATCACGATATTCATCAATACGTGGTTTCATATACAGCAATTGGAGTAATCATGCTGCTTTGCATTGTATACCTAATAAGATGGATGAATTCTCAAAAACGCATACTGGGAAACACTATGGCAGCAGAACGACCAGCACAAAGTCCTTTTATTTTCAGTTCAGAACAAAATTAATAAATCTTTGAATACGTTCAGACAACTGAACAGAAATAAGAATTCGCATTGTAAACCCGGCGTGTAAAACTTCAGAGTATAAATTTTCTCACAGTAAATTTAAGCGCGTATAAAATTACAGAGAATAAATTTTCTCACACTAAATTTATAAAAAAATTTCAAGACGCATCGTGAGCAAAATACGTTTAATTTAATTGTAACGCCAAAAACATATTTAAATATTTTAGTAGTAAATATATTAAGCTGATGATGCATTCATTTTAGTATAAAAGACCTGAAAAATTGTGGACAAAATAAGTATCAATAAAATAAGTATCAATGACCCAATCCAAGGGATTAGAGCAATCTAGACTGGTCCTTACCAAAGCTTAAATTATTAAGTTGTACTTTAAATTTAAATAAATAAAATAGTAAATTTAAATTTAAAGTGTTTATATTTAAACAACTTGAATTTACTCAACAATAAATCTAACAACAACGTAGATTTAAACAACCTGATACTACTTAACAATTAAATCGAACAATTACGTCTATTTAAACATTTTGGAGTCAAACAACAACTTGACTTGAAATAAATCGATCAACAACACCGAGTTGTACAAAAATACTTGAAGTATTTGTAAAATAATATTAGCTATTGTTAATCTTCCAAAATGATGGAAAAGTGCCAGCGGAAAGAGATTTATTAAAGATGATATAGTTAATGTAGTAAGTAGAAAGCTGGCTGGAACTCTATCTGGGACATAACCTTTATTAACGTCAAGATCATTCAATGCTTTAAAAACTTCTTCTTCAGTAGCACTATTTGCACATCAAAATGCTAGATAAACTAGGAGTAGGTTGCGGTAGGAAATTAATCAAACACTGATAGACACTCTGGAAAAAATTAGCAAGCATTTCACAGATGTTACCTGTCTCTGAAGATATTTCATCACCATGCATCATTGTTGCTGGATAACCAGAAATTTTTCTTTTGGAATTTACATATTGCCAGAAAGATTTAGGGTTTAACTGTATATTGTTCAATTAGCGACAAATAATCACGATGTAATGTTTTAAATTTTAATCTCATTGATTCATACATATTTTTGTGATAGACCGGAATTCTTATATAGTTTATAACTGTTTCTTTGTTTAGTTTTTATATTAATCAACTTCGCATTAAACCATGGTGGATGATTTGATTGTTTTTTCTTTTTAATTTTTGGCACAAAATTTTCAATAGCTCAAAGTAACACATCATGAAATTTGATTACCAGATCATCAAGAGACTCAGTCCGCCCGACCATAGCAAGAACAGCAGGAGCATATAAAAAGACTATAGGAAGAACAATTTTTGAACCTCAGGTGCATTTTTGATGAAATATATCGTTTCATTTAATATTTTCTTGTTTGTGTGAGTGAGTATACAATACTCTTGTGTTGAATATGAAATGTCAAAATTTTAAAGTTGACGAAAGAAATTTTGTGTACAAGTGAAATCAAAAATACAAATATAAATTATTATTTAATATTATTATAAATAATATTTATTGGTTTAGTAATTTTTATCCTTTTATCGGATTGATATTTTTGGTGGTCGACAATTATACAAAAATGGCTTATCTTGAATAAAATTAATAATTTTTTCCAAAATGTCTGAACTAATATCCTAATAAAAAAAACATAATTTAAATTCAATATTTAGTCACTAAACATCGAATGATTTTAATAATTAATTGTAAATAATAATAATTACATTTGTTTTGCTTGTATCCGTAATTATTTTTTTTAATATTACTAAAATTTTAATTAATATTTTAATTATTTTGGCCACTGTACTTTTAATTGTAATAAATAAAAATATCAAGAAAAATGTCACGTGATAAATTCGTCAATAGTTTCGACGAAAATCGAAAAAAATTACCGAAGGAGGTAATTTTTCCTGGTCAAAATATCGTACCTCCCATTTTCGAACAAAGAAATATCAACTTGACGATCTATTCGTTAAGGTTAATTTATTCCTGCATATGGTGAATTTGTTCCTCGAGGTTTATATGTATTAGTTTGTTCTAGCTATGGTCAGACCCTGTTAATATAATAGAACTCCAATAATAGTATGTATTTATGTATTATATTATCAAATTATAACTAAATAATTCTCTAAACTTAGTTCTTTGTTTGATTTCAATAAGTAAAATAGGTCTTAGATAAAGATTGGTATATTTTCTAAAACTCTCGGATGATAGACTGAACAATAATAGTTATCAAAAAAATTATTAAGAGAGGCTTAATCAGCTTTGTCAAAATTGTAATAGACATCCGAGACTTGGGCAACATTTACAAACTTCATTGGAGAAAATACGACTAATTCTAAATAATAATTAAATGATAGTTATCAATTTTTACTACAGGTATTACGCATTCAGTGATTGTCTGTAGCATTAGTGAAGACCAAATTCAGTAAACGGTTTAGAGAATTGGTTAAAAAATTAATTTGGTCTAAACCATTACAAAGAATTGAATTAGTTGTTAGAAATTTTACAAAATTACTGCAATTAGTAGGAATATAAATTCGATCATTTAAACTATACTTTTATCCCAAATTCTGGGGGTAGATTAAAGTCACCTAAAATGAATACAACATCTTCTTCATAAATTGGAGAGCATGAGTTATGGAGTCAGTATATGCAACATACGTGTCATTACCACAATTGGGTGGAATATAAACGCATGAGAAATATTTTTTTTTTATCACCTACTATACAGGTTTTTACCCATATAAATTCAATATTACATACGTCATCCATAAAACATACTTCACTTTAATGTTTAATATTGACTGCGATTAAGACACCTCTTGAACTTAATCTGTCCTTTCGAAATACACTGTAAAAATTTCCAAATAATTGTAAATTAGAGATACCATCATAAAGCCATATTTCAGTTAGAATTATATCATAATCGCTTTCGATTACAGCTTTATAGAAACTATTTGTTTTTGTTTTAAACATCGAACATTTTGGTAGTAAACAAGATAACTTTTTTGTTTTAGTTGTTGTTGATTTTGTTGTTATTACAGCATCAACTGTAAATTTAAATGATGTTGTTGATGTAGTTGTTGTAAATTTAAGGGATATTGTTGATGTAGTGGGTTTTGGAAGTAAAGCTGTTGTGGTAGCTGAACTTTTTGTGGTATTAGTAGCAATTATTGAGGCTGTTGCAGTTTACGCTATAAAGGATTCTCGCTCATATTATTCTTATTGTTATAATTACGTCTACGTGGAGTAAACTCTTTAACCAAAAGATCACGAGGTCAAGAAGTAGCCCCCAGAACTGTGTGTTGGAATACTGACTTTGAATATTGTTCAATAATCCCCAATACTTTAGGAACAATTCTTGAGATATTTGACTCTGTGATTCCAAATATAAATAACTTGAACGCTTCAATAGTAAAATTTTTGTTTAATCTTGAAACAAAAATATTAGATTGAGCTTCCACAGCAGTAATATACAAATTATCATCACATGAAAAGTAATAACGTCATCATTGCGGTATTTATTCGAAAATGAACTTGATTTATTGTTGATATTAGTACTACTATTATCATTTGAATTAAAACTACCATTATTATCACTACTACTATTGAAATTAATATCACACATAACTAGACTTAATAATTCCAAAAACTATTTTGTGTGCGACACCACCTAGTCAGTTGGCGTAAGAATTGGTGTTAGAGTTGGCGCAAGTATAGTATTTTTAATACAGAATTTTTTACAAAAATGCTATATTTGCGCTGCCCTAGCGCAAATAATTCTTGAATAGAACACGCCTAATAGGAACTCTTTAAAAATTTAATTTTATATTAAAATACATTGAACTTAATTTTATATTGAAATACATTGAACTTAATTTCAATGTTAAGTACTAATAATAATATTAGATGTCTCTAATATTATGTTTTCAAATAATTGGACCACAATTCGGCCAAACTGACGAATAATCGTCGTTGATTATCAAAAAAAATATGCTGAATTAGAAACGATCCATTTCTCATTTTTGTTAGAAATTGCATTTACAGTAGAAATTGTTTTTACAGTTTATATTTTTTAGATCTAGTATTCTGTCATAAGTTTTTGTTTTGTATTAAATGAAAATCCATAAATTTGAGTTGTAACAATTATATTCATTTATAATTCATCGTAAATCTTTATTTCACTGGATAACTTTTCAACAGGTTATGGGCCCAGTACAAAAGATTTTAAGAAAATTAGTAGATTTGCGACACGGATATTTTGTGGTAAAATAAATTTTTTTTGCGAGGTTTTACCAAAGAAAATCTCGTGATGCAAAATTTTCGATTACAAAATTATATAGTAATTACTATTTTGTGTGGAAATATAAAATTGAGTTACTTCCTATAAAGGGATAAGGTAACAACTGTAAGACCTTAGGAAAATGTTCAAGTTAACTGGAATGACTAGGACAACAAAGCTCGGGCAGAAATCGGTTTATCTATTGAGGATGATCAATTGAATCATATTAGACAGGCCGTTACAGCAAAGAAAGCGTGGGATTGTCTACAAAGTTATCATGAAAAAAGTTCGTTAAGCAACAAAGTTCATCTTATGCGAGAAATTTGCAGTCTCCAAATGGACGAAGATGGAAATGTTGAACAACATATCAATTATATGACGGAGTTATTTCAAAAGCTTACTAACCTGGGTGAACAGAATTTGTCGGATAGCTGGAGTGTGGCGATGTTGTTAAGTAGTCTACCGAGAAGTTATGATACTTTAATTAAAGCTCTTGAAACACGACCAGAAACAGATCTAACATTAAGTTTGGTTCAGTCAAAGTTAGTATCAGAATAGTGGAGACGTAGCAGTCCAGTTGAGAGTGGTCATTAAAAATAGAATCAAAAAGGAAGAAAAATTCACAAAATAATGGGTTGTATTATTTTTGTAAAAACACGAGTGCATTTTAAAAGTGATTGTTCACGTTATAAGAAATGGAAAGGAAAGTTTGAAATGCTGGAAAAGAAAAACAAAAGGTACATCAAGTAAATAATAATGATTCTCAATTTTCGTTTTTGACAGCATCACCACAACGTGGTTGAATCATTGACTCAGGAGCTACGTGTCATGTTGTGAATGATAAGAAATTTTTCAATCAATTGGATTGTCGTCATCGTGAAGAAATTAATTTAGCAAATGGACAAAAGGTGTTAACTGCAGGAAAAGGAAATTGCGTTTTAAGATTTCTCAACAATAAAAATGAAGAATCGTTTATGGAATTGTGGGATGTATTATTAGTACCATCTATTGAAGGTAATCTAATTTCTGTTAAACGTCTTACCGAACAAGTTTACGAGCTTTATTTTGGAAATCAAAGGGGTTCAATTATAAAGAATGGAAAAGAAGTTGCTGTAACAGATGCATGTTCGAGTTTATATACTTTAAAATAAACTAATAAAGTATATTCAAGAACAATTGCATTCATTATTGTTAATCAAGAAGTTGATAATTTTGTTGATGGTATTAAACTGGTAGATTGTAGTGTCAAATGTTTCTGTTAAGTTTGTCTTGAAGGGAAAATGACAAGATTGCCATTTCAAAGTTCTAAAATAAAAACAGAAGCTCGCATTGATTTAATTCATACAGATGTGTGTGGTCCAATGCAAACAGTTTCATCTGGTGGTAAACGTTATATAGTTTCTTTCATTGATGATTTTAGTAGATATACTTTTGTGTATTCATTTGAATATAAATCTGAAGTGAATGGTAAAACGAAATTTAACAAAATAATACGTTCGAATAGAGGAGGAGAATACACCGGTAATAAAGTGAAGCAGTTCTTAAAGAAGGAGGGTATTCAAATACACTATACTGCAGCATATACTCTACAGCAAAATGGAGTAGCAGAAAGAAAAAATCGAACGCTAATAGAAATAGCTCATTGTATGTTACTGGATGCTGGTCTTGGATATAAGTTTTGGGCAGAAGCAGTGATGACAGCTAATTATATACAAATCGTTTGCCAAGTAATCCAATATTAGTCACTCCATCAAATGCTGAAATTTTTATTAACACATCATCAGATTCTGAAGGAGAAGAATATTTTAGTTCAAATGATGATGAAGGGAAACTTTGGTTTAGTTCAAATGAAGATGATGAAATACCAAGACGATCTACAAGAATAAATTAAGATAATCCACCACGAAGGTTAATAAATGAAATAAACATCGTGGAAATAACTGAAGAGCCAAAGAATTTGAAGGAAGCAATGTCAAATAAATTTAAAAACAAGTGGGTTGCAGCAATGAAAGATGAAATGGAATAATTGAATTCCAATAAAACTTGGGTTTAAAGTAAATTACCTATTATTACTTACTATTGGTTGTAAATGGGTTTTTAAATTAAAAACAACCAAGGTTTTTCACAGAAATTTGGAACTGATTATGATCAAGTATTTGCACCAGTTATAAAACAAACAACATTCAGAATTTTGCTAGCAATTGCAGCAAAGGAAAATATGGAAGTTCAACATATGACATATGGATGTTAAGACAATATTTCTGAATGGGGAATTAAAAAAAAACTATTTATATGAAACAAGAAGAGGGTAGCGACGGGTTCTAATTCCTTATCTCAATAATTTTTCGCAAAAACCGAACACCAAAAATCCAGATTGTTGTTGTAAAAACCGGAAACTACAAAACCGCAATATTTTCGTGTTTTTTCCAGAATTTTCTAATTCCTTATCTCAATAATTTTTTGTATTGTTTTATTGTTAAAATTTTTATATAATGTAACTATAAAACTGAAATATCACAAAAAATCACAGACCACAAAAACATATTAGTATTTGTAGTATTTTCGTGATAAATGTTTTTCCGGTTTTTACATTCTCCTTCTCGGAACCCATTCTCATAACCCGGAAAAATCTAGTGTAGCCGCCCATATTTTAGAAACCGGCCACAAAATCACTTCAAATAATCTTAAATTAATAAAAGAAGACAATTAGACGTTTGGGAATCCATTCACATACAAAAAACTAGAACAAATAAAACAATCTTAAACTCGGACCTAGGCAACTAATTCTATTTTGACCAAACTACAAACAAAACATTACATTAAGCAATGCCGAACAACCACTTACCCTAATAAAACATTACTACCTACCAATTTTCCTCAGAGATTATTTCTTTGTTAAAAAAAAATTTTCATTGTTAAATTATTTCACACCTGTGTATTATTTTTTTAAATTTCTAATTTTTAATTTTTAATTGTTAAATTAGATAATATAGGGCAGCTCCTTTATAATTAAGAATGTTGTTACTTAACCCTCTTTTGTTCCTTTTGTGTTTCTTTTTATTTTTATTTAATTTCTTAATTTTTACTTATTTTAATTTTTCCGTTAATAGTAATAAAACTGGGAAAACCATAAGCACTTGACTTTTTGATATAAATAAGGAATACTTGTAATATTATATTTAGTTTAAAATTTAATGTCCTGATGATGGGAACATAGTTCTAGAAAAAGTACTTAGAATAAATATAAAAAAGTTGTGAAACTAAAAGGTGTTGTTTTAATTTAATTAATAATATATAATTTAATATATATACGTAAAACCTGTCTAATTGGGACACCCATTTTACCAAGAGTTTTGGCCCAATTGGGCAGGTGGTCCGATTAGCCAATTTTTTTTTTTTAATATGAAGTCTTACTTTTATTAAAGAAAAAAATATGTTTATTAATTCATTCGTACATTACTAATTATTATTAACTTAAATAAATGAAAAATTTAAATTTTATTCAATTTTTTAAATTCATATATAAGTATGTTTTGTTTTATTATTTAAGATTTTATAAAAAAAATCTGTGATTTTCTTTTGCGGAGCTTCATATTTTTTCTTCAAAATAATCTTTTGAATCTCATTTATTTATTCCATAGTGCTTCTTAACAAAATTTCATGATTGTGATTTTCAGCAAAACACTTCACATCATTTAATTTTTCCAATGTTTCGTTTGGTGTCATTTTTATAGAAAATATGATTTTAACGTAATTTAATTCGTTTGATTTTAACATTCGAACGTACAAAAATAACGGTATAAAACGAAAATTTATATATGATTAAAATTTAGAGAGAAAAAAACTAATCACTCTATCTAAAAAAAAGGGATGTGAAATGAAATGATACAAAAAAAATTGTGGAATAAGAGCAGAGAAAACTGCACGCAAACACATACAAATGCTACGTAACGCTCTTGTTTCATTTTTCAGTTAATATATATATATATATTTTTGGGTTCGATTTCGCAGGAAAAATCACGTTATCAAATCAAAAAATTTATTAAAAAAAGTGGTCCTGACCCAATTATAAAGGTGGCCCGATTAGTCAGGCTAATTGTATGGGGAAAAAAATAAATAAATAAAATTCGGTCCAATTTGTGAGGTGGTCCGATTAGCCGAGTACCAATTAGACAGGTTTTACGTATATATATTCGATTAACAAATAAACATGTTTTCGAACAAATGCAAACGCACTAACTTCTATCGGATCACTCACACAAACACAAAACAAAACAAAACTAAAAAAGCAAAAAATTTGCTTTTTATTTTTGTTTTGGCGCTGATAGTACTTTCGCCGCATATTCGCTTTAAACGAAATCCCGAAAAAACCTAACTTCACATCAAGGAAATTAAATGAACTAACTTCATTTCATAAATTTAACAAAATATTGACTAGTCAAAATAAAAACCAATTTCAAAAAAACGAATTTAAAACAAAAGTTAAATAAATAACTAATAATATAAATTTTAATAATAATAATAATAAAAATAATAATAATATAATAATAATAATAATAATAATAATAATGATGTAATAGTAAATAAATAGATAATTTTTAATTAAATTTTTAATTTTGACTGAAATTGTATATTCGCTTTTGTTTTCTCAACTGTTTTTAAACAAATGTTTTTTCTATGTAAGGTATTAGTTTGAGGTATATAAAACAATTTTAAAATTATATAGAATTTAATTATTATTTTAATACTGAGATAAGCTTAGCGTTTTATACGGTGTTTATTTCAGATTTTAGTTTATTTTTACTGTATTATTTTACATTATATTACATTACTTTACGTTTTTATTGTATGTTGCTATTGCAAAATACTAAATACGACAATCTCTTACTTATCTGTCAGTATAAAAAAATATATACCATAATCGTACTACAAATGGACCTTGCTATCAAAGTTTATAATTTAATTGATTAAAGACGGAAAAGAATTTTATTTATTATTAATATTTCTTCAAAATGGGACATCAATTTGAGAACATTAATACTTCGTTGCCATACGGTCAGTTTTATCTTTAATATAATTTAAAAATATTAACTATTCAAATTACAATTTATAGAACCATCTTGGCTGGAAAATGTTCACATTAATTTAAGTGGCTTAGAACACGGGGTACAGCAAATACTTTCACAGAACAGAATAACAGAATCAAATAATATTAAAGCATGGGCACTTAAAATATTAACATTAACAGATTTAACAACATTGTCAGGCGATGATACTCAATCGAAAGTAGAAAGATTATGTCAGAAAGCAGCTTACCCCTTTACAGAACAAGGTCTGAATGTCTTAGATAAAGATTTGCATGGTAAAATTCATACTGCAGCTGTTTGTGTTTACCCTAATCATGTAGAAAATGCTTTTGCATCTTTAAAACAAATGAATAAAATATCGGAAATTTCTATTGCAGCTGGTGAGATTCTTATTATAACTTGACGAATCGTTTGTAAAATTATTATAATTAATGACGAACTTTAATTTATAGTGGCATCTGGTTTTCCGTCAGCACAATATCCACTTTCAAGTAGAATTTCTGAGATTACATATGCAATCAATTCTGGTGCGACCGAAATTGATATTGTTGTTGATCGTGGACTTGTATTGACGGGTAATTGGAAAGAGCTCTATGAAGAAATTTGTCAAATGAGATTAGCTTGCGGAAAGAAAGCTCATTTGAAAACAATTTTAAGTATTGGAGAGTGTGGTACAATGGAAAATGTTTATAAAGCGTCTATGGTGTCAATGATGGCTGGATCTGATTTCATTAAAACGTCTACGGGAAAAGAATCTGTTAATGCGACACTTGAAGTGGGCCTTGTAATGATACGAGCGATTCAACATTTTTATAGTTTAACAAATCGAAAAGTAGGAAATGGTTTTTCTAAATTTTTTCAAAATTAAAATATTTTATTTTGCAGATTGGGTTAAAACCTGCAGGGGGTGTTTCGTCTGTAAAAGATGCTATTTCATGGATGATCTTAATAAAAGAAACTCTTGGAGTTGAATGGTTACAGCCATCTCTATTTAGATTTGGGGCATCTGGTTTGCTTACTGATATTGAAAATGTAGTTTTAAATTAAATAAATAAATGATCTAAAAAGTTTAATGTACAAAATTTCTTTGACCGAAAATAAAAATTAAAATATATATTATATTAAAAATTGAAATTCATTATTTTAGTTTAAAAAAAAATATGAATGAAAAAACGTTAAAAATTTTTGTAGCTTCAAAATTTTATGCAATACATTGAAATAATACGCTACAATAATATGGGCTAAAAAACAATTGCATTTAATTCAAAATAATAAATATAAAAATACGAAAAATTTATAAAAGAATTCTAACAATTTGGCAACATCGCGTAAAATAAAATGTCAGTGAACATTTTTATCTGTCAATAAGTGTTTCTAATAAAAAAAATTGTTTAAATTAATATTGAATAATTTCAAGTTAATTATATTCAAGGACAATGAATAACAATAAAAAAAATATAAAGTATCTAACCAACGAACATTCAATAAATAAAAAAGTACCACATATAATTAAAGGTACAACATTGGAAATGATACTTGTCGGAAAATTTATACAAAATAGATTATATTATAATTCTCCAAAAAAAATTATAGATTTAAGTCAAGATTATGTAACGAAGAATATCTAAACTTTATAGAAGCACAAGGTAATACTGGTTCACGATTTTGTAATGGAAGAGATTTTTCTTCTCCTCATTTTTTAAGCTATAAAGCAAATAAGATAATGCCCCTTTTGACACGGAAATTAAATGATGAATATTTTTATTTATTACCATACTATTTGATTAATTTTTTATTAAATATAAACGGAAATAAAAAAACAAACGAATTAAAATTTTGGATAAAAAATTTCCGCGGAGAAATCCATAAAATATATAAACTAAAATATGACAATTTTCTTGTCATTGGAAAAATATTCATAAATAAAAAAAACAATATAGTTTATGTAAATTTACATTCACGACAATATGGTGAAAAATACGAAGAATATCTGGATGATATCAAGGAAGAAAAAATAATTATTTCTTATAGAAGAAAAGAAAACGATGAATATAAAATCATCATGTCTTCTGACAATTTACATAAATACGAATTTAAGTTACATGATCTTTTCAAAGTTATTACAAAATACACATTCAATAATATGCACTTACTAAATAATAATAATGAATTGCAAAAATTTCAAAATATAGAAGACATTTTACGGGAATTCTATAAAACTGTTCAGCATTATATAGAAATAAACGAATATATTAAAGAACTAACTAACTTACGTGGAATAGTATGTATATTTGAAATCGAAAAAAAAATCAAAATAAGACAAAATTGTGTAGAACAAAAATTCAATATACAAAATTACAAAACAAACAAATGTAATTTTGAGTGCAAGAAATGTAACAAACATTTGAAAAGAAAATATGATTTAATACAACATGAATGTATTGAAAGAAATACTGATAGAAATGTAAATTTATTTGAAAAAGACAATGATTTCTATGGTTTTTCTGATGAAGGAAATTCAGATTTATTAAAAAGAAAAAATATATTAAATTCAGTTATTGAAAGTTTGGAAAAACATGAAACTGATATAACAAAAAGCATACCAGAAAATTTAATAGAAGAAAATGTAATTTTTGAAAGCAAATTTGAAGAACAAATGGATGCAGAAAATCTTGAAGAAAACTTAATACCAGTTTATAAAATAATAAGTGAAGTTAAACTAATGAGAAAATAATTAAAATGTTTACATGTTTTTGTGGAAAAAATTTTTCCACAAAGTTTACGTTACAAAAGCCATACAAAAACACATAAAAAAGTAATTTCACTGTAAATTATATACGCGACATTAAAAACCAAAAAAAATTAATGATGCAATTTACAAAAAATTATTAGTTTTCAATGTGGAAAATGTAAAATTTTAAGACGAAAAAATATTTAAAAAAACATAACAACATAAAGTTTTAGATTGTGAAAAATGAATAAAAATTAAAATATTTAAAACTAAAAGGTTAAATATAATCAAAAATAGTGACAATGAATAACAATAACAATAATGTAAAGTTTCTAATCAACTAAATGCATTTTAGCGTCGTTTTCAAATATATTGTTCTGAGCAAGTTTTCTAACTAAATAAAAAGTGTATGTTCTATTGTATTAATTATATTTCTTAATTTTTAGGCCAGCATAATATGTCACTGGAAAATAATGGATGAAAAAGAATGAATCACACGATTTCTCACCAAAATTTTAAAATTAGTTGTACGCAGGCAAACGTATACAAACTACATCTGCAATTGAAAACAAATTATAAAAAAAGACTACATTAAATGTTAGAAAAACAAATAATAATTATTTTCAAGATAATCAAAAAACAACTGTGAATTTAGTATTTCTTATAAAAAAAGAAGAAATTTATTTATTTTTTATATTTGGGTAAGAAAATAATTACAAGTTAGCATCAGGTTTCAATTCAATTATATTGTGTTTTATTATCAAAGTACATATGACGATATTCACTAATTTGGAACAATTATAACTTATAAATATATTAACACAATGGACAACAATTGAAAAAAAAAACAACAATAAAATTATAGTATATTCATAATTTCATTTATTTGAATTGATTTTTCCTTACCATGAAAGTTGACTTAAAAATTAAAAATATTAATAAATTTACTTCTTTAATTTATTTGAAATATACTGTTTTATTTAATTTATATTTCAGGACGAACAAGTAGCGAAACACTTTATTCTCCGAATTTGTCTGAAAATAAAATATAAAATTCAATTTTTGTTAATTTTTATTAATATAAGTTTCTGAATAATTTACAAGCTTCGAGGTACTAATCTAATTCAATTAATGTAAATAATTAAAAATAGTAAATTACCATACTATTTTCTTATTAACTAACTATTTTTTTCACTATCATTGTCGATAAGTTCGTTTGTTTTATAAGTTTTGATTTTTTTTCGGACAATTTACAAAAAAAAAAAAAATTCTGAAATATGTTTTTCAATAAAGAGCACTGTTATGTTTGAAACAATAATTAAATTTTTGCAAAAATTAGAGCCGCTTTTACATTACACATGGTTCATGCAATGTTCGAAAGTTTATTGCAAAATTTTGCTAGTAGATATAGTTTGTAATCCAAAATTAGGAAATATTTTTGATAATGGAACATTTTCAAACAAAAATTTGTTGTTTGCTATTATAACTAATTCTTAGCACAGATGTTCAAAACATCGGAACTCGAAAAATTTAAATTAAATATACGGAGCCTAATGAAATTTATTCAATTCAAAACATAAATTTATATCTACCGAACTCATATTTACCTGCGCTATAGGTATTTTGAAAAATATTACTAATTAAATTTCGATTTAATTCTTTTTTAATTATAATTACCTTTTTTATTTAAACTTTAAATAAAATTAAAATATTATTATTTATCTCGCACGCTGAAATACAAGGGATTTAGTCTTAGCTAAGTATGGACAAATACGCAACTGCAGACATAGAATATCATAAAGATAGAAAGAAAAAATCATCGCATTAATTTTATCTGCTTTTTTCTGCTATGACTCTTTTTTTAATTTTGACGTATGTTTTAAATTTTAATTTTCTTTCTTTTGAGAATTCATATAATTATTATTATTAAGTTTTTTAATTGTACTGCAATTTTAATTGGCTCTAAAATGTATCGTTCTTCAAATTTCGAGAAAAATTTGGGTAAGAAAATTTTTTATATTGGCAAAAACAAAATATTGGATATGACAGACGAACAAAATAAAATATTCTTTGTAAAATTTTTGTCCTACTTTCTAAGCAATTGCAATTTAAATATACATATCCAAAGTATAACATCTTGAATTATTAAATAACTATCCAAGAACTAATGAAATGTTTTGAGCTGAGTACCACCTTCTCTTATTTTATTATTTTCGATAAGGTTAGGTGACTCATGATTTTGAGGATGGCAAAAGCTTTTACCAAAATTAGGTTTTTTAAAAATAATCAAATTGTTTTAGATTCTGCAACGAGCCATCTTCGCCTAGATCCAGATTGGCCGACTATAATGAAAATTTGTGATGCAATTCGACAAAATGATGTAAGTCCAAAAAATGCTGTTACAGCAATTAAGAAGAAAATGCAAGCTGCCAATCCACATACAGCTGAATATTCTCTCTGGGTCTTGGAAAGCATTGTAAAGAATTGTGGTAAAATTTCATATTGTTATAATCAATTTCTTTTGATAAACATTTGTTTATTTTTTTATCTTAAGGTGCTCCAATTCATGATGAGATTGCAACCCAAGCTAATTGTGAGTTCTACACTACTTTGATAAATACGACAAAACATGATAATGTTCGATCTAAAATGTTGGAATTGATCCAAGCTTGGGCTTCTGCATTTCGTACATCACATAAATATCAAACTATAAAGGTAATTAAGTCTTTCTCAGTTTAAATGAAAAAAAGATTGTATAAAAGTAAATATTTTTGTCAATTTAATTTACTCTCTTGATACGAGTTCTTATTTTTATATTATCATTATGTATCCTATAAGCTAGTGTTTTTTTTATTGAAATAACAAATTAAGAAAAAATTCACATTTTAGATTTCTTTTTAATTGAAAATATGGATAAAATTAATTTTTTTTATATCAGGTACCGATTTGCGGAATTTAGTTACTATATTTAAAAATAAAAGTGCCACCATTCTTTTTAGTCTTTGAAAATTTTCTTAATTTTGTAATAGGATACTATGAGTATATTAAAAGCTGAAGGACATAAGTTTCCTGAGTTAAAAGAAGCTGATGCAATGTTTACATCCGATACAGCACCTGATTGGGCTGATGGTCAAGTTTGCAATAGATGTCGTGTTGTATTTTCTCTAACTGTTAGAAAACATCATTGCAGAAATTGTGGACAAATATTTTGTGGAAAATGTTCTGCGAAAACTTCTAGCATTCCAAAATTTGGGATTGAGAAGGATGTAAGTTAAATCTTTATAGATAGCTTTAATTACAGATTTATAATAATTTGTTATTGTTGTGTTAGGTTCGTGTTTGTGATTCATGTTACACAAGCTTACAAAAACCACAATCTGGCCGTCCAGCACGTACAACAGAAGGTGATTTACCAGCTGAATATTTAACAAGTTCATTGGCTCAACAGAGTCAAGTAGGCGTAAACACAACAATTGGCAATAATGTTAATAATGAACCTCAACTTCAACAGGGGCCTCCACGTAAAACTGAACAAGAACTTCAAGAGGAGGAAGAACTTCAACTAGCAATTGCTTTAAGCCAATCAGAAGCTGAACAAAAAAGTAAAGTAAATGTTTCTTACGTGCCTAGGAGTTATCCAAAGTCTCCAAGTCCTGAGCCTATTGTAAAGCGGAGTCCAAGTCCAGTCGATGATCAACCAGCAGATCCTGAATTGGCTCGATATTTGAATCGTAACTATTGGGAACAGAGGAAAACAACAGAGTCACCGGCAAGTCCATCAGCACCAAGCCCAATGCCGCTTAATCCGCAAGCAATTAAAGTAACACAAAGGTATTTATTATGAAAATAGAATCTGTAAATCTTTTTTCCTTTAAGATAATCCCAGAGGACGCCGAAATTGATGAATTTTCTCTTGCTATGAAAACTCAATTGGAGATTTTTCTTAATCGAATGAAGTCAAATTCAAGTCGAGGTCGTAGTATTTCAACTGATAGTTCTGTGCAAACACTTTTTATGACATTTACATCTTTACATTCACGTTTACTTAACTATACAAAAGATATGGATGATAAAAGATTGTGGTATGAACAATTACAAGATAAACTGAATCAGGTTAGAGATTCTCGTGCTGCTTTGGATGTACTTCGTCAAGAACACCAAGAAAAGCTACGACGTCAAGCAGAAGAGCAGGAACGATTGCGACAGTATCAAATGGCACAGAAATTAGAAATAATGAGAAAAAAGAAACAGGAGTATTTGCAGTACCAGCGTCAAATTGCATTGCAACGAATTCAAGAACAAGAACGTGAAATGCAAATGCGTCAAGAACAACAGAAAGTTCAATATCGTATTGGTGCTCAAAATTTTCCATATATGCAAGGACCTCCGCAACATGGATCTCCTGTTCATCAGTTACCTGGTGGATACGGTGCATTTGCTTATAATCAGATGCCTGGGGCTGTTCCCATTCCTCGTTTCGGACCAGGAAGTGCAGCGCATCAATTGTATTCGCCACCATTTAATGGGTCCCAACCACCACTGCAAGGTATGTCTCCACAACATGGCCTTCCACAGGGCCATGAATTTACACAACAGGGTCAGCAACAACAACAGCAGCAGCAACAACAACAACAGCAGCAGCAACAACAACAAATGCCGGGAATGGCTCCTCAATTTATGGGAATTTCACAAAATTCTATTCCAAATCAAGGAAATCCTTCTATTGGATCAGCTAGTATGATGCATGGTCAAGGAATAACTGCAGGTAATATGAATATGAGTAGCCAAGTTCCTCAGAATAATCAAATGATGCAACCGAGACCCATCGCAATAATGCAACCTGGGGGTATGTCGATGCAGCAACGTATACCAATGGCGGCTGGTGTTCCAATGCAGCAGCAGCAACAACAACAACAACTACCTGTTGCACAAATGCAACAACCGGGTGGCCCTCCAATGCAACAACAACAGCCGGGTGGCCCTCCAATGCAACAACAACAGCCAGGTGGCCCTCCAATGCCACAACAACAGCCGGGTGTCCTTCCTATGCAACAACAACAGCCGGTGGGCCTTCCTATGCAACAACAACCACAACAGCAACCACCAATGCAACAACCGGAACCACCTAAAATTATTTCAGCACCACCACCGCCAGTATTGCAACAAACTACTGAATCTGGTAATGATGTTGCAACTGCTGAATTAATCAGCTTTGATTAAAAATTAATTGCATTCTTATTATAAAACAAATAATTAAATAAATAAATATAAATATTCACTCGTAATCCAAAATTAAAATTATATATTACATGTACCATTTATCATAACTGAATAAAATATCAAAGAAATTAATAATTTAATGCAAGTTTTTTATTTTTTATCTGAATTTCAAATTATGGAATAGAAAATTGCATAATAAAAGGTAAAAACACCAATAATTGAAGTAAAAAAATTGGTACCTGTTAAAACTGCATTGCCCACATTTAGGACAGAATTAACGAACTTTAACTTTTTTATATAATTTTTGTTAAATTAAATTATAATTATTTTTTTATCAACTTGACATTGTTTCATAATATTACCTACTACAAAGTTAAGTATATTATAAAATAATATATTTTTTTCTTATTTTGGATTTGGTAATAAAATTTTGTTTGAGAACATTTTGAAAGTTGTATAGGTTTGTGTGTTTTTACTATTTCAAAAATTTCGTTTTTTTTTACATTATATTTTCTTTAAAAATAAAATTTAAATTTAATATTAAGCTGAAAATTTGTAATTAAAATAGAAATAATAAATAACCATTTAATTACAAATTATAATTACATTTTTCATATAATATATTTTTCCATTTTAATTGATTTTAATAAGAAACAATTTAATTTCGATATTAATTTTTTACCTATTAATAATAATAATCAAGATATCACTTTAATTTCAGAAATATCATCTAATTGTAATTATAATAAAAAGACAAACTGATTAATAATAAATATAATATTGTAATAACTTCTCTCATTCCATTTACATTATATTATTACATTTTGTGCTATAAATTTATAATTTTCTGACATCGAATATATAGGTAGATTATATAATATGTAATATTATTTATTATTGATTAAGGTTATCATTTGTTTTTTTAAATTGATGAATAAAGGACAACATGAAAAAAATTACTAAAAAATTATTATCACGCTAGGGAAATACAAAAAATTAGTTAACATTTGCGAATTGACTTTACCGGTTTATATTACAGAAGGAGTGAGTAAATATATAATTTTTTAAATTCGCGATAAATAACGAGAAAATAATAAGAGTATACGTGAGACAAGAGATAATTTACTTTTGTTTTTACATTACTTCATTTTCACAATAAATTATAAGTTTTTTTTTGCCACTAATTATCAACTCCAGTTCAGATATATTAATCAGCAACTACTGGATGATGTTCAGTTTGTTATTAAACTTGGCTTTGAAATCAACACAAAAACTATATATAAAATACATAAAATCGAGAAAATAAAAAATAAAAGGTTAAAAAGAATAATATTTTTATTGTGTATATTTTATTGTATAAAAAATCAGACTACGAATAAATAACAACAATTTTATATTCTCGTGAGTCTTTCCAACTTAATAAAAAAAAAAAAGAATTGTATCGTTAGTTATATTTAGTTTATTCAAACGTTAAGTTCGTTTTTTATTTGTCTTGTGTGTTTTTATAGTGTGATTTTTATTTAAATTTATTTAAGAATTTAATGTGAGTTTTTATTTTGATTAATTTATAAATATTGTGATCTGTTTTTTTTTGTTTTTGTTTTTGTTTTTTTTTTTTTTTGTTTATGAAGGTGATTATATTTTCGGAATCAATTCATATGATGCATTTATAAAGAATGATTGATCTCTTCACAAAAATATTTTTTATATAGTTTAATTTATCTGATGTAACTAATCAAATTAAATTAAAGTTCAATCTATGTGACTTTTAATCTGACTTGTTCATTTTCATTTTATTTGTAAATAAATTAATGTAGTCATTGTTGTATTATTACGTGCATTTAGTTTTATTATCTAAAATAATTTCCTTCTTACAATTTTGTTAGTTTTATTTTTCTTTTCTTAGAAATTCAATTATTAAAGTGAGAATATTAAAAATATATTTTTTGCAATTTTTAACTATTTAATATTATTTTAAAATCAAGTAATAAGCAAATTTTATAGATTTTTTGTATTTGAATATTTTGAATATTTTTTAGTATTTGTTAGATCGTTATATGTATATAGGTATGTAATAATATTTAATCAACAATTTAACAAAAATTAGATAACAACAATAAAAATAGGGAAATATAAAGAATAAAAAAATAAATGATAATTAAATTAACACGTGAGAAGGAGCAGTTTAGTTGCATTTTCATTGTTGGAAAATACTAAGTGAAATTGACGTATGTCACTTATTTGTAATGTGCTTTAAATATAATTATAATCATTGTAGCTTACACCATATTATTGTTTAATTTCAAGTTAATTAAAAGAATAGAAAAAAAATTAGACAGAGAGAAAAAACAATAAATCAGAATTGGAATTATTGCAATTCAAGTTGTTCAGTTTAGACGAAATAAATAATGTATAAATTAATTAATTAAACCAAAAACTTTTAAGGTCGCAGTTTAATTCGCGTTGTTGTGTTCTCCTTTTGTTTTGTAATTTTTATTTTCAATTAGTTTCTTCTCATCATATATGTTTGTAACACATAAACGATAAACATACACACTTTATTTATTATATCATTTATTATAACGTCATATATTACTGCGAGTCTCAATAATATCAAAAGAAATTGTGATTTTTAATTTATCATCAGATTTTATAATTTCACTGTTTATTATGAAAATACTCTTATCAGTTGTTTGCAGGAAATTGTATTTAAATATATATGAAAACATAATATAATTTTCATTAGTTGGCAATAATTTAATAAAATATATTTATTTTTATTATGAGTAAATGCGAATTATTATATTGATTATTACAACACCAAAATGTGAATTTCATAATTATTTAGAACCTTGAACTTAATTTTAGTTTAGTTTAAAATAAAAGAAAATTTTAAAAAATTAATCAAATCAAAATAAAGTCATATATTCATATTAGATATTGAAAGGTCAATTTTTAACAAACGTTTTTAATTAAATAAAAAAAAAAAAAGAAGAAAGGAAAAAACCAACAACAATTATAAAATCGGCCAATGGAAAAAAAATTACGATTTTTACATAATTTAAATTTTTTGCTTGCTTTTTTTTTTTTTTAGTTGGTTTTTGTTTTTGTAACTAAACACAAATTCTTCTATATATACGTAAAATATTAATTAGAAAAATAATTTCGTAAATTATTACACAACAATTCAATAATCTTAAAAAATATTCATTAATTTATATATACAAAATGCTATTCACCTTGCCTTGATTTTTTTTTTTTTTTTTGTGATTTGTTTGGATCCAAAATCTAAAAAGTAAAACAGTGTTTATAACGGTTTGCCGTCTTTACATTTTTGTTTGGAAAAAAATTATACAATTTATAATAATGAAAAGTGAATTTAAAAAGTTATATATGTGATACCGGTTCAGCCTTTCATTTTTTAAAATATTTATTAGAACAGATTTTTGAACGTTGTAGTTTTTTTTTGTTTTTTCTGTATTCTATTATCTTTTTTTTAATTTTAAATATTTTTTTATGGAGAGAGAACACAATCTGAATAATGACATTTTTTAATTGTATTATGTAAATAAAAATCAATAAAATTAATCAAATGACAAATAAAATTATTCAAAAATTTAAACCACACTTTAAACTTATTTTCACTTTTAAAGTTAATTCAATTGGTTATAGTTTAACGGGTTAAACGGGTTAAAATAAAATTAAAAAAAAAGGAGCGTGGCATTCAAAGAAAAAAAAAATCTAACGAAATTTGCCAAAGAAAAAAAATAAAAAAATATAAATTGTAAAACAGAAAAAAAAGAACCGAAATAAATTTATTTTAAATTAGTTGTAAGAAAAAAAAAAAAAGTTAAGAAATAAGAAATAAAAAATTTCGTGAAATTAAGAAAACAGAAAAAAAAACAAATATTTTTTTGACCCATTAAAATGAATGCATTTGACAAGGTCACAAAAGAATTTATTAATTGAAATTTAATTTCATTTTATCAAATTGCTTAATCAACTTTTATAACTTCTCACCCATTGTGTGTGTGTGTGTGTGTATTTTTTTTCTTATTCAAATTGTAATTTATCATCTAACTAATTCATTGTGAAATATTAAGAAAAATTTTATTTGTCAATCAACAAAAGCTATTTTTATTTTTATTCTCTTTGCAAATAATTGATTGAAAATGGATTTTGAAATTTAATCTAAACTGTTATACACTTTTCAACCGATTTAATAACTATAGGCAGTTTGTATCAACAACCTAATATAAAATCTAAATCCGTAGTTTAATCGAGTTTAGTTATAAAATTATAAAATGATTTACGGTGACACCTAATTTTGCACTACGGTGTTGTGATTTGGGAAATTGATGCATATACCCAGTGTAAATCCATAAATTATAATATTTTTTACATCAAACGGATTATTTAATTATTAATAATTAGTAGTTTCGTAATTTATTTTAGAATTTATCTAATGAAATATTTGTTAGAATTAAGTGCAATAACTACCCATTGAAAATATTTATAAATAAGTATTATTTTTTATATTGTTTTTATTATTAATGAAATTATTGTTTTCTTCAACACTCTTCTTGCTATTATTGTTGATAGTATTATTAATATTTAATAGTATCTAAATAATTTTTAATTACGAGAATTGAAAATAAATGATAAATACAACAAAAATTAAATTTATGCCAATAAAATGGAAACAATTAATTTAATATTATAAAGAATTCATGATTCATTATCATTAATTAATAATTGTTTAAAGTAAAAATAAAAAGATTTTTTTTGGAGGCAGACAACTTTATTAAACATTGAAAACGCATTTCCATGTTTACGTATTATTATATCTGGGTTTATTTAATAATTAATATGTTTTTCATTATATTAAAAAAATTTAGTTAAATTAGTTATTATTAACACATTTTTTTCTTTCTTTCTCTTTCTATTCAACAGAAATTATTTTGTTTATATTTAAAAAAATAAATATACAACATATAAGAAATAACAGTTTTGCTATACTGAAAGTTGTCTGAATGACTATAAATTTGTTTTTGGATGGTTGTTTATATTATAACTATTTGCCATATTAAATATTTGCCATTAATAAAAGTGAATTTTGTGTCAATAAACATTTGTTTTTAAATAAAAATTTTTCAAAAATGGAAAAAATCAGAAAAGCAGTTGATATTGCGTTCGAGGATCTAATGTATACAGTGAATGTACCAAAACAAAAAGGTAAGTGCTATTTAAAATATATATTTTCTTATTTAACAGTAGCTACATTTTATACTTTTATTTTCTATACGAAATTATTTACCAAGAGAATTGTATAAGGGTCGGAAACAACTTTTTATTGTTTATCCGAAATAATTTTTTTTTTAACATAATTAAATATGAACTTGAGTGAACAAATTGTGATTCTTTTTTAATTGTTTTACGATTAACAAAAAAAATTTTTTATGTTTAGTCACCGATTGTCTTAAGACAATAATAACACAATTGTATAAATTCTGTCATATTATGAGAAATGTCTTTCGAAATTTTTCAAATTTTTTTTTATTTTATTTTAGAGAGATAAAATGTCAGTAGTATATGTACTAAACTCAAACTTATTGAATATAGATAATTTTATTTGGTAAGAAACAAACATGCACCACCATTTTTTCTTCGGATTATTTTTGAATTAATCTTATTTGTAAATAAATTTTCTTTTCATATTTCAAATATTAAATAAGAATTAATAGAAATTAAAAATATTTTTTGTTTGCATTAATAAAGCAAATTACAAATTCTTTACACACGGATTAGAATTAATGTATAGGTAGAGATTAGAATTAATCATTTAATATTAAACACGCTTAATTTTTGAAAACCTGAAAATGTTTGGGATACATTGTCTCTAAGACAAGTCATCTCAACAAGTTGTAATATAGCTATAATTATGATTCGGTGGTTTACTAAAAAAATTTAATGGAAATCAATACTTAAATCATTATTATAATTAAATTCCTGTATAAAAAATTATCGTGCCAATTATTTTGCAA
Source organism: Pedicia rivosa (assembly GCA_963082725.1). Lineage (NCBI taxonomy): Eukaryota > Metazoa > Arthropoda > Insecta > Diptera > Pediciidae > Pedicia > Pedicia rivosa. The sequence continues at coordinate 25,293,939 of OY720154.1, forward strand.
TTTATCCTCAAGTATTTATTTCTATCTTATATTCAAGGTCAAGTTTGTTTTCAGTTTTACATTTGATATTTTATTACACATTATATGAACAAAAGTAAAAGCACAAAAGTTTAGTTTCTTGTGGAAGAAACCAGTTTTTTCTTTGTAACATATTTTTTTTAAAAAGAATGCCTAAAACCAAAACTTACATCTGTAAATTATCTTCTGATAATCGGTTTTATCATATTATTTGTCATTTATAATATTCAGGCCATAGGTAAGATAAATAATTTAAATTTAAAATTTGGAAAAATAATTATGAAACTTCTATCGTTCCGATTTTTTTAGTCTTTTTTTAGAATGTGGTCTGCAACAGATTTTTGCAAATTCGGTGAATGTGAATTTTAAATTTGAATTATCTAAATTTCTGTGTTTAGATACTCAGTGAGACTGAATAAATTCTAATCGTAGTGCTTAAATGTTGAAACCTGTAACTTTATGTTATTTGAACTCAACCGGCTTTATATTGGTTTGAATTCCATTAATATGGAACATTCCGCACAATATGTTATGGTTTTTACTCTATACCAGCGTGTTAATAAATAACACATAGACATGAGCTATATTTTAAGCCCTGACCTGATTCATAAATACTTAAGGGCACACACACATTATCATATCTCAATGACTCTTCAATGTCAATGTTCAATACAAAAAAAAGAAGTTTAGGCATAATGTTAGATCAGCTGTTCAAGTTTTAATAAGCATTAATTTATGCTAATAAGTTTGATTTTGGTGTTTAATTTTTCTGTGTCTTCCGCGAACAAATTGAACTGCTGCTCTTAATTTAAATTTTCAAAGTTTTAAATTATATCACTTTCAATATTATGTTCAACTCAACTGAACAAAAATATATCCACGGATATATTGTATTGAATTTTTAAATTTAAACATTTTAATTTATTGTAAGATTTAAGTAATTTGTAAAATAACCTTGAAAATTAAAACTCGCAATTTAATTTTAAGTAATTTTTACGAGGATTGACCTTAAATATTGTTTTCTTTTCTTTTTACGCAAAATGCGGAAACAAATTTTAAAAGTCTTTTCAAAAGTGCTTTTCTATTAAATAAAATAATTTAATCATTTTACATACAGATGTATTAGTTAGGTAAAGGCAACTTTATATTATCAAATAGTTTGTGATATTAATATTAGAAAATTCTAAAAAGCATCAGACAAGAAGTTTATATAAAACAAAAAATGAAATTAAATACTGAATTTGTATTAACTTTTTTTGTTTACAATCTACTGATGTCTAATGTCCAATGTTCAATGTTCGATATTATTTTTTCGGTATATGATTGCAAAAAAAAATTCTATAATTCCTTGAAATAAAAGTTTTACTTTTAAAAATAATAAACATTTTTTTGCCAATTTTTATTATATTTTGACAATCGTAATTAATAGGGTTTTTGACTACAAAAAAAAACTGGTTCTTTTGGGTACAATAACATCTTGAACATCTTATTTATATTTCCGTATATTAAATGTTACCTCATCTATTATTCTAACAAAAGTAAGCGTTTTTTATATTTTTTTTATTTGTTTTTGAAGCTTTTATTATTGTACTTAATATATTTTTTGAGAGTTTTATTATTCATTAAATAAATGAAATCTTGAAAAAAAAAGATCATAAGTATGCATACGTCATTTCTGTTTTAAATCACATTAAAACTTAATAAAAAAACAAAACTAATAAAATTTCTGTTAATTAAATTACGTTTTAAAAAATACTTTCCTTTTTTAATTCAAATTATTTAAATTGGGCAATTACCATTATTTATTATTTTATTAATTATTTTATTAAATTGAGGGTAAAATAATTAAAATCTACTTTCTTAATAAAATTCAAATTAAATTATTCATTTTACAAAAGATAAATAAAATAATATATTTATGAATTATTATTTAAGTAAACATGCCCTTATGATTTAGTCAATTTAGCACCTGAACAAACATCGTCAATTTAATATTATTGTTGGATAAATATATATGCATACATACATATATGTCTCGTTCTCAATGAAAAAATAATATTAAGATAAATTAAATGTAAATAAGAACATAAATTGTTTCTTTTGAGTAATTCAATCGAATGTCAACTGAAGATTAGTTTGTTTATATGAACAAGAAAATTAAAAAGAGTTCAACGTCTCCGATAGTTAAGTTTTAACTTTTAAGTTGATTTATTGTTTGTTTGTTGTATGGTTGAAGTTTATTATTTTACAGTCAAGGTTGAATGTTTTTTTTTTGTTGTTTTACATTTATAAAATTTATGAACTTTTATTGTTTTAAAAATAATATTCTTCAGGGTTGTTTCCGTTTAACACTGTCCCTGTGTATTTTTATTTTGATTGAATTTATGTATAATAAAAAACTAAAAACTTTAAGGTTAAGGTCTATATTTCTTAATTTCTGTTTTTAATTTTTATTTCTTAATTTTTTTTAAGAAAATATATTTTATACCTAAAATTGATTTTTCGTATTTTATTCGAATATTTGAATTATTTTACATTTATAATAAATTTTCTTTCAACTGAATTTAATTTAAAAATGAACTAGAACTTGTTTCTTGCATAATTACATATCCATTTGGTTAAATATGCGCTTATTATAGATATTGCCTTTTTTTTTGTCTTGAACATTTATTCCATTCAATTTTCTTCTGGTTAAGAATATTTTCAAGGATATTCTGCTAATAAAATATCCATAAATTTTTATAAATTAAATACATTTATGCCTCTTGGATACGTTGAAAATGTAATAAACTCTTCTCTTATGATATTTTTATTATCTTTGTTTTGTTCTTATTTTAAATAAAGATAAATAAAAAAGAATGTCCACGATACAATAATATATGCAGACAATATATTAAAACCACTCTCGTTTCATATACTCATTATACAATTAGGATATATATTTTCGTTGCCTTGTACACCTTTAATATTACTCAGGATTTAAGTTCTTTATGTGGATTATGTTCATTTCCCAATTACTCGTATTTTTCTAAAATTTAAATGCAACCCGATTTTCTTACAATTTCAAAATCACATTTTTACATTTATTATTACAATAATTACATTTTCTTCTTTTACATTTTACTACACACAAATTTTTATTATGGAAATATACACGATGTATGGCCGATTATATCTCAGCGTCCTTGTCTATCGGACATTTTCCAATTTGTCTCTGATTTGAAATTGGTATTGAAATAAATTTTATATAATTTTATATTATGTGTGAAATAGAACACATGTAATTGTGATATATGTAATTTTATGTGAACCCTAACAGATTGATAGTAAATAATAAATAAGTTAATATTAGTATAACACAAATCTCAATTAGTTCTATTATATTAAAATAAAACACACATTTTCTTATCAAAAACTTGAATTCAACCAAACGTGCTTATGAAGCTGATTTTTTATTATTGTTTGTTGAATAAATTACAAGAAACAACGTGCATATTTTTTAAGTTTTACCTACAAATTTTATATTTCTTTTGTTGTTGTTCCTAAACAAATTTAATAAATATTATTTATAATTTAATTTTTTTCCATTTTAAAAATTGAAGTCATATCGTGGAATTTTTAATAATAAAATACGAATAAATAAATTGAATAAACTTAACCTAATTCAAAAATAAAAAAAAAAAAGAATCACAAATTGTATATATTGTGTGTAATGTAATTGCATTATAGAGAACAAGAACAACAAGAAAGTATAACAATTTTTATTCTCATATAATATTAAATAAACTTTCTCTCTTAACAAAAAAAAAAACAGTTACTATAATAAAAATCAAAAGTTGTTATTTAATGTAATATGTAGTATTTATATATGTAATTTATATAGGTAATTTTTAATAGTTATAATATTTTTAATTATTAATTCACAAGAAAGAAAACAAATTTAATAACATATTTTTATTACAAATCTAAAACAATTTACTAAAAGTGAAAAACAAAATGTTTCTTTAACGGTCTTCTGACATTGACATTGATAAGTTTTTGTTAATTTAATTATTTATTGTTTAACTTATTAATGTGAAATAAAAGTGATAATATATTGTAATTATAGAAGCCTTCCAAAATACTTGCTCTGGAAATTTTTTGAGATAATAAAAAATGAAGCTGCAATAGACGAGGTTATATTATTGTGATCATTTTGTTTTATTTTGCCTAAGTTAATATAACTTAATTTATAATTTCTTTTCCATTAAATTGTATACTTTTACAAGAGTATTTTTTGAATAATTAATTAAGCAAATTATTAATTAATTATTTGTTTAAATCATAATATTTCGGTGAAATAAATCATGTGGTTATTATGATCACGTGGTGATTATTTGTATCAACTATTAAGCATTAGGTTTATTTATGTACACGTTCTACTATTATAGGTTTATTATTAAACAACACCGAGGTTTCATCTTACAACACTATATGAATAAGAGTGCATACATATGATATGTGTTGTCCATTGATTCTCAACGTGTTTACAGAACGATGAAATACAAATACTTTGTTTCTGTAAGGGCCGTTCAACATCTAAATTAATAACGTAATTGGCATTTAACCCTAAGCACCACTCAAGAAGTGCAATACAATTTTTCAATTATTCAATCAATTATGCATGTGTAATTGAGTAATTAAGATTTATAGGAGTATTATAAATTCGTAAAACGCTTAAACAAAAAAAAAATTGAAGAAAACAATAAATCTATTTGCTATTTTGCATTTTAGTTAATTGATTATTCTTTAAGTGTTACTATAATGATTTGACTTTTATTTGTTCAAGCTATTACAAAATTTAATGACATACAAAGTTAAAATAACAATTAGGTACTTAGGAGCACAATGAATTTAATTCTATTATATAATAATAATAATAATAATAACAATAGTTTATTAAGTTGGATGTACAATATTTGAAAATATGTATTAATATTGAAGTTTCTCTTTAATTCTTAAATAGCGGAATATAAATAAATAATTAAGTTTCAAAATAGCCTTCATCGAAAGTCAAAGCAATAAAGTTTACATTGTAATGTTTGTAAATTATTCTTAAAGAAATCCGTTCATTTTTCGTAAATATAAAAATAAAGAATTGCGGTAACTTTGGCTGATTGTTCTTTTTTAAAACTATTATTTAATTGATTTGACATTTAGTCATTCAATATATAGTATCAAATAAAGGTTAAAATTTAACCTTCTATATAATCCAATACGTCAAAAATATTTAACAATAACAAAATGTTTTGTATAAGAAGTGTAGCACGCATTTTCATTATCTGACAACAAGAAAAGTTTTTATTTCCAGTTAAACTTGACTATAGTTTGAGAAATATTTAAATATGTAAATTATTTTCATAAAAACTTTACAATAATCAGATTGTTATTTTTGTACGGGACCATGAAAATTTTAATAAATAAAACAACTTAGATCAATCTTAAATGATGATCTTTCAGTAGCCTATATTTAAATTAAATTGAAGTAATAAAAGGTTGTCTTGTTAATTTAGTTTTAATTATTTATAATTAAGTGCAAAAATGAAATGAGAAAATTGTAGTTGATAATAAATATGTTTATATGATCACGTGCGTTTTATGATTGTTCCAATTGTATATGATGAAAAGTATTAATATCATTTCGGAAATTTGTCAGTTTTTAGATTATAATTAACTCATTATAATAGATATAATAGATTATATAGATAAGATAATTATACCTGTTTTCTGTCATTATTATCCAATTTGTTATATTTTTTGGTCAAACCCATTTTTAAGCAAACCCCAAAATATCTAATAAATTAGCGAATTTTCAACTCTCGTATGTTGTTATTACTTTTTTTTTTGACTCAGTGTATTATTTAAGTTTATAAAGCTGAAAAATAATATACCTACGCGTTTTGTGAAAAAGAAAAATATTGTAGCAAAAATATATATAATGCAAAAAATGACTTGTAAATGTAATCATACAGTTTTAACCTTGTCATATACACCTCTTATAATATGATATTATTAATAAACCACATTTACGATGCAATTACACTTGAATAAATATAAAATTCTATATGCTTCAAACATGACATGACATTGACATCATTCTCGGTAAATATCTAATGTTCCATGTAGGTAACTTTATCAAATATGGATTGATAAAGAAAGTGGTTTAATGATTTAAGCTGCATCTATACTTACCATACAAGTATACACACACATACATAATACTAATGTTTTGTAATTAGTCCAAATATTCATTTAAATTAAAAAACAATAATCTATTAAATCATTCATAATTCTATAGCTTGAATAAAGAAATTAACATAAATATAAATCAAATTTAATATTTTACGAAAAACAACTTTTTATTTAGTTCAATGTAATATATACACCGGACCTGAAAAACAAGAGATTGAACGTATTAGCCACTTCAACAAAGACTAATATGGTTTTAAAACAATGTACAAATTATAGTATTGATAGAGAATGTGAGAGAAAATATTGTTGACATTTCGGTTAAAAACATACATATATACATAATTATACATGCATAATTTGTTTCGTCTTTATGTAGATATGTTTATTCTTTTGAAAAAAAAAAAATAAAGTTAAATTTTGAACTGATGTAGTAACGATAAAAAATATTAAATCAATAAATCATTAATATTTATTTTTAACTGTTGAAACAATTCACAAAAATATTTCAGACGAAGAATATAATTTTTGTTTAAATTTCTTTGAGTATAGCGATTGTAAGAGTATTGCCGAGTTTCTTACGAATTATTAAATTGTACTGAACATTTAAGTTTTCATGCTCTCTTCTACCTTATATTCTCTCATATTATTTATTTATTTATTTAAATAAGAGTCGGTTATATTGGATTTAGCAATATCTTAAAGTCTGTTATACTTACAGAGGCTTAATTAAAGAAGGAGAACTTTATAATAATATAATTTGAAGCGCACAAATATAATTCTAGTTGTTGTGAACCACGGCATTAAGATATGATTTGATTTTGGAGTGATATTGTTTATTCACATCTCTTGAATAAACTAATAAACTAAACTAATAATAGAATCCAAAAGATTTATCCACTGTGTGGTTTAAACCCAAACCTCTAGACTATGTGTTGTTGAAAAGATTTTAAGTAAAATTAAATAATGAATTCATATTTAATATTTTATTTATCTAATGAAAATTGCAATAATCATACAGAAAATATAAACAACTTGACATCAATTATGACACTAGCGGGAGTCTGAGCTCAGATTTTTTTTTTTTTTTATTAAATTGAAATGCTATTTATTAGCATAATAAATCAAGACAAGTAGCATTATTGTAATTTTTATTTATACACACGAACAGTATAATCTCATCTCATTCTATCTCTAATGCATGCAAAATAAATAAGATTTTTTATTGAATTACATACACGCATATTCTATTATTTATTTAATAAGAATGATTAATTTAATTTTGAAAAAATTTATAAATAAATTGAATCATTCATCTAATTATCGTCAATATGCTGACAAATGTTGAGTTGGAAAAAAAAAATTGTACGCGTTATGAAATATTATGTTTGATAAACTGTTTGTGTATAAGTTGGTATGTGGAAAATTCTGAACATACGAGTACATATAATGAAATTCTGTGTAATTCTTTGTAATAAAAAATAATTATTCTAAATTTATAAATTATATTTAATAATAATAATTATTATAGAAATTATATTGTTATGAACAAATTATTTAATTTATTTAATCTTTATGCATCAGTTAAAAAAAAAATTAATTTAAAAAAAAACAAATTTATTTAAAACTTTCCGTATGAGATAACTCAAAATAAAACAAATTGATAAGGAAATGATGATTGCCACATTTGTGTAATTTTTGTAATTAATAATCATAATAATAATTAAATACGACAAATCAATAATTCATTATTAAAATTGTAAAATTATTTGTGTAAAAAATTGTAAACTTTAAAATTAAATTGTTATGATGATATTTCAGTTATTATTTTTAATTCTTAATAAAAGCTGAAAGCTCTTAACCTTAATATTAAGAAGAACGTTTATTTGAAATCCAGAAAATTTATTTTAATCCACTTCCTAAATACTTAAAGTGCAAAACTTTTGCTTTCGTTAATTCTTTTATTCTTTTGTTTAATTAAATTAAAACAAATTAGAAAAAGACAAAAAGATATATAAAGTCACATATGAGCTCAACAAAATCTTACACGTATTCTGTTTTAAACTCTAACTGATTAGTATTATACTTTGGATTGTATGGTTGTATGGTATGGGTTTTGTATACAAAATTAATTGCTGGAAATAATTTTGTTTATGTCGACAAAACATGACTCAGGTTCTGGAAAGACTTTTTATTTATTTTTTAATCTCTTTAAAGTATAAATAATAATATTAAATAATTTAAAACAAGCATATGAAATTAAACAATCGCAATGACAATATCATAATACTTATACTACATGCATCGTCCTATGTCACGACAAATTGGTTCTTTCTTTTGAGATGAGAATGATAAGACAGAGAAAAATATAAACTGCAGTAAAACTATTTAACAAATGTAATTACCCATGAACCACATGATCTTTGCAGTACCTATATTTTCCGCAAAGTGAAACAATTACAACGATGTTCTGTTTTTTAGAGAAAATTTAATTCTTGTTTTACCGCAGGTCAAGTGTATTTTAATTTTGTATTTAAGTTAAGTGATGATATTTTGTATTTTATTTTTGTGCTATTTTGAACTGAAAAATATTTATATAAACTTCATAAACAGTAACATTTTATAGTAACTCAATTACTTACTTATAGATGTACAAAAATTGTGAAACTGAAATTAACAAATGCGGAACTCAAAAATATAATTTATGATTAAATTAAATATTAACAGTGTTGTAAAATTATAATTCTTATGCAGCTTTTCAAATAATCAAATGATAGTTTTTTATTTGAAAAAATGAAAATCACAATTATATCAAATTTGTATATCTCTTGTTTTATTATTCATGTTAAAGAGTATTTGTTTACATGCATGATATTTAATTATATTGAAAATATAAAATAAACTATAAAGTGGATATGACTTCAAAAGTTCTGTTTCTGTTTATTTCCATTTTCTACATACGTATGTATTATGTAGGCAGATGTGAATGCATGTATATATATGACCGCATGGTTGCATTCATGTTTGTTATAATATATTTAATCATAAGTTTACATGATTAATCCGCCAATAATATTAATAATGCAAATTACACGTGTTATTCATAATCAATTTTAACTCAAGTCACATGTAATAGTGATGTGATTACATTTGTTTTTAATTAAAAATAAAATTTGAACTTATAATATTCAGGAAAAATTAATAATTACTCAATATCTACTATTGATTGTATTCTAAACCATTTTTCTTATATTTGTGAATATAAAGGTTATCATAAAACTATAATTATGAAAAATAACTGAGATAAACAAGCAGAATATTTGAAAGGAAATCGATAAAACATCAAAACTTGTAAAATAAATTTTAAATATATTTTATTTTAAATTAAATTTTACAAAAATACGAATTTTTAGAACTCTTAACTAATCTTTTAAAAGATGAAAAAATCAAATATTTAAGTTAAGTGAACTTCAGTTTTTCATAAATTTATTGATTTACATTTAATCAGAATATCTAAGGAATAAAAATATATTTTAAAGCAAATAATAAACAAATTTACATCCAGTGAAAACTTTTTAACATACATACAATCTGAATTGTACAAGAGAGAAGAAGGAACAAATAAAAGTAATAACAATAACAATAATTACAGAACATCGAAGTTTTCTCAAAATTTAATAGCATATAATTTTTTTGTCTTTACTTTGAATTCCTTCACTGCACAGATTAGTGTTTTCTCAATTTAAAAAAAAAAAGAATTTAGTGAGATATTGATGAGACGAGAATATTATTTAGTTGTATAAGATATTTATTTTAGTTGAGTTTTATTGCAATTATTACCACAGGTTTTTCTTAGAATAATATCGAATTTTTATATTAATAATCATTTTCATTTGCTTTTGTTTATGTTATAATTGTACATATTTAACTATGTTGTAGTTTGAAGGAAAACAATATTTAAAATCAAACTTGAGTGGATTTTGTAAATATTGATTATTAATAAATTTCTCCTTTTTTTCTTACAGAAAAGAAAACTGTATTAAAAGGTGTCTCAGGTATATTTCGTTCTGGCGAGTTGACTGCAATTATGGGTCCAAGTATGTACAAAGTTTAAATATTTTAAACAAATATAATATTAAATTTAAACAAATATAAATAATATAATTACAATTTGTACTCAATAGGTGGAGCAGGCAAATCATCGTTATTAAATATTTTAACAGGTTTCACGTAAGTTAATAATTTAAGATAACAAAAACAAATATTCAATGTCAGACATGTAAACAATCAATGTTGAAGTTCAAAAATCTTTTAAAAATGAAAGAAACAAAAGTACCTAATATATATAATTAATATGGTTCAGACAATCCTTCCATATTGTATAAAAAAAAATAACCTTCGATAAACATACATTGAACACTTTATTAATTATTTTATGATTATTAATATATTTTTTTTATACTAACACATTAATCTTATGAATAATAAGATTACATTTTTTTCTTTTGCAAAATAATTAACTGCGATAATTATTAACGTTGCATTTTTATACTAACATATTTACCTACTTGATTACTATTATTAATAATAGTAATTTTACTAAAAACTTGATTGAGTTACTTGAAATTACATTCATTATTTTGTTCTGTTTTTAATCACATACATACAATGTATTTTTTTGTTTAAAAATTATTTAGAATTTTTTATTATAATAAAAAATGTGTATAAGATTTCTTTATAATTTAAAGAATGTATTGTTTAAGAATTAGTTTTAAATTATATATTTATTTATTAAATGACAATATAATGAGAGGACTTTCTACAATGTGTTTCTATAAACAGGAGATTATAATGACTACATCAAAAAATTTATATACTTTACTACACTACAACGTAGCTTAATGCTAAATATCCCACAAAATTTATATATAAATATTTTTTAATAATAATATTTTTGTATTTTAAATCAATTTGTAAAATCATAATCGTGGGCAAGTTTTGCGTTATTTCAAGTTAAATATATGCAAGATTTCTTAAAGCGTCATAAAAATAGTTTTTGCATTGATATTTTATGCAAGCAATATAATATGCAATAATCCTTTATATTTATTAGTTTTAAAAAATCTTAAATTTTTATCCGAAATAAAAGTTGAAAATAAACAGAGATTTCTTAATTGATATTGTAAAATGATTTCTTAATTTATAAATACTGTGATGAGAAAATTAATGATTATTATTGTATGAAGCAAGTTAACTACTATATAAGAAAACTACAAAAAGCTGTTTTTTAAGGTCATCCAGTTAATAGTATTTTTTGTAATTATAATTAAATTAATGAGAATTAATACCATTGCGTGAATTCCTGCAATCTAGAAAATAAATAATAACATTCTTTTGTTTTTAAAATTTTTTTTTAATTATTTTACTATAATTATTTTACTTTAATTTTCTTACAGACAAAAAGGTGTCAAAGGAAATATTTCAATGGGTGGATTTGAATCTTGTAAAAAAAGTCGTAAAATATGTAGTTATATCCTTCAGGATGATAATTTACATCCATGGTTTACTGTAGAAGAAACTATGGTTATGGCGACAAGATTAAAAATCTCAAAACAATTACTTAAAAATGAAAGTCTGAGCTTATTAGTAAGTAAATATATAATTTAATGTGGAAAACAAAAACTATTATTAAAATTATATTTATATTTTATTATTTTTTAAATTGTTTAAAAACATCTCACATTAGATTGTGCGTGCGTGCGTTTTTCATATGCTACTGCTAATGATAGTTCCTTATTTGTCCGTGTTTCTATTGTTGTTTTGTTTATAACTTTTATTTATATTTCTATTCAATTACACCTGTTAACAAACATAAATAATTATATACATATATACATATTTACACACTGCATAACGCTTCACCGATATTTAACTAGCGACTTGAATGTGTTCAATGTAAAAAAAAAACGGATAAAAAAGACCTTTGTTTTATTATTGTTAGTCACACATATTTTAATAATTATCACATAAATGTATAAATCTTTGTAACTAAGTTTAGTATCTGCAAATTAAATCAATAATACTAATAATTAATTAATTAGAAAGAATTGTACTAACAATATTCCTACAATTATAATTTATGCAGATTTTATTTGTACATATTTTCATTTTATGTATAAGATCATTTTGTCGTTCCTTGTCGTTATTTGTTATAAATCTTTTCTATGTAGTTCTTCTAAGATTAGACTATACCTACTCAATAAATTTCAAACTTTTTCCCATTTTTGTTTTTCTTCGCTTTTATTTTCAACAATGAAAACTTTGTCACATTTGCATTTCATGTTTTTGTAATCTTTTGTATTTTTGTCTCTTTTCATTATAAAATAAACACTGAAATGTTTATTAGTGATTCATATAAATAAATATATAAATATTGTAGAAGTTTATTGTTTACTTTTGTTTTAAAAGACAAATATAATTTTCTTTATTGTTGTATATTTTTTTTTTCACTTTATTGTTTTTTTTTTCTTTCGGTTGTATATTTTATGTATTATTTATAAAAATATGAATATTTAATATTTATTATCATTCATTTTTATAATTCCTTTACTATAATTATTTACTACATTTAATTAAATTGTGTGTATTCTTTTACATTCTTTCACTCTCATTAAACGTAATTCTGACTTCTGATGATTAAAAGTAGATAGAAATAATGGAATATTTAATAAGTCATGTTTATGTTTATTTTAATACGATAAATTTTTATACAATTTTTTTTTATTATATTATTGGTACGTCTCGTTTATTAATTAATTATAAACATTTTTTTTTCTATAAATAAATTAATAAATATTTTCAAATTGTATATTGTTAGATCAATGATTATTAATTATTAAGTATAATAATATTTTGATCGTCTCGGCTTATAAAATTCTTCAGAATAAATGAAAGTTATTATTTATTTGGTCAATACAGTTTTCCTTTGTTTATAAATGTAAATATGTATTTTTGTATCTCATAGTGGAGACGCCACAAAATAAAGTTTTATAAGATTATCTTTCTTCAACACTTATACTAAGTTATTTATTTAAATTAAGTTTTCCTTAAACTTGTTTTTATATCAATATTAAATTATAAGGCAGAGCTTTTGCAATTTGCACATATAATTTCTTGATTAATTAATAAATAAATCTTAAAATGTATTTTTATTTTCATAAAATAAGTAATTAACTTGTTTTTGCATATTATAGATAGATAATGTTTTGGATTTACTACATTTATCACATACCAAAAAGACAAAATGTGCTAATTTATCTGGGGGGCAAAAAAAGAGGCTATCAATTGCATTAGAGATGTTAGACAACCCACCGATTTTATTTCTTGATGAACCTACTACGTGAGTTTATTTACTAGTTTTTAATTTAAGAAATTATAATTTTTCTCTTTCAATTTTTTTTTCTCTGAAAATCATTAAAGAAGAACAATATAATTTCTTTAATTTTTTGAATGAAATCTTAATTTGTTTTTAATTCATTTGTTGAGAATAAGATAGAACGTAATTGTTATTAAATAAGAATAAATTAAATCTATTTGAAAAAGGTTAATGTTTTTTTTCTATAGTGGACTCGACAGTTCCGCATCGGCTTATTGTATAAAATTGCTACGTGATTTAGCACGTGAAGGTCGCACAATTGTTTGTACAATTCATCAACCCTCAGCATCAATATACGAAATGTTTGATAATGTTTATGTATTAGCTGATGGCCATTGTGTTTATCAGGGATCTGCGGAAAATACAGTCTCCTACTTAAGCTCAGTTGGTTTGTATTGTCCGCAATATCACAGTTCAGCTGACTATAGTAAGTGAAGATAAGATGGAACCCATTATTAAAATATGATTTAATTAATGTTATATTTTTCAATTTTTCCCACAAAGTGCTTGAAGTAGCTAATGGTGAACATGGCAATCATACAGAAAACTTAGCAAATGCCGCAAAGAATAATCAATGGAGATCAACAAAAACACCAGAAGGAATTAATAATAATAACGGTATTGAACAAATGGAATTAATGGAAACTGTTGACACTAAAAATGGATCTACAAATAAAAAAAAACCCTCCGAGTGGACACAATTATGGGTTCTTGTTGGAAGATGTCATATACAATGCTATAGAGATTGGGTGAGAAATATTTTAAAGCTTTATAATTAATATAAAATCAGATAAGAACGGATTTTTGTTAAAGTAATAAGTGAAATTATAATTTTACAATTTAAAACTATGAATTTAATGCAAAAATAAAAATACATAAGATTTAACGATAAATTTACCATTTATCATAAAGCAACGAAGGAAATTGAAACTGGAACTGGAAGTTTAAATTTTAAAAATAAATAAATAGACGTGAAGTTGGTCACATATTGCATAAAAAACATTGAACTGAAATTTAATTTCTTTTATTGATTTCACTCGCTGTGTTGAATAGCTAACAGTTGAATAGCGCCTAATACAATTAAACTGTATACATTTAGGCGGTATCGGCAGTATATGCTAGGCGATGGAGCAAAATTTAAAATATAATCTTATTACAATTTGCATGATGAAAATTAAAAAAACAATACAATAAATCCATTTGGAAATATGCGAAATTAATTTAACTTACATAGTTTGAATAAGAATCGATTAGTTTCACAACTTTTATTTGGAAGTACATATATGAGAGAACTTATTTTCTATCAACTTGCATATTTTCAAAAGTTTAAAAAATTGATTAAAATTTTATCAACAATATTATATAAATATTATGTGAAATATTTAATAAGTTAATAATTTTAATTATTATGATTTGAAATTCTATTTGATCTAAAACACATTTATACCAATCATATAATAATCCTATTAGTCGGAATAATCTCACTTAATATGATGAATTTTATTTATATTTGATCATAACTATTGCCACTATTTATCTAGTATACTAACTCTGAATTTTTTTTCGGAAAAAATTCTATACTAATTTCTTTAACTTTTAAATATGGGCTATTTGAAAATTTGTAATTCTTATGCGGATGTGAATTCAGAGTATGTATATTTTTTTTCAAACAAAACAGCAATAATTCGTACTCATTAAAAAATAATTGTTGTTGTTTGTTTCTCAGATTAATTCTGATGAAAGAATTGTGATTTCGATTAATTTACAGAAACAATTTCAAAATCTAGTGCGTAAATTACTAAATAAGAGTAAGTTTAAGAATAAAATACATATTGACAATTGTTTTAATTTATTTCTATACCAGAATATATTTTTAAAAGTTTTCCAATACCTTAAATAGGATTATTAAAATAATCTTCGAGATTTCGTGATTATGTTATAAGTAATCGGCCTTACAGTCAAATGGAAAATAAAATAAAAAACACAACGTTTCGACACTTTTTTGTTATCTTTTTCAAATGATTTCGTATCACTTACTTTTTTCTGTAAAAAATTAAAAATTACTAAAAATTAAAAATAAATTTTTTTAATAAAATAAAAATTCTATTAATTATGTGATTTCAGAGTTGTTTTAAAAAATGTTTAATTTTTGATTTCTTTTAATAATTTGTTGGATTATTTATTTGTTAATAAAACATTTATGTTTAAATTTTTTATATCTAACTACAACAACTTAATAGTAATAATTTCTGTGTAGTAGTAGTAGAGAAGATACGAACAATATTTTTGAAGGATTATTCACCAATTCACATATTATTTTCAAATATTTAATTACTTATCAATGTGTCATTTATTTTTTTTTTTCATACAGACAGTAACACACTTAAAACTATTTTTACACATCCTTTGTGCGATCTTTGTTGGATTAATATTCAATGATTCAGGGATAAACGCTAGTAAAGCCGTTTCGAACGTTGGTTCAATGCTAATAGGTGTCCTTTACTTATGGTACACAACAGTGATGCCAGGAGTTTTAAGATGTATGTTTATTATTCAATTTTAATTATACAATTTTTTTAACTAATCACTTCATATATTTCTACACATAGTTCCATCAGAAATATGCATACTTAAGAAGGAAACATTTAATAATTGGTATAAACTAAGAACATTCTATTTGGCATCTTTAATCACATCAACGCCAATCAATGTGAGTTGTGTTTTAATTGAAAATCTGTATATACAAAGCACTTTGTTCTCTTATAAAAACTTATTATTATTTTATCCAATTTTGATTTTTCAGATTTTGTTTGCTGGTGTTTATTCTTCAATCGCATTCTTTATGACTTATCAACCAGCTGAAATCGACAGATATTTAAAATTTGTGTTGATCCATGTTCTTTTAGTAATGGTTGCTGATGGATACGGAGTCTTTTTTGGAACTATTTTCAATCCAATTGTAAGTTATTTGCAATTCTATTTGTGGTTGATTTGATTGATGTTCGATTTGATTGGATTTTTTTTATTCTTTTTTCTAGAATGGAACATTTATTGGGGCAATCACATCTTGTTTCATGTTAGCTTTTGCTGGTTTTCTTGTGATGTTTAGTCATATGCCCAAAGTTATGTACTACATATCATTTTCTTCAGTTTTGAGATATAGTTTAGAAGCTGCTGTTTTAACGGTTTATGACAACAATCGAAGTGAATTACTATGTCCTCAGGACGAAGTTTATTGTCATTACAAGTAAGCTTTTATTTCTCTAAATTCTAAATTTTTTTTAATTGCTCTAATTTTACAATAATTTGATTATTATAATTTTCAACAGAAATCCACAATTTTTTTTGAAAGAACTTGGAATGACCAAAGAAAATTTTACATTTGATTTAGTTAGTATTATAATTCAGCTGGTGGTAATAAAAGTTATTGGTTTTTTTACGTTACGTAGACGATTGAATACTGATTAAAAAAAAAACTTTTATTACTTCCGTGAACTCTTGGTGTGCCAACCAGAATTAGAATTTCCTTAGGTTAATCCACATGCACATTAAAATCTTAAATTGCCTTAAATTAATTATAAGAAATATTTTTTAAGACGATTATAGAAAAATATCAAAGAATAGTTAATATCAAATATAAAATTATGAATCAATTTCTGAACTAACAGGAAAAATAAATATAAAAGTTATCACAGGAAAAATAATTAATAATGAACTGATAAATCAAAAATCTTTAAATCTATAGATAACCAATTTTAAATGAAAAAGTATAAAAATCGAAAGGCATTAACTATAATCGATATGTTATTAATTCTAAGAAAAATATATTTTTACATACGTAATTTATATAGAAAAAAGAACAATCAATTTGGATGTGGAATCTATTTTAGAATATTTTATAGGCTAATTAAATAAAATATAGATTGGCTATGTCGTTTTTTATTGTGATATTAGTTCTCTATTTTAGTTAATTTGTATAAAAATGTAATATTAGTATTGAATTTATATTTATTGTTACTTAATTAATAAAAATAAAAATAATAAAACTAAAAATTGTTCATTCTTTTATGCTTTATTGTATTTATATCTTATTTGTGACGCTGCAACCAAGCTCTGAATGGTTTTATTCTAAAAGTAAATTAAAACTAAATTAGTTTATAGAAATAAATAATTAATAAACTTCCGACAATTTTATATTTTGTAATATTTAAAAAAAATTAATTCTTTTAACCAACGGCAATACCTGATATTTTAGCACGATGTGACTAGAAGCAATTTCTCGTAACAACATTTCGATTTTGAACTTTTTTTAAAAGTTATTTATTAATTTGGTTAAGAAACATTAAAAGTATTAAAAATAAATTCCATTCAATTAATTAATTGAACTTTTTCTGTTCAAAAAATAAATACCAAATATTGTACTATATATTGTTTAGCGCACTATGAAGTTGTAATAAATGTGTTTTCAATAATTCATATTGCATTTCATTTGTCGTGTCATGACATTAAATTTATTTCAACATTCACCTTTTCGCATCAGATAACCGTTCACCGGAAAACCCGGGATGAGACCTTCTATTTTTTAGGTGAACTCTGAGTCACATTGCATCTACATACGTCTTTTAATTTATTTTAAATTAACATTAATGATATCAAAGTTAGTTCCATTATTAACGTTTTTTATATTATATATTTTAAAGAATTAAGTAATTCAACTCTGAGATCAGTTGTTGGTAGACCATTAGTTACAATGTAGTCTCTATGCTCAGAAGATTTTTCTTTTTTTGGTCGTTTAAGTCTAACGACGGAGACATTTCAATAAAACTTAGATCAGCGTCATTAGATTTACCATATGATAACAAAAATAAAAGAAAAAATAAAAAGAAATAAAGTTTTCTTCGCTAGAAAAAAGAAAAACACAAACTTTGTCATTACGTGACTTCCTTAGTGATGGATATTTTATCGTCAATTCGGGCGTAACTAGAAGATTATTTTATCACACAAAATTAATTTCCATTTTAAAATAGATTTTCATTGTCAATTTGTATTATTTTGTGGTTGAATTTTAAAATAAAATGTAAATTAATAAATTTTCGGATATTATTTTATTTATGGTAGACCTAACACGTACCTAATACAAACTATAAATATAAAAACGGTCGATTATGATAATTTATGTTAAATGTAATAATTCTTTACGTGGAATTTTATAGAGTTTTTTTTTCTGTCTATACTTTCGAATTATCTTTAAATGTCCATGTTTCTTATAAATTACAGAATAAAATAGACTTAAAAGGATCGATAGCATCAGTTTATTTGTAAGAAAATCCTCTTTCAGATAATTCGTTGTTATCTGTGTAGTTTGGTGACTTTATATTGTTTTATTACATTATTTAGTATTTACTAGTCTAGTCATTATTCTATTTTTAATAATGTTTAGTTTATTTGAACAAAATCATTAATTAATTGTGAAATTATTTGAATAGATTGTAGATTATGATGATATATTTTTAAATTTTATTAATAGAATTTCGGTAAATAGAACTGACAAAATTATATTCAAAATGAGAATCAGTTTTTACCGAATAATTAAAAAACAAAAAAATTTAAATCAAGAAAAATCATAACAAAATTATTTACTCAAAATATTGTTGAATGCAGCGTCAAAATAAAGTAAAAGATTTTTAAGACTCAATTACCAAACAAAAAACAAAATCTTTCATTTTGTTACGATCTTTAACATTTGACAAGTAAAATTAGAAAAATTGTTTTTCATAATTAGGTTAAAGAAGATATTTGATCTTTTTCTTTAGTAATATAACACCGAAAAACATAATATAATTGATAAAGTATGTGAGTAAGAAATAAAGACAAGACTAATGTAAAATTCCTCTGTACATTTGATAAGTACGAAGAATAAATTTTAATAACATTTTTGAAATTGTTTTATTATTTCAATTTGAGGTATAATATTATTGTATTCTTAAAATATTCATATGAGACATTTGATTTGAAATATATGGTTAAATTATTCGTGTGGAATGAGGCAGTGATGAAGAAAAATAAGAAGAACCGAAAATAAATATAATAACCTTTCACCATGACTTTTTTTTTACCTTTTCTCAATAAATTATTATATCTTATATCATTTTTGTATGAAACTGTCTTATCCAATCTACATATAAAGATTAAAGTGGAAAATGAGAAAGAAAAAGCAATCAAAAATAAAAGTTGCCGCTTTAAATTATATTCAATGGAAAGATTGACGTGACCATTAAATGGAAGACAACGGCTTCGCCAATAAGTTAACAACTGTGAGCAACAAATTTACATTTTACCAATTGTTTTTTTCCTTATTTTTTCTTTTGTTTTGTTTTTTTTTACTATTTCCTATTTATGTTTATAAATTTATAGTACAAACGTACTGACCAGTATTTTACTATTAAAAATTTAGAAACAAAAAAAAAAACTATTTATAAGAAGGAAACATAGCAAGCCAAATTTATTTTACAATGCATTTTAAAAAGTACAATCAATCTTTGACTTTTACCCTTGTATAAGTACATAGCATAGAAAACAAATTCTAATTTGGTTCTCTTTGAACAAACAGAAGAGGAAAAAAAAAATAGAATAGCATTTGAAGATGTTTTCTAGTCAAGAATAACATCGATTCTTTTTTGTAATTCGTTTATTTTATTTATTTTAAATGAAAATTAATCTACTTCTAACCGATAATAAATAGTTTTTGTATAAGTAGTATCTCTTGAGAAATATAAATTGAGTTTGTGAAATATAATCAGTTTATTGAGAATACTTTATAGGGAAAGCGTAAATGCGTTTCTATTATAAAATAAACATAACCAAATAGGTACATACATAATATATATTCTCTTTTATATTTGCGGTAGAAAATTATATAATTTGCGTCAAGGAATCTGATATTAGGAACTACAAACAAATGTGTTGCATATAATTTTCTATTAAAGCAAAATGAATTAAATCCTCTCTGTATGTCTGATAATAATAGAGCTAAATCATTATTCTGATCTCATATATAAATGTGAAAGATTTATGAAATGCAAGAGAATAGAATATGAGGAATGGTTAAAGGGTTTACATATAGTTTACCTTTTGTGATAGCTTTGACGTGTTTAACTGCTTTTGGTTTATATTTGCACGATATAAAATATTTTTAGTTACCATTTCAGTTCTGACATAACTGCACATTGTTCCATCAACTGTGGATTATTGTTCATACATAGTTTATTTTCAGTTTATATATTATAAAATAATATATAACAATAAGCTTTTAAGCGTTACGATTCAACAGCCACTGGCTGTAAAACTTTATATTTTCACTGGTCTAGAAATTCTATTTTTATTTGAAAAGTAAGATTTATTTCTATTTAAAAATTATAGAGAGAAATCAATTAATTTTTTAATTATGTAATCGAATTAAACAACCACAAATCTTTACTTTTTCTCGTTTCGTACAACACTACAAGCAAACTCATTTAAGTTTATAGATTTGAAATTGTATGTCCCAAATATATAAAAATTAATAATATTTATAGAATTTATTTTAAGTGCGAAAATGAACATGATTTGTACAAGATGAAATGACATAAGTTGAAACAGCTAACACTGATTATTCAATCATTGTTATATTATTTATTTATCTCCAGTATTTACATTGGTATTTATAAAAGGATCAAAAATGTAAATTATTCGAATCAAAAATTCAGAAAATATTTTTTTTTGTAATCTTGTTTTTTAAATGTTTTGTAACGCTTTGTATTGGTCGACACCCTACCCTAAGGCTATTACCCTATTAGACAATATGCAAAACTGCAGCACTGAATCCATGTCAGACTTATAAATAATCGAAGCCTTTTTATATTCTACAATTTATGTGAGGCATTTATGTTTCGATAAAGTTTTAAATCCGATTAATATAATATAAATTTGTCTTAGAGAGGAGAATGGATAAAAAGACGAAAGGAATGGGTATCGTTTGGTAATGTGTATGTGTAAGTGTATATATGTGTGGTTATATGTATATATATACTAAATATTTTAGTAGGTTAATGGACCTAAGTCGTTTTGGGTTATTCTGCATGCCACAGCTGTATCAAATTTTTGGTATATTCATATAATATAACATCGTTATTCTTCTGTTCTATGTAAGTGTCGAGACCGAAAAATGAAAAATATGAAGAAAAAAAAAAAGCGGAAGTTTAATATTAACTTAGAAAATACAAACAACCACATGAAAACCACCAATATGGGATCCACATCTTGAGCATGAATAACCAACCCGCACACCATACACCACGCAGCTAGTTCTGATGATGTTTAAAGGTATTTGTAACAAGATTACTTTTATAAATTACTTTTATTTTTTGCCTCATTTAGCTGCTGTTGCCTTATTTTTAATTATTTTTAATATTTATTATGTCGTTTTTATTCCCTCTTCTTCTACAATTTTTCTATTTTTTTTTTCTTTTTTTATAATATTTTGTATTTTTTTCATTTTCGTTGGTTGAGTAAAATTTGTAACAACTGCGAAGCTGAGTTTTTATGTTTGAATTAATGGGCAACAAAAAAAAACAGCCAAAGTGATCACAAACAATTTTTTTTTTCTAGTGGTTAAGTGGTTGAAATTTTAAAAATTGACGTTTCTGTTAACATGAATATTTATACAAATCGATTACAATTTGATATAAATATAAACATTCATTGTATGTATGGATGTAATATAAAATTTATTAAAGCATTAAACAGACAAAAAAAAATTCCTTCCAGACAATAACAATATAAGAGAGCATATTTCAATCCAACCTTTTTTAATATTTTATTAATATATTTGTTTTCAAGAATAATATTGTATCAAGAGATATTATTTTTTCTTATGAAAGAAAATTTCTCTTCAATTTTTTTTTTTTTATATATTTAAAATTTTTTATTAAATTCATTTTTTTATTTGTAGACTTAAAATTTATTCTGAAAATATTATAATGAGGTATAATAGCACGCACTTTTGATTTAAATATGCCACATTTAAAAATACTTTGTAAGGAATCTGTTTTTGTAGGTATATGGTTTTACAAGACTGAATTTACTAATTCCAAATAATTCTTCCATTCTTTAAAAACATTAAGAGAAGAGATATGATGAACTAATGAACTAAATATTTTAATCCTTTGATGTAAGAATTAATTATTGCTTAATATTGTGGTCTAAATATTGATTCATATTTATGGATGTATAGAAGTTTCATACGTTTAAATTAATTCTTATTTTATTTAAAAATGGTTCTTGGTTTCATAGTTAATTACTAAAATTAATTAAAATTAATTGCTGAAATATTATATTATTGTTTAGATTCTTCTGAAATTGTTTTAATTTAATTTGAGGTTACAATCAAGACCATAGTTATCAAACATTTAATAAAGTACTTTATAATTATTCAATAGAACTTGTATTAATGTATTCTGTATTCTCTACATTAATATCGCATTGCAAATTATTAAAAAAAAATTTTATTCATATAGTCGTGAATAATGAAATATCGACGCGGCAGAAATCTTGTGTTGAATCTCATTACAAAATAAATACTGTGTTTGAATATAGAATGTAGAACATTTTAACTGACAAGATGAAATTTTTCTGACTCTTTTAAAAAAAGAATCATATAATAACAATATAGAATTCTGACATTTATATTGAATTATTGAATTATTGAAAAAAATTTATTATCATCAATTATTAAAAACAAAACAGCATTTATAAATTACAAAGAAAAATTTCAAAATATGTATTGATAATTGAAGAAACTATATTATTAATTGGTTAAAATATTAAACTTGAGTTGTCAATTATATTGTGTTGTTTTATTTCTTGTTGAAAATATTGATTTATAAAGACAAAACTATATACCTACCAAGCTAATATTATTGTCATGTCACTTTAATTGCTTTCTGATTTTCTATTTTAATTAATCTCTAAAGCATGTTATTTTCAAATATTTACGAACAAATATAATACTATCCCCTTAAAAATCGATTTCTTTATATAACCCTTTTACACAATTACCAGATTATTTTTAAAGTAAATAAGAGTGGTTGAAGAAAGGGTTCAAGAAATGTTGAAATACTGTCGACAAGATTTTAGACCCAATTTTTCAAGTCATTTCACCTGCGACAAAATTTTCGTAATATGTATTTACATTTAGTAAGGAATGTATGTATTTGACCACACTATTATCATCATGATCATCATCATCTTCTTAAATTTTAAGTTAAATTATGATTCATTAAGTTGAATTTTGTAAGACAAATGAGGTTATAATTTGTATCAAAATTGAGCCATAAATTCCTTGTGTAAATTTTATTTCCAGAATTAATATGACAAAGTCTATTGTTGATTTATGTATTCTAGAGAACATTTGCATTTAATAGTCATTGGATAATAGACGTTTTTTGGTCAAATGTGAGTAAGAAGACAATAAATTATCTAAGTATTTGCAGTTGCTTTCATCGGTATTATTAGACACAAGACTCAACGTCATTGATCAAATAATTGCTATTGTATTCGGGATGTAGTCTATTGTATTTGATTTAACGTTGTACTTTTGTGCGAATTCAAGTTTTCAGAACATTGTTTTCAGTGAGTTTTTAGGTCCAAATCGATTTTTATCCTTAAACTTTTTCTTTTCCTGAAAGTAAACTTTAAATTTAAAGCTTTAAATTTGTTTGAGGGAATTAAGCTTTTTCTTTTAAATTCAATTAAAAAATTTTATTTCTTGAATTTTTAATTGAATTGTGTTTATACCCCTTTTTATGGATTTATATATGTATAAGAATTGAGTTTAAGTAAATGTCGAAAACTTCAGCTATTATTAATAAAAAATAATAGTATACATATATAAGTTTAATTTTATCACACAAAAAAAATAAAAAAAATAAAATGATAGTCTATTATAATTTCTGTAATTTATAATTTAGATTTTTTAATTGAACAAAACCCTTTATCTTATAAAATTCTGTATTTGAATATAGAACTTTTATGTAATACATAATATTATATATTCAAATAGCCAAAAATATGTTTTATATCCAAACACCCCTAAGTCAATATATATAATATATATGTGCACACATAAACATATTAATATATACATACACCCAAAAATATTCTGCCCACACTCACTTACATCAATATTGGATTTATCGTTTTTAGAGCATAAAAGCCGCAGGAATCATGGAATCTTTCGTTTATTTGAAATTTTATTGCATTTATACATTACGTTTGACTATAATATTCAATTCACCGCAGTTGTATATAAATAGTACATATATATATATATATCTGTATGTACCAAATATATATATAGCATGCATACTAAAAAATTTAGTTATATATATGTACAATATTGGAGACAAAGATATCACACATACCTTCATACATTTATAGAATAGATGACAACGAAAACGACGATTCCTATATAACACACACCGTAAAACTAAAACAATTCTAATGTAATTCAATGCGAGCTTTCATTGCAAATTCATACTCTGCCAAAAACCATTTTCTATATACGTATTATACTTATATACTACATACACACACATATCTTTATATATAGAATATTATACGATGAATATTAGTCGGTATCCAGTTTCAACAGAATAGAATTTATATAAATATATATCTCAAGGAATTAATGCAGATCTTTTTGTATTATTTTTTTTTTCTTCATTTTCTTCTCCTTTATTTTCTTTTATTTCTATTTTTCTTTTTTTTTCTGTTACGTTTTACGAGTATAAACTATAAACGTGCGCAATGGTAATTTGCATGATTTAATGTGAATGAGTTTTATTTTATTTTATATTATCAATTTTTTATATTTTCTTTGATTAAATTGAAATTATAGTTATGGCATCTAACAATGGAGAAATTTTATATTTTAAGAATTGAGTTTTTATTGTTACTGAAAATTTGGTATTGTGTATAGAAAAGTGTGAAAGAATAACAATCTTAATTTGATTGTATTGTCACGGAAAGATTTATATTCAATCCATCATCACACTATTGTATGTGGACAATATTATTAATGTTTTTGATTTACGTAAGTGAAGTGAACGTAGGTAGACTTAATTCATCAATTATATAAATACCATTATATAGTATCTATTTATTTAATTAGTTATATTTTATAAAAACAATTCAAAATACAACTGTTTTATCGGTTATATAATAAAGTAAAAAAATCTAAGTCTCCGAAATAATATATATTTTATATTATTTAAGTTAAGAAAATTCAATTTGATCCCTTTAAAATGAACGACACGACACATTAACAATAAGATTAAATTCAAAATAACATTAAACTTTGTATTTACGACTTTTACTAATTCCCCGACTAAAGTTTCCCAAAAATTTTCATTCTCAATAGACTCATAAGTCTTATAGAAAAGCAAGGTGTACTTACATATCTTATAACATAAACATTTCAACTCATGGAGTTAAACCTCTAGGAATTAAAAAAAAAAAAAAACAAAAAAAAAAAAAAAGTACGTTTGGGAATAAAATATCGAACCATAAAATATAAATACGAAAAGAACAATTCGCCAATATTCACGTAAATTGAATTGATTGAACTTCTGGTTTTGGGAAATCAACTTTATCCTACATCAACATTTTGGTACATCAACATTAAACAAAGAGGTTTTATATATACTATACCCTGTATATATTATTTTGGACCTTGATTAACCATCAAATTCACCATGTTTTTTCTATTATATATAAATTATATATAACCAGTATAAACAAATATTGTAACAATAAATCTGTTTTTGGTTTGGGGTACATTAGTTGTGTCCATTTCTTGCGATAGTTTTTTTTTTCAATTAAGTAAACTGATGTGGGTCTATTTTGTGTGACAATCTATATACATACATATATATATATATGTATATATGTATATATATAAAGGGAACATAATAAACATTCCTAAGAATATCTTTTTTTTTTATTTGGGAGCGCAATCTAAAATGAAACTGATTAAGAACTATAATTTATGATGGAATTTTTCTTGTAGGAAAAAAAGAAAGAAAAAACAACAACATAGATTGGTTATAGTGTTGATGAGAAATTTGTTAATAAATTTAATGAAAATATCCTTTTGAATAATTTGAAATTTTTTTTTAATAATTTTTTATTAATGTTTGTCGGTTTTTAGTAAAATGTGGTTTGGCTAAAATATAAATTCCATCGATAAAACTTTTTTATAAAAATATTATTTTTGATCATAAATCTCAATTATGTAAAACACTCATATTTATTATTATTGGTTTTAAATCATTGATACTAAATTATATGTTAAATTGTGTATTCAACCAATTACAATTTAATTA
This sequence comes from Pedicia rivosa, assembly GCA_963082725.1. NCBI lineage: Eukaryota > Metazoa > Arthropoda > Insecta > Diptera > Pediciidae > Pedicia > Pedicia rivosa. The sequence continues at coordinate 25,321,041 of OY720154.1, forward strand.
TTTTATATAATCAGATATTATTGATATGAAAGAAATCTTTGTGTCGTGTTACAAATAACAAGAATTCCTTAATTTTTGAGCAATTAAGAAGACAATTCTTTTAATTCCAAACATATAAAGTCCAAATACATTTTCTTTATACCTGAAAATACTTTAAAATTATCAATTTTTAATTTTGCAATTTAATTTTTATATATTTTTATTAACAAGCAATTTATTGTTTAAAGAAAGAATTTTTACTCCTGTTTGTATATGTACCAAAATGTGAACATGTATTTCAGTTTTAATGATCGATTTCCTTTTTACAATTTTATTATAATTTATTTTCTATTTTTTTCTTTTCATCGTGGCATACTTTTAAACTTTTATACAATCAAATATTTTGAATAATTTGGTCCTCTTAATGAGGGATAAATGATAAATCTCATACAATTATTTATTAGTAAGATTAAACTGTAAAAAGTAAACAATACAAAAAAAATTTACAAGATTGTTAATGATTTGTTAAACTCTAAATTACAATATTAAACTAATTAAACTGAATTGAAATTTTAACTATAATTATTATCCGATTTAAAATAATTTTTAAACTTCTTCCTTTTAACGATAGATAAATGATACACGATTATACTTTATATAGTCGATAATTATTGAACAAAAAAGAAAGAAGCTGTTTAATATTGCTAATGACTAACAATTAATAAAATTCTTATATGAATTTAAATTTGGACATTTAACATTTAAGACAATTTTTTGAAATATATTGATCGATATTAGATAGAAATTATACATAAATAAATAAGATCCACGATTCATAAATATGTCATCGGGATTTAATTTTTAAATGTTTGCTGAACCTATAGGTGTGTAATGCATTTGGATGAATTTTGGAATTTATAGACTATAATATTGGAATAGCACCTAAAATATATGTCCACATTTTTTTATTTATCGGAAAATTTGAAACCAAATTAAGACGATTTGAAATACAAAAAAAAAAAAAGAATGTGAATAGCAATAAAAATATAGACAATAAATATTTTAAAATCTACTTTTAAATCGTTCTGTACAACGAAAACAGAATCAAAATGCATAAAATAGAATTTAACGCAAAAAAAACAAACAAACATAAATAATAAGAATTAAATTTATATGCAAAAACTGTCGATGAAAAAATATTTGAACTTCTTTAGCAGATGTTGGACTTTGACTTATGCAACTTTATTTTTGTGTGTCGAAGTACGTTTTACATACTTGACTTGAATAAGATATATTGATTCTATAAAATAATAACCTTGTGAATATCCCTAAAGTAGGTAAACACTTTTTTCTCTCATTTTTTCTCAGAACAAAAGGTCAATTTTTTATTTTAAAAAATCTCATTGATTTATTCTTAATTTGTAGTATTTTTCTTATTTGGGTGGAAGTAAAAATGGAGGTTTTTTTGGTCATCGCATACAAAATTTAAATGAATAAATTGCAGACACTATAATTTGCATCAATAAATATTTATGTTGTTTGTTGTTATATACCAATTTGCTTGTTTTTGTTTTTTTTTTTTATATTCATTTAAAGAGATTCGATAGATAATCCCTTATGCACGAGTTTTAACATTGTTTCATGTTGGGCGCTCGTATTTTACGCAAAAATTTGCATATTTATTTATATGAGATAACATTTCAATATTACATAAACTGAAAGTGTATTTGTTTATGTATATATATATATATATATGAGGTGATATAGCAAACAAATGTAAAGTATATTACTAGGGTTTTTTTGTTTTCTTCCACAGAATATAATTACGACTTTATAATCTTCGTTAAAACTTTATTAGATAGGATGGTAGAACATAAGAGCGTTGATTCGTAAATTGTTAAAACGAAATTCTTTCATTTCGATTACACTATAAAATACATCAAATATTTAATACTTTGGAAAACAAATAGAATTTTATTTCATAGTTTAACTCTAGAAAAGGTATATTACATTTAACACCGCAGTGGACATTTTGTGTTTAACATTTAAATGCTTCAAAAACTTCTATTGTTTAATTATAGAATAAATTCTATAAAACCAAAAATAGTTTATAGTTTTTCACTTTTATTATCGTACTATAAAGATTAAATTGTTTAAAGAAAGAAAAAAAATAAACTCAAACTTTTGGACCTTATTAAAACTTAAACTTAAATCATCAGAAATATTTAAAATATTGTTAAAAAGTTAAACTAAAATTTCTTTTAGTTATTTGAATATAAAATATAAAATGTCAATCACAATATGGAAAATTTTTTCGGAATTATTCAACAGGTAAAAGTACTTAAAGTATTTATATAAAACTTTGTCGTATGTAAGATTTATAGTAATATTCAAATATATAACAGATATAAGTACACTTAAACGACAAGTTAAAAAATTATTTATCAATAAATGAGAAAATTCTTGTATTTAATTTTATAATTAAAAATATAATTTTCCGTTTTCAATTTCTTTCTTTAGTTTGAATTGAAGTTATACTATTTATTAAATGGATTATATTTGGATTATTAAATGGATTATATTTATTTCTCACAAAAATATTTATAAATCTAATCAAAATGAAATGAACCATAAAAACTCTTTAATTGCAACATTTTAATTGATGATTAGGAAATTTATTAAATGTTTCTTATACATAAATGTATATATATAAAAGTCAGCAATTAGTATTGTATTATTCTATTTGTAGGAATTGCATTATTTTATTATATAAAAAACATTTATGTTAAAGTTGAATTAAATTAAGATATAAACTTAAGATTGAGTGGGTAGTGATTTTATAAATTGTGTTTGTTTACGATCGAAAAAAGGTTTTTTGTATTATACATTCTTTTTTTTTTCTTTCTATTTCTTCCTGATGAATTGACTTTAAAGAAATGTAAGACAGAAAGGGATTAATTTGATAAATGTTTGCCAGAAATTTTGAGGTTCTTGTATTAATTCATTTTAAAGGATTAGAGTTTTTTTTATTTCTTTGGTATTGTTGGTGTTACTGTTGTTATTGTTGTTTATTCTTGTTAAGACTGATAAAACTATGGTTTTTAAAAGGGTCCAAGAAGGGTCATAAAATACATTAATATAAAAACAATGAATGAATTATGAAACCTGAAAAACTTTTTACCCCTTATTTATTTTTTATTTTTTTGGCAAAAATAATAAACAATATTTCATTTTAATTTATAAATAATTAATTAAAATTTTATCGTATTTTTCTGATGGTTATAATAACCTAATTGTACATAAAAACTTTTAATTTTTTCTTGTTTACCTTTTTTGTTGGGAAATTTTTCATTCAAGGTTGAAGAAAATCCTAAAATCTATTATATGCGTATTTCATATAATAATGTTGCATCTGTATCATTGTTTATCGTATACGGTTTTAACTTTTACTCTGTAAATATATTTTATTGTATTTTTTTTTTATAAGATAAATTATCTATTCTACGAGACTGGATTCAAAATCTGACACCAATTTATGTGTTTTATGTATTTTTTTGTTTGTTTGTAAATAAAATATATTTTTGTATTGTCACGATGGTCTCTATATTTTATATAAATATTAGGTAAAGTCGTTTATAATATACGGGGATCATAAGATTATGATTTTCTATATTTATATTCCATAATATATACAGACTTTTATTTATAGACATGTCCTAACGATATATAATTTTCTTTTATACAATTAATTAATGATATAGGTATATACAGGTGATTATGTCTTATTATTGTTATTATTATTATAAAAGCCTAGTCATAGTTTTTCAAAGTCATGCTTTTTTTTTTCTTGAGAAAGAAAAAGCAATAAATATTCTTTAATAACAAACCTATAATATTTTCTAAATTAATAACAATCTAATAATTAATTATAAAATAGTCAAAAATAACAAAATTTATGTTGAGTAACAAAAAAGAAAAAAATATTAATGTAATGCATGTAATTTTTTTTTTACACATCGTCGCGTATAAATGTGTAATGTCCCATGAAAAATTATTAATTAATTAAAAAGATGATCTAAATTGATAATAAAATTGAAAATCGTTTTCTACCTAAATCCCACTTCCGGGAAACTATTTTTGTTTTATAATATTTTTTTATTGTTTTTAATTTTTGTTATTGTAGTTTATAGTCCGCAACAAATAACAAACACAAAATAAATTAGTTATAAATCGTGTGTAGTACGTACGTTATTTGTATATATAAAATTCTACATATAGGTATAAACATACAAGCTTACATATAGAACTTCAGGAAATAGTTTTAAAAACTAAACTAAACTAAACAAAAAAAAAACAATTTAGAATGGAATTTTACATTGTGCTCAACAACAAAATTACAATTTGAGTTATATTTTTTTTTCGTAGAAGAAGATACATAAATTTGTTGAATTAAAAAACAAAATAAAATAAATATTGAAAAATGAAATTAGAAGATTTGTTGTTAGAATATTTTAATATATATTTTATGGGCTTTCATTTAGGTTTAATATTATTCAAAATCGATTTTAATATATAAATTTAATTATTGATGATGTTAAATGCTTTAAGAGACGATAGTTTGTTAAGGATTATGTTGTATATGATGATGATGATGATATTTGAAATGAAAGTTTTAATTAGTTTCTATCTTCCTATATATGAATATTATTATATTGATCACTTAATTAAGTTAAAGTTTAGATATCCTTTACAAAACATGGTAAATATAAGAATATATTTTATATAATTCTAATTTATTCAAAAGTGTTATTGAACTTTATATTTATGTAAGAAAGAAAACAAATCTAAGATTTTAATAATAAGTACGTATCAATTTTGTCTGTCTGTCTGTATATATGTTTATATTTTTTTTACGTCATCAAATAAATAAATTAATAAATATAATTTTAGAATAAAGAAAAAATTAAGGTTAACTTTTATTTAGTTTTCTTGCAGATTTATTTGTTAAAACCTATACGGAAAAAAGAAACACTGATATATCTCTCTTTAACAACGGTGAGGCATATTGAAGTTGATAATATGAGAAACAAATAAATTCATATTATTCAGGAACCTTTTGGGATTTTTTTTTTCGATTTTTTTTATTAAAGCTTTTGGGACAAGTTAAGAATGTGTTTACTTGTTTGTTACATCAGATGAAAAATTGATCTTTAAGAGTCTGCAATTGACACTATAAAATGAAAGATTAGCTTTTTTTTTGTTCTTTGTGAAAAATAAAACTAATTTCCAAATTAAATCGAAATTAGAAATTGTCAACAATATTTTTTTCAGAATGTTCGAACATTTTTTTGTTTAAAGAGAAACAGTATTCTTCTTGTGTGCGGTTATATTGAGGCGCATATAAATTGTACCAAGAGTGTATATTATTCTTTGTTTTTCTTATATCAAACAAAAGATCTCGACTGTCTCCCAAAATTTTCATTTTGGAGCTTACGGTTTTTTTTTTATTTTTGTTTTGTTGTCAGCCGCTATTTTTTTTTTATCAAGATGAAAGATTATATTTAGCAGTTATCACTTCTCAGCATTCTGGATTTGTTGAAGATATGAATTTAAAAAGATTATTTTTAAATAATAGTACTTGGAATCCATCCGTTATTTTATTTAATGTGAAAATTTAAAATTTACGCTTTTATTTTAAAATTGACTATTATTTAAACATTACTATTTTATATACACTCATCAAAAAACAATTTAAATTCACATAACACATTCATTCATGTATACATACAACATACGTATATATGTGCCATTTCACATATTTGTTTTTGATCATACCAACATAACATATTATATAACAAGAACTGTCTACATTTGGAGATGTACTTCCCCTTAATTCAATGCAAACAACTAACGAATGAGTGAATAATCCGCTATTTTATATATAAATTGACTCAATTCGCATTGTATATTTATATATAGTAAACAAGTGAGCAATTGTTATGGCACAACTACAATTGGTAATTGTTATTTTGATTCAATTTGCCAAACAATTTTCTATAACAATACGTTTTTGTTTTGAACGAAGTTTGTTTATTATAGATTCAGATTGTAACCTATCGTAATAATTTTTCATGTAACGTAATACACGTATTTATTTGAAGAAAAAAATCTGTTTTTGTAATTCAACAATATTTCTACAAATAAATATTGTTTGTTTATCAGACTGTTTAAAATCTGTCAAAAACTATAATAATTTTTCACTTACAAAAATAAGAAGTCAGTATAAAAGCTGAGATTGCTCAATTTATTTTGGTAGCAGACTTTGTCTAAATCTATAAAATATATACAATAATAAAACATAATCTATTTGTAGACTTTATTGTATGATTGCCTATATCCAGTGCCTTATCTTATTATCTTTAACTTTTCTTGTATAACTTCTACTTGTAAGGTATAGAGTAAACCAGTCATCAATATTTCATTGTAATGGAAAAACCGTTCTGGAAAATTCAAAGCAAATGTTCATTATGCAAATACTATCTAAAAAGTTCAACTTTTATCTAAATAAATACAACAAGAATATATACAAATATTTTATTGAGATTAGATATAAAAAATAATATACTTATCATAAAATATTATTTCCATTGGCTGTTGGTTATTTGAATTTTATTTTGATTCAGAATAGTAAGAAAAATTGAAAAATATATTTCTATATTTATTTTACTTGAGTATTTGATATAACTTAAAGCCGTTCTCAAGTTTTAAAGTAACAATTTTCTTCTTCTAATTTTAGAAGAAAATTCATCATTATTTTTCATATTCTTATTTAAAATATATATAAATAATACAATCTTAAATTCGACCTAAATTTAGTGCATTTTGAAAGCAGACTCCACAAACATATACATACATACATATATGCATACCTACCTACATATTTTCCTGAGATATAAAAGTTTCTTAAATAACGAAAATAAAGAAAAACAAAAAATAGAATGTAGGTACTGTACGTAACTCAGAGAATAAAAACAAAACAAAATATATTCTTTCTTTTTTTTTTCTTTATGTTTTGTGTGTTTTTTTTCCCCGTTTTCTTTTGTGTTCGTGAAAATATCAATAAAACGAGGTTGAATGAAAAGATTTTTTGAAAAATTTTCCAGAAGATATATTCACATAAGAAAAACTTCATATAAAGTAAAAAGTTTGTTGTTTTTCTTCTTTTTCTTCTTCATTCTCCCCGACGAAAGTCAAAGAAGCTATTCTAAAGTTTATTCTATAGTCTCAAATTTGAGAAGAGAGAAGAAAAAAAAAACGAAACTTTATTTTAACTTTAAGAACATTTTTGCTGTCAAAGTCCATGAAGCGATTTAGCTTCCTCTTTTTCTTTTTCTTAAATAAATAGAAAGAATAAAAAAAAAATTGTAAAAATAAAATATTATAAAAAACCGTACATAAAAGAAAACAATGGAATGCGACGATTCCCACAAAAAAAAAAAAAATAAAAAAAGCAATTTCTCTCAAAAAAATTGTTGGGTCAATTTTTAATGAATTTAAAAAAAAAATAGCACTTTTTTATTGTTTTAAAAATTTAAACATTTTAAAGTCGTTAAAATATAAAACAAATAAAAATAATTTAAATACGAATATTTTTTTTTTTATATCGAAACCAATTTTTTTCCCCCGTATTTTTGATGAATTTTATTATTCAGTTGGAATCAATTAAATTAACTGAATTTAACATTATTTTAATGGTCAATATACAGACCACATATTTTTGGCAAACATAATGGTTTTTGTTATAAAATGTGAATTTCCATTTCAATTGTTGAAACTTAATACATAAAATTACAAAATATGTATATATATAGAGTGCTGAATATTGAAGATCATAAAATGTGTTAAAACGATGTTATACATGCGTTATTATTACATAATAAATATGTATGTGAAAGCTCATATCTATTGGTGAATAAAAAGGCTTCAAAATATACAATACTACAGAGAATTTATATAATGTTTGACATTTTTTTTTTTTTTTTTGCCTTTACAAAGTTCAGATTTCAGATTAGAATCGTACAAGATTTAGATCAATTTTACTTTCAATCAAAAAATCAAAAGAAAAAAGAAAAAAGAAATAAAATGAAAGGAAAGAAAATTGAAAAGATTTAAAGAAATTTAAATTTAAATACAAAAAAAAAATGTAACACTATAAATTCCAATTTAAACGATTATAATATTTTTTTTATTTCCATTTCATCTTTCTTTTTTTCTTTTCCTTTTCCTTTTTTTTTTTTTAATTTTAGATGAAAATTCATTCATATTTTATACCTTTTTTTTTTTTTGTTATTTCATTATTTTCACGTCAAAAATATTTTGTACCAGTGTTTACTATAATAAATCTTTAAAAACAAAAGTACAATCTACCAAAAACAAAAAAAAAAAAAAGAATGGTCTACTATGGGTTATAATAGATCAAAATTTATTGGACAACCGAAAAATGTAGAAAAATATAATTTTTTTGTTTTTTTGTTTTATTTCAATTCTGTATGCAATTCAGATATTTTTTCAGTCTCCCAGTTTTTCTGTTTTTCTGTTTTTTCTGTTTTTTTTTTTCTACATTGCTAATAATAAAAATTGCACACAAAAGAGAATTTTTTAATACTTTGGCATTTATTTTCAATAAAAAATATGAGAAATAAAAAAACACGATGAAAAAGCAAAAAAAAAAAACAAAAACAAAAATATTTTTCTGTGGTTTTGTTTTCACAAATATTTTATAAATGTAATGAATTTCATGAAATATTATGTGGTTTAAATATTTATAATTATTACAAACAAAAAAAAAAAAAAAACAAAACAAAATAATCAAAAAAAATTGTATAATTAATCTCAAATGTTTTTTTTCTCTCTCTCTCTCTATAAAGTTAATTATATTTTTTTTTTGTTTATTATTTTGAAATTTAATAAAAGAAATTATTAAATTTAATGATTTAATTAATCATACATTGGTGTTAATAAAGTTACTAAATGAATGTTTTATTGTAATTAATTAATTTGAATTTTAACTTTTCAATATTTTCAATATTGATTATTTTTTAGTCATTTGTTTTTAATTGCTATTATTTTATTAATGAAGAGAAATGGGAAATAAATCAAATTAAAATTATTTCTTTGAATTGAATTAATATTGTATGAAATATCCGTAAGTTGTTTACAAACAAAACTGCACCTATTGTTAATACGAACAGACGTATGAAAAAAAAAAAAGATTATTGTATTTGACAGGATTAAATTGTTATAGAATGAAATTTTATTAAGTTATTTTAATTCTACGTATAATTATCGAGTTGTAAATAGTACATCAAATAAATAATCTATCGATATATAATTTATTGTATATATTCCTTATAAACTATAAACATATTTTAAAATCAATAAAAACATCAATTCAACTATAGAATTGTTTTATATAATTTTATATTTTATAGTTAATTTAAATTTTAATTAGATTTCGTGTTTACGTGTTATACACAAATGAAAAACATCATGTATAATCTCCATAGAGAGAATATAATAATTTTTGAATATTGTGATACACATTTATAATATATATATATATATATATATATATATATATATATATATATATATATATATATATATATATATATATATATATATACATATATTTAACATATATACACATACACATTTAAAATACGTTCAACGAATTGAAATTTAATTAAATTATTATTAGAAAAAGGATTTACAAATTATTCACGATAATATTTATTGTGTATATTGTCTATATTGTGAACTAGATATGCATTTTATATTATTTAAATCATTTTGATGAATAATGAAATAATACAAAGTATAATAATAAATGACAATCATTTTCTAATTCAATTGGATTTGTACATACACACAAATTGAATAAAAATATAAAACGGAAATTGATGAAAATGAAGAAAACTATATAAAGATTGTATGTTATCCTGTTACGATAAATTAGATTAACAAAATTTTTCATTTATTTTGAGTCTTGTCAACAATAAAGTCAAAATAATATTAACTTGTACCAGACATCACAAGTACCTCGATCAATCTTGGGTACAAATGTTCACGTGTGCATTATGTTATAGATAATTATGACAATAAATTTTGTTTTATTTAGTTAATTTAATGTAAATGTAATCTCAAAAAAAAAATAGATATCCATACAAAGTGGATTACTTTTGTTTATAGTAATGTTTTATATAATATTGGCCAGTCGGAATTAGATAATCCAATGGGTGTTCTTAGTTCTTAATTGATTGTTAAACAGAGAAAATTACATAAGATAAGATTTTTAGGAAATAATAAAGAAAAAAATAATTAATTCTTTATTCATCTTAAAAATATAAAAAGGTTGATTTTAAATGAATAAAGAAATTAAATAAAAACGATAGAAAATTGTTTCTCAAAGAAAATGTAATTTATTATGTATACGATTGTATATTGCGTGTAAATGTGATGTATTAAGATGACAATATTATAGTAAAATTGTATTGATTTGATGTGTTATAACTCACTAATAAAATTAATGAGCTTTATTCTATATTTAGATATTACAATCTACGTATATATGTATAAAACAGGATAGTATTAGACTTCTTTTATTATATATAGTCAGTCAAACTGTATAATATAATTTGATTAATTATACTCACAATATCTTCTTTAAGAAAAGTTTTCCATCAAATTATATAATATTAAATTAAGATTGTAATTATAAATTAGAATTTTCTTTTGGGATTTTAGTTTTTTTGTTTTTTTTTTATTCATTCATTTTTTTTTCTTTTTTTTGTTGCTGTCTGAATGCCATTGTATATTTTCTTTAAAAGTAAAATAGAAAATATATATATACAAAAAGGAAAAAGAAGTAGATTTATACATAAACATATACATACATATATACATATTTATATGTATAGATAGATAAGACTATATTATTAGTAAAAAGTACATTATTATCTTAGTAAGAAACAGAGCAGAACTTACAACAATAGAGAGATTTTCTGTAATTCTTTAGATTTCTAGAAAGACGAAGAAAAAGAAAACAAAAAATTATGATAGTAGTATATTTGTATGGATGTATGTTTGGATGTAGATATAGTGAAGAAAGTATACAAAAATATAGAAAATACAAGAAAAGACGTTAACATAAAAAAATATAAAACATTGAGTAATAAAACAGGAGCACATTTGGTGTAGTTTTTTTTCTTGTCGATCTATATCCCTTTTTTATATTTTACTCCTTTTTCCTAAAGAACTCGTGAAAAATTCGTTAAGACCATACGGTACCTAATATAAATGTTCGTTTTGTTGTTGTATTTTTTTCTATTTTTTTTTTCTGTGTTTCTTTTCTGTTGTTGCTATTTTTTTCCAAACACAAACAAAAGCGCTGTATTAAAGGAATTTTCCTCCATTTTTTTTATATACACATATATATATATTTTTGATGTTTTTCTTTTTTTTTTCTTTTGTACGTTTGTATGTATGTCTTTATAGTGTTTGAATACAAAAAAATTGAAATGGATTATATAAGTGAATTTTAAAATTTTTAGAAAATTTGTTAAAAATTAGTAAATTTATATAACGAGTCAGATATTAAAGAAAGTATTCTATTATTTTTGTAGAAAATGTATTTGTGAAATTAACTTTAGAAATTGAATCAATTGGTTCGTAGAAAAAAACGCATTTACGAAAAAGATGATTATTAGAATGAGAAAAATAAGTTAAATAACAATGGGTGATATTATCAAATTTTTACAAATGCAAATAAATTAAATATATTATCAATTATTTTGTGTACATTGAGTTACTTTTATTAATATATTATACAAATTAATTTTATATACTGGATGTATGAAAATACAACATCCATCATTATTTACGATTTTGTCTTATTTTTACATTCATTACATTCATTACACAAAATAATGAATTAATTTATATAAATTTCTCAATTGATTAATTTAAAATAACATATTTAAAATAAAAAGAAATTTATATAAATTCAATTACATATTTACCAACGAGTTATGTTTAATGTGTTTTGTTTTTATGATACATATTTAAAACGAAATCAGATTTTGTTTCTATTTCTGTATTTATGTTTAGTGTAATTATGTACGGTAAACAAAATTTATTAACAATTTTTTTATTTAAATAAAAAATAACAACAACAACAGCCCAAATAAATAAAAAAAAACCAATTTTTACATAATAACTTTGTAAATTTTCATTGAAATTTAAACGTCTATAGATTATAAATCATTTGAATATAATATATAATTAATATTAATATGATGTCAAACACAAACACTTAATTATATATATTATTATTAAAATTTATATATAAATCAATAATTAAATTTCAAGAAAATATAAAGCCTAAATAATATATGTGCTAAAAGAAAAACGTAAGCAAGAAGAAAAGTGAGTGAGTGAGAAAGAAAAGAGAGAGAGAAAAGAAAAAAAAATGTAAATCTTGAACTTTTCTTTTTAAAGATAAATTTCGTCTTAATGTCATTGTTTGAGATTTTACCCGCATGTGAAACATTGACTTATCACTTTCAATCCCAGATTTATTTTATATTTGTGTAGTCTATCAACTTATTGAAATTTGAGTATTTTCTGAGACTTATAAGATATTTTTATTTTGGCATTCTTAAAATTTACCTGAAGAAAAGTCGATAATGACAATTATAATACTCAGGAAATAAATAACAAAATCCGGTAACTCAATCTTAGCTACAAAAAAAAAGTTGATTTAAAACACCCTTTTATAAAAAGCGTGGTTTTTATTCTTTCACAAAATATACTAAATTCTAATCACGTTCAAAAGTGTCGCATCATTTCTTTTTGGGAAATCTGAAAAAAAAGACAACAAAAAATTTTAAAATAAATATTTAAAGGTCAAAAGATGAAACCAAAATAAAAATTTAACCTTATTTAAATAATACTTTTCTTAACCTTGTGAAAGAAATACGTGAATATTTTTTTTGTTAAGGAAATTCTTTTATTTTGTATACTATAAAAATCAAAAAAGGAAAAAAAAAATTAAATCCTATAATGTATTATTAACAAGAGAAAAATTCGAATAATGTTTTTTTCTTTTAGTTCAGTACTGTATTAATTGACCTCAAATGCCCCTTTTAAAAATTTGCTACCGCCTTGACGTTATTCGATATATATTAAGCCATGAAATGGAACCCTCATTCTAAATGAAGTTTTTTTTTTTCGTTTTTTTCGCCAGCAATTCAACTAAATTTAAGACAATATTGAACATTAAATTAGCATAATCGTAGCATTTTACAATAGAAATTGAGAGTTTGAGACTAACAATATCTATAATATACATGCATAGATTTGCCCTCACGTCTTTTTCGTTTTTCTTTTCTTTTTCTGTGTTTTTTTTTTCTCTCGAAGCTTTCTTTATGAAAAGCTTCTAGTTGTACAACACCATGCATAAATATATATACAATACACACATATCGACTCTTTTTAACCCTCGCGCACACAAAATCTGAACTCTATATAGTGGTAGCGAACAGTTTCTTTTATGGTCGATGAGGATATAACAATTGAACTTTTCTATCTATTTTTATTTGGTTTTTATGGAGATCGGAAATGATAACCAGTTTGTTTACTCAAAAGCTTTCGATCTCAAAATTCATAATGTCATGTATATTTCTTTTCTTCAGTGATTGTGCAGTGAATTCATTGTCTTTCTTGTCTTTCTTTTTTTCGATAATATTGCAAAAAAGATTTTTATGCATTATTGACAAAATAATCCGCTTTCTATGAAGGCATGGTTCTCTATATAAACATTAATTCGTTTTATTAAGGCGATGAAAATATACACTATACTTGTATGTATACGAAAAATTCGTAATCGTCAATAAAATATGTGCTGATATTTAATGAATTATTGAAAATGTTTTGGAAATATAAATCACCGCGCACATACACATATTTTTTGATTTGAAAATGCTGCAAAATATGTCGTCATATGATGAAAATGTATTGATCGATAAGATTTATGTATTATTTTTGTTAGTGATGATAAAAATTTTTTTTTTGCTGAAATACGCAGAGTCCTTTTTTGATTTTTCCATTTTTTTTTTGTTTTTAATTTTCCTATATTTCGTTATAATATTATATTTTATTTATATATTTATATTTTGCATTGCCGTTGTTCTTCTTCTTCTTCACATTTATATTTCATTTTTAATAATATACGATTTAAAAAAAACAACCGATTTGAAATGAATATTTATACAGTGGTAAAACAAATTGCTTTTTTTTTCTCTTTCTCTGTTCTTCATTCTCTCTGGCTCCCTTTGACGTGTTTACTTACAAAGCTCAACAGTTTTTTTTATTTGATTCACCCTGCATACCATGCATAGTGATTGAATTGAATTACAAATAAAATACTATATTTTGTAAAACAAAATATGTACCAGTTTAATATTTTCTAACATAAACAATTAGAATTTTAACACTAGTATTCTACATTTCTTAAGCTTCCATATAAATATCACCTTTATATTAAAACTTATTGAAATATTAAAAATGATTTTAGAAAATTACAAGGTAATTCGATTTAAATAAAACTATTTTGAATTCTTATTATTAATTGTTTCATATAGTTGTACAAAAGACAATTCGAAAAATCAAAAATAAATAATATTCGTATAAAATATATCAGTACATAATATATAAATAGAAACACCTACAAATTGCCATATAAGTGTTATGTCACCATAATTCAAATTTATTTGCATTTAAATCAAATTCAAGTGCTAATACTAATCGATCTTTAAGTGATTTTCTTTGCAAATTTCAAAGTGCGCGCTGGTTATATATAAATAAATTTTGCATATATAAAACTAAATCTGAATTGAATAGCATAGTAGTTTTGTGAACATCAAATTAGTGAAATAATATGCAAATTTTGTCGTTATCGTTAGAATTGAATTGGCATTATATACATATATACTTATTCACAGTGCTTTTGATTCGATATGATTCGATTTTCATTGGGTGCGATATTTTCTTATATTTATAAAAGAAAATATAAAAAGTTGAATCAAATATATTTACATATTTGAGTAAGTATATATACATTTTGTTCGATTAACTTATTTTATGATTGTTTTTCTATTGTTTATTTTATATTTACAATTTGTAAACGAAGTAAAGTAAAACTTTATTATGAAAAATTAAAAATAAATTTTATGAAAAGTTTAAAATTTTCATATTTTATAAACACAAATTTACATACAATATCATATTTTATTTAAGTAAACCAAATATTTTTTTGGAATTTGAGACTTGAGTTGAGCGCTTTTTATTATAATAATATAGATTTGTATTTTGTGGATTTTATTTAAAAAGGTCGTATCTCATATAATAAAGAAGGGATCAGATAAATAATCTTAAATATACATACATGACTTATTCATGAAAAGTTAAATCTATAAATAAAATTTACCAAAAATTCAGTTCATCTTAAAAGCTCAGTTTAATATCCTTATTCCTTTATCAAATATAAAACACACAAGAACAATTTCTATCTGATAAAACTTTATTTAATACTAAAATTTTAAACGTAAATATAGAAATTATAATCAAAATAATCTTTTTTTTTTCTAATAATTATTATTTTGTGTAAACATAAATATTAGAAAATGTAACAAAACTGAAAAATAAAAATAAAATCAACAATATTGTATCGTACAACGTTTTTTTTTTATAAACATTATCATGTTGTATTAAATTAAACATAATATATAGTATGTATTATATTCAGCTGATTTAGCTGAAATATATTTATATGAACTTATTATGAACTCAAATAATTTATTCATTACAAAACCAAAATTTAGTTCCAAAATTCAAACTGGAATAGCACATCAAAACATTCGTAATAAATACAATACGTATTAATTAATACTGGTAACAAGTGGGTGGAACAGATATGGAAATGTGTGGTAATCAAAACAAATTGCTTCTGTTATAAATTGAACTCAACTAATCTAATATAAAATTCAAAAATTGTTAAAAGTGTTTTTTTGTAATTCTATGGAAAAAAATATTACATATTTTAATAAGTTTTGAAGCCTTGTATATTTGAAATTTATTAAAATTAAAATTCAATAAATTTTTATACGACTAATTTTTAACTATTAAAATATTCGTTAAAATTTTATATCATATTTTATGTTGATTCGAGTATAATTTAAAATGATAATGACTTCATCAGTTAATTGATATTTTAATATGGGACAATCCATTAAATCATAAATTTGTATTCAGTATGTATATAATACGATTAATTTAATATGAAGAAATGATGAGTAATTTTAAGTATTATTATTGTGTACTTCAACCGGAATAAAGATTTTTATAATTTTAGGAAGTGTTTGAAAACATTCATTAGAAATTGTTATAAAATTACTATTTTATATATGAAGTATGCATATAAAATTTAGTGTTAAAAAGTCTTCAAGTCGTTTATTAGGGTGAAAAGTGTTCAAGTTTATAATTCACTAAAATTCTAAAATAATAATTGTCGACTTTTCAAGTATTTAATTTTGCATTTGAAACTAAACTCATTAAAGGTTGCATTTCTTCTGACGACTCAATTTTACGTTACTAATACATTTAGAAAGTCTTTGAATAGCTCATAATTAAAGTTATTAACGTGAAATAAGTACACTTCTGTTGAAAATAAAAATACGAAATTATCATTACACACATCCAAAAATAGTAAAGTATTAATTTAAACTTTTACATGTTTCTTAATTTTTAATATTTTTGAAGGAAAATTATTTATCTAATCTATTTTCACGAATTATTTTAATGTTAAATGGACTATAATTAAATTAAAATTTCTGCATGATGTATATTGGTTTTACTTGTTAATTTTCCATTAAAATAGTGAAATTATTGAGATGTAAAGTAGTACAGTCACTGACGAATATAATTGATAAAATCCCATATAAGCCCATTTACGGTACAAAAATTTTCTGTAATCATTAAATCGATTCCATTTAAATTCATAAATAACTTACGAAAGCAACAATTTAATATTGTCAATTTCTATGTTCATTTTCTCAATATAATATATATATATAGGTATAGGTGATATGTACCTTTATATAACTATATATATAAATGAACGTGTTTTATCTTTCGAAAAAGGTACGAGCAATGTAACCACATAGCCACATCGTATTTAGAACAGAAATGAACTTTGACTTACAGTCGAATAAACTATGTGAAAATAAGTTAACTATAATATATACCTATGTATATATATATATATATGTATGTTTAGTATAAAATAGGATAGTATATATTCATTTTATAGAGTACCACACTTTATATATACTTAAAAAGAAAAAGTTTATATTTTTAGTTTGGTTTAATATTGTAGTATTAAACTTTCTTTAGTTTTTATTCACTCACTACATAATATTCAAGCTCAATTGCACAAAACAAATAATACAAAAAAAAAAGTATAATTGTTGAATCGTAGTCGTTTTTATGAATTGTATTTAAATTGAAATTGACATTTTTTTATTAAAAAGAAAGCAATAATAAAATAAGAGTTTGTTACATTTCATATTTTTATTTATTTAATAATAAATTTATTTAATATTTTTTCAATTGAAATTCATTTTAAAAATTAAGTTTTTTATTCAGTTTTTTTTTCTATTATTTGTTATTCAAACTAAAAGAATATAAATCATATTATAAATTTATTTATCTGTGTTTCTGTCATATTGTTCATAAGTTTTAAAAGATATAAATATCTTAAGGGTAAATTTCACTCATAGTCACATTAGATAGAATTGAAGAAAATGTATTATTATAAAGTGCGTACCTAAATCCTTAACTAATTTCTTCATGTTGTTATTATGGAAAAAGTTGACAAAACAATTCATTTTCTAACAAATTATCTTAAAATATTTTCATGTTTTACATACAGTAAGTTGTTGTTTATAATTCAGCGATTTAATAATATAACTTTATGTTATAAATTTTATAAGCAATCATAATTAAGGTATCATCTATTTTAAATTCCCCTATAAGATTATCATATATTCATTTTAAAGAGAAAATTATATTATATTATTATATATAGATATACATATATATATATATATGCGAATTTCTATAATCAACTTTACAAAAAAGAAAAAAGTCTTATAACATCTTCATTGTATCTTCTCTCTGTTTCATATAGTTTTTGAAAGGTTGTTTACGATATCTTTAATACTCTCGATTTGCATGTGGTTTAATCAGAATAATTTACATATGAAAAACAAATACGTAAGTTGTTTTACGAATATATACAGACAACGATGATGACGATGTTGAATAAGAAAATTAAGTATATACTGAAATAAAGGTATGTATATTTACAATATAGTTCAGTTATTCTGAAACCAATTCAGTTAGTGACTTTGTATATCTGTGTACAATTTTAAATGTTATTAAAAAAATATGACAGAGATTTGCAATTTAAAATTTGTATTAATTTTTTGTAAAAATTTTCTTATAAATTTTGTTGTTGTACAGAATTGAAAACACAATTAATTTAATTGAATAATATACCCATATACATTATATTTTATAAAGTCAATTATATAAAATTAAAATTTTTGGTATGATTAAATTTTAAACCAAAAAAAGTATAATATTAAATATTTATGTTGTCTTCTTAAAATGCAATTTAAATTTTAATCTCGCTATATGCTGTTTTTATAAATATCATATACATCATTTTAGATAAAATTTCTTTAGTAAAAACCATAATGTAATTAATGTTCAGTAAACAAATTGCTTCTGACATATTTTGTCTTTTAAACTAACTAACCCAAATTATTTTATTTAAATTTATTTATTTTAAAATTAAATTAATTTAAGGTTCAAATATTATATATGATCGAATAACATTGTTAACCTTTGTGTCATGACATCCAAGGTCTGGTAAGATTTTCATATTTGAAAAATCAATACAGTTAAAATAAAATTTCTATTCTAAAATTTTAGATGTTATCAAAATATTGTAAAATTGTGTATCTAAGTACAATAAAAAATGATGTTTTATAGTATAATATTGATTACTGATTTCCTTTAAATTTTATATAAATTGACCATTTAATATTCTAACAATTATGATCAATAAAATTTAATCTGAATATTATTTATAGAATTCAGCTGTGTTAGTGTATCACCAATGTTTTCAAGAATGAAATTTAAATTCAAAATTTTATTATATTTAGAGGAAGTTTGTATTCCGTTTTTTATTTTTATAAAGTATTAGGTAGGACGTAAAGTATTTATACAAGTAGAAAATCAACAAAACATAAAGAGGGATCATTAGAAAAGTTATATATAATACATATACACAGTAATTGTGCTTACACAGTTACACCTAACCTTATGAACAATTTTTCTCTTAAAAAAAATATATATATTAACCCCACTTTTTAACATATAACAATCACATAACACCGGCACCAAAAAAAAAAAAAAAAGTGACAGAAAAAAAAAAAATAAACAATACCACAAGTTGAAAAATTATGCGCATAGCAAATCAACTTCATAAATTCTTTGCGAAAAAAAAAAAAATAAAAATTTAAACATTTTATATTATAAATGCGGCGATGTATAAATATATGTTTTCAACTTTAACTTCAACATCGTCTATGTGACTCTTACTCTGGTTATATGAAGGAAAAAATAAGTTTTCCTAGACAAAAAAAAAATGTTGCATTATTCATACAATTTACACAATTATCATAGCAATGTAAAATTCATAGCAAATTTTTTTTTTTTTTGTTTCGTTTTTGAATTTTTATTTTGTTGAATTTAACCAAAGAAAAAGAAAAGAAGAAAATGATTATTTTATGACCAGTTGACTAAATGAATGAATAAAATTTTTAATACTATCCAATTACCTATACAAATTAATTATAGAAAATAAAGTTTAATAGTAAAAGTAGTATAGGAATAGAATAAAGTGCATACATATATTTAAATTAAATTATGTATTTGATAAAAGTTTAGTTTTTTTGAATTTTTACAATTTGAATGAAGTTTAAAAAAACTAAGTTTAAAATTTTTTTAATTTATATAAAATTAATATTCAATAATGAATAAGTTTTATTTTTATTTGTAAAGAAATCCAATTTTTAAATATTTGTGAGATCTGGTTGAAATTATTAATATAAAAACAACATGATTTAATGTTTTTCCACTAACGTAAACTAAATTCTAATTTCAAATCAATTTAATACATAAACAATTTTTTGTTCTTTCTGTTTTCTTCTTTTTCTTCTCTGTTTCAATCAATAACCGATGACCTATAGAAGCCATCCAAAACAATTAATCTAAATCTCAGTCTGACAAAGAAGAAACACCATTTTTCTCTTATAAATTATTATTATCGTCTTTCAAAATGTCAATCTTATCACAAGTCTGTGTTGTTTTTATATATATTTGTATTATTATTATTTTTATTTTTATGAAAAGAAAGAAAGATGAGATAAAAAAAAACATCTTAGAGAAAAATGTTATTTTTATTTGAATCAATCAAAATCTTATTCGATTTAAATAATTTCTTTATATTTATATTTGATTTATCTCTTTTTGCATTTTATTGTTGATTTTATTATTTTCACTTATTGGTTTTGCACATTTTATAGTAAGAAGAATAATGTTTTTATTGTGTTATTCAGAATTGCATTTGAAGCATGTTTGTATATCTTATAGATAAAGATTATCAATCGTTTTTTTTCTTCTTCTTATTTGAAGATTTTCACATAAATCTCACAACTAATCAATTTAGAATCTGTTTCTTTAACCTTCTATACACCACTTTTTACTCTTCTATTCTTTAAGTTGATTCTATTTTATATGTCTGCCTTTGAATTCAGACGGTAAAATGAATTGAAGTTATTGTTCTTATTGTTTTAAATTCAATTTCGAAGCGTTTTTAGTTTCATTCAATTATCTTAGAAATCTATAATTGAAGACAAAATTTTTCTTCCATAAAGAGGTTTTTTATTAACGTAAAATTATTTGTTTATTTTTTCTTTTGTTTAGAAATGCAATTTGTGATTTAATTGAAATTTTAGATTTTTTTGAAATAATAGAGAAATCTTAAACTTTAGTTGATTTATAATTTCATAGAAGCTTATTTTCATTTAAAAAAGAAACTCAACAATTTATATTGACGTTCTTATTCTATTATGTGCTGTTTTATCTGACTTCTTTAAAATAAACCAAAACTTTAACGGAATAATTTTAAATAAAATATTTGAAAAATTGGAAATTTAATTCAAAAATCTAATTAACTTAATTAACTAAAAAGCCTCGAAAATCATGTCATGCTAGTTTAATTTCACTATGGTATGTCTCAATAAATTTTCGTTAAATTATACCTTTATGTTCGTTATTATATTAGGGAATATTTCTTCAAAATTTACCCTACACTCGTCTTCAATTATCCATCTATCAATCGAATCAACAAAAAAACGATCCAAAACATATCAAAATTCAACCCGATTACCATCACCTAAAAGTATCTTCCAAATCAAGGAATAAATGAATAAATCAAGAAGCCCAAAAATTCAGTTTTTTTTTTCATTTCGAGAAGCATACAAATCTTCATTCATAAATTTCCACATTAACGAAAATCAAAAGAAATATAAAGGAAAAACGAAAAAAATATATAGTAGAAAAAATACCATCTCGATCTTCAGTGAGTTTAATATAGTTTAAACTACATAAGTCGTATTTAAGCTTTAAAACCGAATTTCCGCATTAGAAATAAGGAAGACAGACAAAGTAAATAAGAAAAATGGTCATAAAAGATGGAGGAACAAAAAAAACAAGGAAATATACGTCTGGCTATATATTTTTAGGAACCGACGCTATTTTCCGTTTTAGACTTCCGTAAAAGAATAGTGAAGAAAATTTCGTTAATATCATAAAAGAAGAAAAGAAAGAATGAAAATTATATAAAATAAAATAGACACAACAATATTGTGTGCTAAAAGGGAATAATGTGAGCAGCGAGTGAAATTTGTTGTAAAAAGACACTTCAGTGAAGACGCCTGGTATTGTATTTTTTTGTTTGTTGTTTCTGGTGTTTCATTTTTGTTTTTGTTATTGTCTTGTCTTATTGCCAAAGAGATTTATAGCTTTTGCAGTATTCCGATTTGACAAAATTCCTGTTCTGAATTTTTGTACAACTACCATATAGAGAGGAATATTTTATAAACATATATCCATACATACATACATACATACATGCATACATACATACATACATATCACATACATATTTATGTACATATATAAAGTATAGAATATAATTAATCCAAAACAAACTTTACGTCACATTTGATACCCACAAACTGAAGGACGAAAGATTGAGATCATCAATCTTATTTTCTTTCTTCTTCTATCTATGTTCTATTTTTAAAAGAAAAATACATAACATACCGACAAAATATATGAATTTTTTTCTTTTATTTTTTTCTTTGATAAAAATTTCAATAAAATTATATGAAGATAAAAATCATATGCATTGATAAAAAAAAAGTTTATTAAGAAGAATGTTTGTTCAACATAAAAATTAATTCATCATACAACTTTTGATCTAGAAATAAACAAAAAAAAAACTTAATTTTCTTTTTCTGTTTTTTTTTTCTTCTTTGCAGTAAAGTCATTGAAGAAATTCTGTCTGCATTCAGCCAATAAATTGTAACATGTGAGCAAATTGAAATGCGTTTTGAATTTTAAAATGGGTAGAAATTTTTTCTTGTTGAAAAGTTTTTTGTTTCAAGTAAAAATAAAATAAATAATTTTAAAAAAAAAAAAAAAAAAAGAGAAAAAAAAATTACGAAAAAGTTTTCACATGGATTTTCATCCAAATACAAAATATCTAGTTTAAAATTTATATGCGAGAGAATATATAGAAATAATTTAAAAGTTTTATATGATATTATGATTTTAATTGATGATGAAAATTTGTTAATTTAATAAAATCAAAATGTGTTATATATTATAAATATAAATATAAAATACAGATACAAAGTTTAAATTAATAAAACCAAAAAATTTAATTAAATTAATTACAAAAATGTTTTGACACATATTTAATTTTTGTGTATGTGATTTTCTCTACTTGTATTTTTTTTTGTTATTGATAAATAAATCAAAATTTTCCACTCTAATGTACGACAAACAAATATTAATTATTATTAATTGAAACATTTTACAGAGATTTATATTTTGTATATTTTAATTCTAATTCAAATACATAATTCTAATTATTGGTTTTACTAGACATAGACAGATGTATAGATATAATTGTGGAGAATTTAATTTTCATTTCCAATATTAATAATAATAATTATAATAATTATAATAATAATAATAATAATAACAACAACAATTCCATTTTAAATAATATTAATAATCATAATTTTTGTTTAGATTATCGAAAACATATTTTATTAATTTATTTCTCAATTGATTTATTAACATTTAATAATATTTATTAATTTTATCAAAATTTACAATTCAATTTTGATTTTCTGTTGAATAAAATTTTATATAGAATATAATACAAAACCATAATTTATGTTAATTAGTTTCTATTATTGAATTGATTTCAAATTGAATTATTTGCAAATGGATTAGTTTTTTTTGTGGTTAAAAGTTCAATGATACTTACTCTGTACAATCTACAATTGTTATTAAATCGATTGGAATTTATTTCAATATTTATATAAAACCATATCAAATTGGCTGAAAGTTATTTTTAGAAAATTTTGCTATAATTTATTATTGTTGACTATTAAGTATCTCATAAATGAACATTTAATCAAATATTAATAATTAAAAATATAATAATTTTAAGCTTGTCATTTCTAATATTTTCTCCTATACAATTTTTGTTTATTAAGATATTTTCTTCAATCATTAATATTTTACATTTCTTAATAATTACACTCGTGATTTAATAATAATACAAATTAAAATAATTCTTGGTATTTAACCTAATTAATCACAATATAGCAAATGAAGTGGTAAGCCTTTGTTTGGTTTCTTTTTTTAAAATGAGTAAAATTTTATTTATTATCGAGAATCAGTATACCGAAATAAATTCTTAGAAAATAAATCCAATATTAGAAAAAAATACAATTTTTAAGACACTGTTAAACATTCTTTTCCAGAAACACTTTAATTTTAAAGGGTTTCTGGAAATGAATTTAAAATATTAAATGATTTCATATGTCTGTACGATTCTTGTGAAACACCATCCATTAGTATTGTTTCTTTTTAATTTTGAAACAAAAACACAGAATTCTAACCATACTACATATCTGTAAAAGTAAATATTCTGTTGAAATTCATGCTACATTTTTTTTATTACAATTTTCTTTTATATTTGTTGAAGTACAATTTTTTTTTATGACTGAATAGGACACGAGTTAAACAGGATATGAGAACTCATAAGCGTTTAAAATTTATTACTAACTGACAATGACAGTTTTCCCGTTGTAGTTGTACAAGGAAATCTCTTGTTCTTAAAACAAGAGAAATTTATTGTGTATTGTTGGGTTAAACGAACGACGGAAGGAAGAATTGACTGCAATAATAAAAAAGAATCAATAAACTGAATGCTTTTACATTTGATTAATTGACGAAAATTATGAACAAATTTAAGAGGCGTATGTTTCTTCTGATAGTGAAGTGTATAATATGATTTTTTCTTAGAAAAATCAACAATAGAAATTATAAACTAAATCTATTTATGTAGGATTATAGAATTCTGCGTTTATATCTAATTCAAATAAATATATTTTTTTTAATTCTATTAAAATATGTAGACTTTTTAAACTTAGTTACTTTGACAGGCCGACGAAATATTGTTACTGAGTGTTTAAAATTTCGAAGCTTTCGTTTCGTCATTATTTGTTTTTAGTTAATAATTTTCAATTCAATGCGTTTATTAATTTTGATAAAACTAAATTAAATAATCAATTTTGTAAAAGTGTGATAAACTTTATGATTGAGTCTTTTTAATGAATAAATTTTATGAACAATTTTTGAAATTGTCAATAAATGTAATATAATTGCATTTAAAAAATTTAGCATATAAATCAAGTTAAAATTTACATATTAATTTAATTTCTTCGTACATCGTAAATTTTATTTATTTTTAATCATTTTACTAAAATTGAAAAATAATTTTTAATCATTGCCTAATTTTTATTACCAAATATTTTCATTTGAGATGGAATACATTTAGCCCATATAAGACTTATAAACTTCAGTATTTATATAAGAATGAAAAGAATAATTGAATGCATGTAATTATTATAAAATGCATTTATAAATAATATTGATTTTACTATAATGTGCAATTCATTTAATTTAAATTAATTGAAAAGAAAGTCAACATTATTTTTCGAAATATTTCAGTTACTAATGAAAACCCTAAACATTAAAAAAAAACTTTATTGCACAACATAAATTTGCTTTGTTTATTAATGGCTAATGAGTTACCTATTAAAATTTTCCATTAATTTACTTTTTGTTAATTTAATGTTTTTTTTTTATTTATTTACAAATTTAAATAAATTTGAGTACCTCTTTAATAATTAATTAATTTAAATTAATGTTTAATATTCACTTAAAACTTATAATAAAATTAATTATTATAATTATTTTTAATTATAATTGATTTGATTTTATTATAATTTCTACCCTGAATTGAATTTCGCTCAAATATGGTATAGAGTCTAGAAAATACACAAATTGATTACTTTTGAAATACCTACAACATTATTAAATGAACTATATTTCCAGGTAATTGGGAAGATTGTGCTATTTTTATATTTGTGAGAAAAACATTAACGGCTCAGTGTTGGAATTTTATATAATGAAAATGTCCTAAATGTATTCAAATATTTTTGTACATTTTACATATTTCTAAAGTTAGAAGTTTACAGAAATTTAAAAAAAAATTAAATAATGAGTGTATCAATGAATCCTAAATATTACATTCCTTACATAACCCTGAACTATACGAATTGCATGTATTTCCGTGTATTTTGTGTATTTCGTGTAACTTAGTAATTTGGTACATAATATTTTTTCTTTGGAATGTGGCCAAATTTTTAGAAATGTCAACTTGTTCTATATTTTCAACCTACCCTCTAAGATGTTAAAAATTTTAAGTTAAAACCGAAACTGTTAATGTTTTTTTTTGTAAAAATTTATATTTTCCTAGAATTTTTTTGTCTAATTTAGCAATACCAATTCACCTAAATCGATTTACAAAATCAAACGTCCTTTTAAAAAAAAATCTCAACCCATTTCCGGTTGAAAACTACAAAACTTTTGTGTTTGTATTCCGGGAAGGCATGTTTACGGACAAACACGCAAACAAACAAACAAACAAAATTCTATATAAACAACTGTAAATAAATATGTTATCAAGTGGAACCGGAAATCATAAATAGCGGAAGGCGGGTTTAAGCTTGACAATAGATGTTCCATCTTATTTCTTGTTTCCTTTTTTTCTCGAGGATTTTTTTTCTTTTACTTCAATTTTTTTTTTACTTCTTTGGTATTCACAGTCAATTTAAGGGCAAATATTTCCTAAATTTTATTGGTCTTATGTTTTTTATTGTTGCCTTTGAACTGACATGTCTAGTGCTTGTTAAAATACCAAAGCGTTTTTGTGAAACATTGTTTTTTTGTTCATCAAAAAATGGGAAGGAAAACAAAAAAAAAAAATCTTTGCATATTCAATTTTTCGTTACTTTGCATACCTAATCATTTTCTTTACATATTCAAATTGGAGCAAATCAGTATTGAGTTTATGCAACAAAAATTTAAATATAATAAAATTCTTTTGAATGAAACCGTCAGAAAATAATATTTTGTAAAACTTTTACAATTTGCAAATTAAACTAAATCTATTCTTATCATAACATTCAATATTTAATTTCAAAATAACTTATGTAAATATTATTTAACTGCAGATATTAAACTTTATTTTAAATAATTCTTTTTTTTTTGCCATTTTCAGAATAATATTTTTTTAAATGTTAATTATTCTATAAAAACGTCATCGATCTGGCACTAATATATTACTAATGGAATTAATTATTGTTAGTGTAAATTCTAACTTGTATTTGTAAGACCAGAATCGATTTAGACGTTATACCGATAAAATTCTTACTATAAATCTGCACACAATATTATTTTTAACTTTTGTGATCTATTGGGAACGATTTTATTCAATAATGTTACGCAATAATAAAATTTTATAATAACTAAAAAAATTAAAGAATTTCCTTGGAGAAAAATTAAATATAAACAAATGGTATTGTGGGACCATATTTTGGCCTCTTCATTAATTCAAGCTAATTATTACAAGACGAAAATAAAAGAAGGAATTTGTTATCGAATTTTTAATTTAATTTCCATACACAACTTTTATATTAAATTAAAACTTTTGGTTCAAGTATGGTTAAAACATATCAAATCACAGTAATATCTAATGAATTTTTACATAAAAGAAAAACATGTACATTTTATTTTTCACATTTTTCGCTTTATTTTTTTTTCTTTTATTTTTTTTTTAACATGTAAATCTCATCTCATCGTAAAATTTTCCTTTTCAAAAAAAAAAAAAAAATATATATATAAAACAGAAGAACATACGACAAAAAAAAATCTTATAAAATATTTAATATAAAAATTGTGCACTGAATTAAAATTGTCGTGAAATTTATTATTCACGGTTACCTTATTCTTGTATGTTACTTTATAAGACGTAAAAATATATTCACGTAACCACATACACTTGCACATACACTTTTAAATATAAATTGTTACTTCGTTTAATGTTGTTTATATCAACAAAAGCATTATATAGTATGTGTTATTATTGTTTACATCATAAAATATCGAAAAATGATTGATTATTAATATAATTCAAACACAAATTGATTGATTATCTGTTAATAATGAATTAATTTTTCTACATCAAAAAACATCAATTTAAGAGAAAAAATTTGAAAAATAAAATGAAGTGAATTTTTCAAAAACTTTCTAGTTATAAATATGTTTAAGAAATTTATTCAAATTGTGTTATTTCATGGTACAATTTAAACATGAAATTAAATAATTTTATAAGTCAACTGATGTGACAATCTTCAGAGATTCATGTTAAAAGTATTAAAAAATAAAAAAAATAAAATGAATTCTTTCTTTCAATAATATATGGATAAACATTAACACTAACAGTAACACAAAACTAACACTAACACTATCACAAAATTCCAATTTAAAGAAAATTGTTTCTAATCTAATACTGAATGTAAATGAATTGTGTATGGGATTAAATATATAGAAACTTGCAAGTCAAGTTAAAGTTTAAAATATGATATGCAAATGGAATTTCAAGATTGTTCACAACTTATCATAGTTTATTGAAAACATCAATTTGTAAGCTGAGAGAGTTTAGAAAATGTTCAAAAATTATTTTAAATTAGTTTATAAATGAATCTTTTAGTAAAATTAAAATTAAATTAAATGGATTTAGTAGTTTCTATGGTCTAGATTTTACTATTTAAAATATCTATTATTAAATATCTTTTATTGATAAGAATCATGATGAAAGATGGACATCTCAATTTTTATCCTTCAATTGTTTTTTTTTGCGAATTCTTTACTATTAAATAAACAGATTCTCAAGAACTTTACAGTTCGTTCATCTGAAATTTTTCTTTATAAAATATTATATATTTTATAAAGAAAAATTTCAACAAAGATTGAATTTATATATTCAAAGCTAAATTAGAAGAAATATTTGGATCTCTTTAAATTTCCTTTCAAAGAAAAACGAAAACTTAGCATTACTTCTGAACAATTGACCCAGAAATACATATGAATTTAAATGAAGGTAATTTTTTATTATAAAT
Source organism: Pedicia rivosa (assembly GCA_963082725.1). NCBI lineage: Eukaryota > Metazoa > Arthropoda > Insecta > Diptera > Pediciidae > Pedicia > Pedicia rivosa. The sequence continues at coordinate 25,350,104 of OY720154.1, forward strand.
AAGAGAAAAAATTGTCATTCAAAAAGCTATAATATGATGAATAAATTCAAATGTTACAGTTGAAGTACATATATAAATATAAATTGTGATATACACTTTCCCATATACACACATAGTTCAAACACTTGAACACCCTTTTGAATAGATAAAATGTTTTACATATTTAAATGCAGATGAACATTTTTGCAATTTAATTGTATATATGAAGTTATAAAATATGCTTTATTTTGTGTGGCTTAGGTTTTTTTTTATTACTTCACATAAATGCACCTTGCAGTGATAATAAACAGAATAAATTATTTATAGGTTATAGTGACCAAATTTTATTTCCCTTTTCAATGACCAACAATTCTGCTAGAAGATTGGTGACGTTCATTTGTATATTTTTGTGTTATTAGTTTATTTTTTATGTTGCAACATGGTTTCTTATTAATTCATTTTATTTTACATACTGTAAAAACAACCAGAGAGATTTTATTTTATTTTGTGGAATTTATAATAATTAAAACAACTAGAAAAGTGTAGTAATTTTTATGAGCGCAAATACCAGTCTATTTGATTGTTTCTAAATTTTAATTTTATTTACATCGTTTTAAGAATTTTTTAATAATAATAATTTTAGATATTAGATTAACTATATAAACATAAAATAAATTTATATCTACTCATATATTATAATACTGTAGTGTAGAGCCTAAGAATATTGCCATATGCTTTTAGTGCACCAACATGTTTAAGTTATGTAACATTTAACACACTATCGTTTAAAATGGTAAAGCTTCGATGCAAGTTAAAATATATAGATATACAAATTCGATATGATGAACATGAGTGGATACCCATGCATAGATAGGTATTAAAAGTACTTAAGAATTGTTCTGGTGGAACAAGCATAAAATATCCATATACGACATATGGGACTTGATATTTATGGAACTGAACCGACTGAAATAAATATAAAATGTAATACATAAAATGTATTTGTGTACATGTGTATGTGATGAGGATGATGATTATGATAATGGATAAGGGTTTTCCCAAATACAGTCGTACCTGTTTAATGCAATCTGTTCTAATATGTCCTATCGATTCAATAGTTTGGATAACAACTACAGACAACTTTCTGCCTAGACTGGTTTTATTTTAATTCACTATGTTTCAATAAACATTTTAACTGTTAAAATTCATACATAATTATAATAAATGACTAGAGTTTTATTAATCCAAAATAATGTGTATTTGTTTTAACCATTAAAATAATTACATGTGTAATTTAATTAAAAAGCCACGTCCTAATCATATTAGTATTACCAACATTTGTTGAATGAAGAAAAACTAATTAATTGCTTAAGAAAATATAAATATTTTACTTCCAAATATAAATTCAATGTCTAATTAAGAATTTTTTTTTTTAAATTTCTCTTAAAAAACTTTATAGTGATGCTGATACTTTTTTTCAATAATTTAAATTTATTTGCCTCTACAGCATTTCCACTAATTTATGTAATGTACAAAGCAAATATTTCTAACATATAGAATGTGGCAACAAACATTGATTACATTGGTATCACCCTAGAATCATATGCCACTAACTGATCAAACACAATCTCTATACATCCCTATTATTTACCTAATCAATGAACAATCAATGTTCAGTAATTGTAAATATAAAAACTTTAACCAAAAGCCACATAATTGTAATTACAAAATTTAATGGATTTTATTCCTTTAATTAAAGGGTGAATATGCATATTAGTTCTGCATTTAAATAAATACAACTGAATAAAGTCCACTGTAAAAAAAATCTGAATGAAATATTTTTAATTATGAACATATTAGCATAGAGTTGAATTTAATTAAATCAAGTATATTGTTCAATATTTACATTATAAAATTTAAAAAAATACTAAGAAAAAAAGAAACAAGCGGAAATTTAAATTACAAGTCAATATATAATATGTAGTTACAAAATTGTTTTTCGTTTCTTTACATAAACTTTATTAGTTCATGAAAACAAGAACCAGTTACTAAGAATATTTCAAATCATTATTTTTATACACAATTTATGCATTATAATATTTCTTATTTATTTAAATTTCATATTGATGCATATTTTTAATTTTTTTTTCATTTACAACTGATTTATAAATTGTTTTAGTTTAAATTTAATGAATAATAAAAAACAATAAAATATTCATAACTTAAAACAACTGCAGGAATTTGTTAAGCTTTTAGTCAGTATGACGTTATGTGAAAATCCAAAAGGAATGAAATTTATTCATTTTTAAAATTACAATTATGTATCTATTTAGTTGAAAATCTTCTAATATTATTATAACCTTTGTAAACACGTTCTGTGTAATTTGATATTAGTAGATATTAATTTTGCATAATTAATAACCCCAGAGATTTCCACATATAATATATATACGAAAGGAAAAATGTTATTCGATTTGATGTGATTAGATTAGATTAATGTCACAATACTCAATTTATTGTATTGGAATGAAAAAATATATTTATATATAAGTAAAAAAAAGTATGCCAGGTGTTCAGTTGAAAAGGCACGTGCATTTAAAGTACCCACTTACACAAACATAACATTGAAAATAATAAAAGCTACTGAATCAACCTTGACAATTTTTATTCTTTTTTTTCCTGTTTCTTTCTCTGGTAGACATTTTGTCAAACTTAGTTCAATATAACAAAAACCAATCCGTTGAATTGTATTAAGGACACAAAAAAAAGAGTAAGAAAAAAAGAAAAGAAGAATAAAATGAAGAACAAATTCTTTTTCAATAGTAAATCAATTCGAAAGGATAAAATGTGTTTAGTTTTAAGGAAAAAAAATTCGAAAAACAAAACAAAACTCTTATCTATATAAATCACAAATGGGTTTTACCAGAGTGACTTTTTCTCTTCTTCTTCTCTTTATTTTTTTTTTCTTTTATTTGTTCTTTTTTAAAAAAAAAATTTTTCAGAATAAAAAAAAATTACAACTCTGTCAGCGAGAAATGGTTAAAGTCAAGGGATAAAGAGGGAGAGACAAAAAAAAGTGATTCATGCCAACTGTCACAAAAATATATTAAAAATTATTTGATGTTACCACTCTCGTTTTGGGATATTATTGATGATGATGTTGAAGATTATTTGGGTATTTTTATGTGGTTTTTAGAGTAGATTATGAGATATTCAAAATTAAGGATTTAAATACCAAACAGTATGAAGACTTAAATGTAATCAATAAAACAACGGGATTAAGTTACCTAGCATGTTGGTTTATTAAATCTTTTCTGATGGACAATGATTTGAATAAAAGCTTTAATATTTTAAATTAATTAATTCTAGTGATCTTTTCTTTTTGTACTTTTTCTGAAATAACACGAGTTTCCCATTATGAAACAATGCTGTTATCTTAAATTCACTCTTGTGATATTCCGTATATTGTTAACCACAAAGATCATCAGAGATACAACTATCCGATCTTTATTCACCTAAATATTCTGGCCAAAAATATTTTCAACTCATCAAATATTAAACTTAAATTTGCACTCCATTAAAACTTTCTATATATGGTTTACTATACTATACATTTTCAACACAAAAACAAAAGTTCATTAATTTTATTTTCTCTGTTTAAATTTCTTGTTTTTTTTTTATATATATATTTCTACCCTACCTGCTTCTTCCTCAATTGCTTACCTATATATGTATTTATTTTTGTTCTTTTTATTTCTTCTTTAACTTCAACTTGTTTTTTTTATTTTATTTTCATTTCGTAAAAAAGGACAAAAAAAAATTATCTCGTTAAAACTCATTCGATGTCCTGCACCATTAAATTCTTTTTCTATGACCCGAAGTCGAAGTTGTTTTTTGTGTTTGTAAATGTATTTGTATGTATGTACTCATAGTTGTGTGTATTTTGTGTTTTTCTTTTCTTTTTTTACATTTTCTTTCCATTTATTTAGTAGTTTCAAGAATAAACGAACAGATGTGTCTGTCGAAAAATACAAAAGAATAAGAATAGAGGAGAAAAAAAAAACGAATTAAAAAAAGGAAAGATATATAATGCAGATAATTGTGTGACAGAAACGGACACACACACACACAGGATGAGATGAAGATTGTATTTTTTGACATTATCTAAAATACGTATAAATATAAATATAGGAATGAGATTGACATTTTATGTGCGTTACGTGTAGGTGTGTATGTGTGTGTTGTATATCCGAAGACACTTTTACAAATTGATTATTTTTTACTTGATTAGATTGAGTAAAATAATATTATATATTTAATAATCAAGAAACATTAGACGAAAAACGTGAAATAATGTATTCAATGTATAATTAATTGTGTAACCTGTCTTATATTAATCGCATTACAAATCAATTATAAACATTACCCAAAAATAGATAATTCCTTTTACATTGTTATGTCATTTTGATAATATGTACAAATAAAATTATAAAAATTCGGTTTAGCTTGCTTTTCATGTGTATACCCAATATTTTTTTAATTGTAAACTCTATGGTCAATAGAGTCAAATTTAATTTTATTTAAAGAAACCAATTAAAAATCGATTCATTTATAGGAATTTTGGTCAATTGATCGCAAATGGTTCACAAAATAAAAATTTGAATAAATTTAAAAATATATTTGTTAATTGAAGACATATTGAAATAGTTATTATACAATTAAATATTTAATTACTGTTTGTTGATTAAAATTAATTAGTGTTTCGGACCGCGGACAGATCAGGTCAATTTTGTCACGGTTGTAAGGCATGAGCACATCATTAATCAAACTTTGTTGTTTAAATTTAAATGATTTCCTGTCATTTTTTAATTATAAACGTAATATTTTTTTTTGTAGTTATCTAAATTTGTGATTGCAGCTGAAGTTAATTAATTTATTAAATTTTTAAAAGTGTTTTTTTTTATTTTATTTCAAATTTTTCGATTTAATTAAAAGTTGTTAAGATTTTAAGAATCGAATAAAATATTCTCTTTGTTTCATGCAATATTATTTAACTTTTAAATTTTTAATGGGGATGCATATGCTAAAAAATAATTCGTAAATTACACCGCGTTTATTTTCAATCTCTTTTACCTCGATGCAGCAAAACCGCATGAAAATATTCACATATTTTAGTGTTAAATCCTTTTAACCCTTGAATTATGAGAGTAAAAATTTATGCATAAATATATTTAAAACATAAAACAATATTTTCGTTATGAAAACTATGAAAATTTATATAACAAAAATGAACCTAATGTCTTAACCCCTTTCACCTTGAAACAAAAAACTTATTATTGTATAAAAATGACTTTATAAAATATTTCCTTTTCAGTGTAATTTTTTTTTCTTTGTTTAAAATAAAACGACATATTTAAAGTCGACTTAAAACTTTTTTTTTTATGATGAATTCGTTGCTCTTTTATTATTTGTTATTTTTATAAATTTTGTATATATTTAAAAGTAACTTTTTTTTTTATTTTATTCAACGAAACTTTTAAATATAAAATTTTATTTTTCTCTTTAAATTATAAAAAATTTTTTTTATTAAATAAAATAAAAATCTAAAATCACGATTAACCATAAAATGTTCTTTTAAAAATGATTTACTTATTTTTTTCAGGTTTTGTCTTTTAATCTTGCGGAAAGAAAAAACAAAAAAAAAATTTACCTTAAAAGACCTTAGATCCAAATGTGTTGCATACAGTCTCATAGGAGTTGGTCGCTTTATCAGTCATCAATGGCATTAAGGTGGTAGGTACTATATACATAGATATTCGTTTAACTTGGCAAAAATCCAAAATTTCTAGGTATAGAACATAAAAACGGATTGTATAGAATGGAGTGTGTGTGTGTGTGTATTTTGTATTTTGTATATGATTACGTGAGTGAGAACATAGAAAAAATATTTTATTTCTAAATTCCAGAAAACATTTTTGTGGTATTTAATGTTTTGATTTTTGACACCATATTGAAGAATATTAGTTGGACATTATTTAACCACAATTCAACACTATCTCTTCAATGTATCATAAAATATTGCATTTAAATTTAAATTTAAATTTTTTAACAAAAATAAACAATTTTATTTTAAGCACGAACAACTACAAAATAACAATTTGTTTTAAATTTTCTAAATCTTTTTATTTTGTTGATTTTGATTGCAATTTATCGAAATAAATTTAAAATGTCACGCGATCATTTATTTTTTCTATTTTATGATATTACTTTAAATCAATAAGATTTGCGATATGAATCTATATTTAGTAGATATAGAATCTTATTTAATAATTTATGAATGGCATTTGAAGTGATTTAAACTTATAACTGACTTTTCTTTATGGTTACATGATATTGATTTTTGTTTTCTTTTAATTCTAATTTTATATCTAGTTCAATGCAATTCAGTAGAATACTTTATGTTTAATATAATAATATTTTAGCACATAAGTATAAATTCGATATAGAAAAAGACAGCAAAAATATTGGAAATAAAATTTTATTCAAAAACTTTCAAAATATTTTAGATTAGAATATCCCTTTTTACTTTACTTCGTACACAGAGTTGAGATAATCGATAATTAAAAAATCGAAATTATTAAAGTTTATTCTCAACAATTTTCATATTTGAAAATTATGTGTAAAACCAAAAAAATTTATGAAAATATTTGGAAATAACTTGAAGAGAAGAAAAAATGTTTAAAAATACGCAACAATTAATTTTTCATCAAAATCCTAAATATTAAATTTATCTTCGTTTCTATATTGTTATTCTCGAGGTTATTTGTATTTTTGTTATTGGTATTGCTAATGGTAAATGTATGTCATCTTCATTAATCATGTACCTACAATCGTAACCAAGTTATAAGAACTAAAAATCCTAAACCAAATATCTAAACAGAATTCGTCAGAAGGATAATCCTCCCCAAACAACTTATAAATATAAACATGTATATACATACACGGATACACATCCGAAAATACAAACACAATTTTAGGTAACAGTGGTTTTATTTTATGGGAAATTTAAGTGTTGAAACAAAGCAAAAAGAAACTGTTTTCAATAATTTCTTGTATTTTTTCTTCTTTTGTATTTTTCTTTTTTTCCTTTTTTTAATTTTTACAAACAAGAAATTAATTCGTTTTTCTTTTATCTTACGAAGTTGAAACACTTAAGAAAATAAATTATGTAATTTTTTCATTTACAGAATGGCCATAACCTAATTATTTTATCCTAGAGTATTTACAAAAGATTTAAAACAATTTCTCAGAATTAAAAAACAAAATAATAAAAAAAATAAAATAAAAAAGAGTTAAAGAAAATGAAAAAGAATAAAAGGGGGACAGACACAAAGTAAATTTAATTTATTTCTTTTTCTTTACAAAGAAGAAAAGATACAGTTTCCTTTCTTATATTTTTGTTTATTTATTTTTTTTTGTTCTTCTTTTTTGTTGTTCTTGTTTTTATCTTTTTGTCTTATGCCTTGATTTGATAGCAGTTTTTTTCATTGAATTACGTTAATAATAAAAATACATTTATATTATTTGAAAGAAGAATAAAAATAAACGGAATTACAATTAAGATGAAGTGGAGCCAATATTAATACATACAACTTTTACCATTTCTTTCCTTCTTTCCTTTTTTCTTTTTTCTTTTACTTTTACTTTGACAATTGTCTTTGTGAATAATGTGTTTCAACTCTGATAGAAAAATTTTAAACTGTAAGCCGTCAAAGTCTTGCCATTGTACTTGTTTGAATATAGAAAAAATATATAAGCCTCCACTCTAAAATGACAGAACATTTAAAATTCCCTAGACGTAAGTCGTTTATTTGTTTATTTTTAAATATGAAAAAAAAGTAAACGTTTAAAATCCTCGAGTATTTAATTTGAATTTTTAACTTATTAAATTTTAACTTTTTTCATCGTTTAAAGTTGTCGTTTCACATTAACTTCTTTTGCTGTCGTTTTAAATATTTTTAGATAAATATTAACTCAATATTTCACTTTAATAACTTTAATAATTTTAACTTTGAAAATATAGAGACATGTTTCTGTAGTCATTTCTTTAATAAAAAAAATACTAATTCTGAAAAAAATATTTATATTATCAAGGAATGTAAATTGTTGTGTTAATTTACTTGCTTATTAAAATTGATTGGATTTAGTAGATGGATTCCGATTAAAATTTAAAAAAAAAAAATAAATATTGCGAAAACGAAATTGACCAGAACGAATCTTTGAACAACATATGAATGCGTGAAAAAAATTAAAATAATAACTTGGCGCCTCCATATACCAACAACTAAGATTATGAATAAATAACGAGGCGCCTCCTCCAAATTTTAAACATATTTTTTCTTTATCACAATTACGATTAAAATTATATATTGTTCTGCGATAAATTAATATTTTCTATAGAAATAATTATTTTAGTTTAAAGAAAAAAAGGAAATGATTTCAATTGAAAATATTATGGTAAATTTTGACCCAAAATCTACATATTGTTTTATGGTAAATTAGTTAAACACAATACATATAGGTGAATTATATTCCTTTACTTGTGTACGCATAAAATCATATTAATATTCATAAAATTAAATGTTTTAAGTAACAAAAATAATTACAATCATTTATTTTACGTTATAGAAGAGATTAGAAATTGTATAATATTTCACACTTATGCCATAATTTTATTATAATTGTGTTTTATTTGTATTACTTTTGTTTAACAAATAAAAATTATTTTTTATTGTTGTCTTTTTATATTATTTTATCTAACATGATATTTTCCTTCATTTGCATAATTTTATGATTTTAATATTGTAACATAAAATGTCTATAAACAAAAACTTGATAATCAATACGCCATTATTTTTTTCGTGTTTATTGATGTGAATTTTATATACGAAAAGAATTATAAATTTTCATTCATGTGTGAATAGTGACATGATTAAATTTCATTTTTTTTTTATTTACTTGATTTTTCTGCGATGACTTTGCAATAAAATAATTTTATTATTTTCTGTAACATAAATTTAATTTTTTTTGTGTCTTCTATTTTCCTGTATGCATTCATATCATTAACGATATGTAAAAAAAACAACAAAAATCTAATTACATTATCAGTGTTTTGTATTTAATATGTATCAGAAAATAAAAATCAAATATTCCGTACGATACAGAAATTATCTGTATGAATACAATTTTTGTACAATCAATCTAAATTTTTCTTTATAATTGTTTTTCAATGTTGTTCAACCACCACATCACTGATTATTATCAGTATGAGAGAAAAAAAAACAAAACCTTTTTTTGTTACTTTTACTTTGAACCTTTTTTAAATTCTTCTTTTTTATTCCCTTTGCTTTAAAATTTTTCCTTTTTTTTTTTTTGTTCGTATAACAAGAATTGTTTATATTCAGATAGCGGGAAAAAGCAACGTAGAAAAAGAAAAAAGAAAAAAGAAGATTTAACAAAATACAATTTAATTCATGTACTCCCTTATGTTTTCGAAAAGTAGGAAAGAAAAAAAAAAGAATAAAGAAAAGAAAAGAAGAAAGCAAGGAAATGAAATTAAAAAAAAGAATAAAATCGCATAAAAGCTTTCTTAGGGAAAAACCCGAGCTGAAATTGGATGTGATTTTTTAGATTGAAGATATGAAAAATAATTTGTGGTGACAGGAAGATTTTCTTTTGATACCGTTAATCGATACTTTTAGTCGAATATACAAAAAAAAAATGGAATGTGTATAATCGATTATTTAATATCTAGCCCTCTTTAAAATTCTAAAGGTGAACAAAATACCTAAATACCTTAACACATCGTTTGATTTCAAAACTGAAATTTTCTTTTATAATAAAGATATCAAATATTTTATATGTGAATAAGGGAAATTAAAAACGGATTCGAATTATTTACTCATCATTTGTATCGTTCAAATTTAAACCCGGAAATATTTAATACTCTTGTTTATTTGTATGAATATTTGTATACGCTTTATAATTCGATGATATATTCACTCATATATACATCAAGAATTTAAACTTGTTGCAAATAACATGACATTTCTTAGAATTTGGTCAACATATTATTAGATTAAAAGTGTTTAAATCTCGCTCAGAAATTATGGTTTTCTCATTGAAGTATTTATGTGTTTTATCAAAAATCAGCAATTTTAATAATAAATTTATCTGGAAACAGTTTTTTATTCGAACTTTCAAAGTATTGATACATTGAAAGAAGATATTACGCATTCAGGTTGAAAATATTTTAAAATGTAACTCAAACATCATACGGCATTCAAAAAGCTCAGAAAGATCTAAGCTGATTATTATTATTAAGAAGGGCATAAAATTAACTTTTCTATCAACAGAGATTTTCAAACCCATCTCTCATCAATATATGACAATCGGTGGTATTATCCACTATGCCTCTGGCGTGGCTTATTATTTCAATAATAATTGATTCCGTTGTTAACCGTGTTTATTATAAAATACACAACATCCACGAAAAGGTTTTAATTTATAACAATAGAAAATAGATTGATCGTAACACAATAATCATTATCTTAATTCTAAACAGATGAATAAATAGTAAATAAAAGAATGATGAACAATTTATTATAGCTTTTTCTATGAAAGTCTAATACAATTTGTTGTCCATTTAAATTCATTGACATTATTTAATTTTTGACTAATATAATTAACAAATAACTAATATTCGTTTATATTTGATCTTATCAAAAAAAAAAAAGAAAGAATTGTGTAAAATTACGTTATAGAAACCATAACGTTTATTCCTATCATAATTATCTTTTATCTAAGGTATATTACGTCTCCCAATTGAAATCCTTTTCAACTATATAATTTTATTTTCATTTCTCATTCTTAATTGTATATTTGATTGTTATTTTAATCACCTTAAATTTCATATAGATTTTTTATTGTATAAAACTTTTACGTAGAAAGAATTTCTTATATTTTGCTCTTGTGTATTTTCTTTAGATTTTGCCATTTTTTTTTTCTTCTTTTGGTTTAACAAAATGAATAGAGTAATTTAATGTAAAGAGGAATTTAAAGAAAATGAATATTATCTTCTTTGGAGGTATGCAATTATAAAAAATACAGTGTTTTTATAGAACTTAAACTATATAACGTTGAAACAAAAAACATTCATTAAAGTAAACTATTAGGACTAATATATATGGTATTTTTTCAACTTTGTAAATTTAATCGAAAATTTTCAATTAAATTATAAGTTTATTTATATAATGAGCTCAATTTTTATATATGGAAATTTGACATTATGTGATGGTCAAACAAATTATTACTACCTTTTGTTGTTCGGTGATGTGAATGGATTTTTCTTAATTTATTTTTAATATTAATATTTTCTGCAATTTATAGAAAATATTTTTGTCCCATATCCTTTGAAAAATAATGGAACTGATAATGTATTTTATCAAAACAAAGTTTATTTGTCATTCTTCTAATCAGATTACTTAATTATTTTTATACAATAAAACTCTAGTCAGTTATTATTTTATTTAACAAGGCACCTTGATTTTAAATATAATTTTACATTCCTATTTTTATTTTTTTTAAATTGCTTTATACAAATTACATATGAATAAAAACTCCTTAAGCCTTTCAAATTCTTTGGTTAGTTTTGCAAGCACATCCTCGATTGTATTTGTGATCCTAAATTCTTCTCTTATTCCCTGATATTGCTTGCATTCAGTAAGCATGTGTTTAACTGTTATACTTGTTAAACATACCGGACATCTTGGTTTGACCTCATGGTTTAGGATGAACCCCATAAGTTGATAAAACGCTATGTTTAATAATTGTTTTTCTATTTTCTATTCAAATCCATTTTATTTCTCTTTAAAAATTTAATTATTTAAAAATATATACGAGCATAATTTACCCAATTAAAAATATTTAATTTAATTAGATTATTAGTTTAAATTTAGCGTTTATTATGTTCATATCACGAAAAAGTTTTTAAAAAATCTCTTATTTAGAGTTTGAACTTTATTTTTTTTCTCCTCGATGAATTTAATTTCTTCCATGTAGAAATTAAATTTTTCATTACCTTTGTGCATTAAAAGAATTTCAACTTAAAATGTTCACTGAGATATTAATTATTTAAATGCAGTGTATTATTTATATAAAAGGAAATTTTAACTATAAAATTTAAAATATGTTTGAAAAGAATTTATTTAAATATTTTTCAGTAAATTTGTAAGCAGTGAAATTTAATTTACCCATTTTTCTATTTTTATCTTAACCATTTTTGAGAAATAAGTTTAATTAATTCATTTTATCCGTTTTGTTGCTTTGAATTATTGTACGATTAATAAAAATTCAAAACTATTTAATTACTTCCTTTATTAGTCCTTTATATTTGCCTAATTAACGAATTTAATAATTATTCTTTGTTTTCTAATAAATAAATAAAAAAAATAATAATAAATTTTTCTTTTAAAATTTCCTATTTTCTTAAATAAACTCATTCCATCTTTTATATGTTTGCTTTTATATATATACATTTTTTTTTTCTTCCCTAATCATAAAATAAAGCGCATAGAGATTTTTAAATGAGCCATAAATAAAACAAAAACAAAAACAAAAACAAAAAGGAAAAAAAAAAGTTTTAAATTGACTTTTATTTTAAGCTTTAAGCTCAGTGGCATAACATTCCGATATTACTTACAATTACACCATATAATTCATTGTGGATAAATCTTTTCTCTTTCTGCACGTATTTACTGGCTTTACTTTTTCATATACATTTAAGGATTTGTATATATGTATTTATATTTGTATATTGTATGTTTCAATGTTTAAATAAATTCTTGTTCAATGGTGATGGTATTTTCAACCCTTTTTTTTCGTTTTTTTTTTTTGGCAATTTTGTACATCTGCGCTTTTTAAATTAATGTTCAATGAAAAGTAATGTTTTATTTTATGGATTACGATATTATTTCGATGTTTTTTTCCCCGTTTCTTTTTTTTTTTTTTTTTGATTTTTTTTTAAACAAAAAAAAAAAAATAAATAAAACATAATAATCGTTTGTTTGTGTGACATATAAATGTTTATATTTTCTTTATATTTAAGATCGAATTGAAAAATATATTATTTTTTATTATTTTTATTATTTTTGTATGAAAACAAAAAATACAAAATAACGAAAATGAAGAAGAAGTGTTTGTGTTATGTTTACAAAGAAGGAAAAGAATAGATAGAAGGATAATCTACAGAACATATAATAATTGAGTTTCTTTTAAAACTGACAATAAGTTACAAAAAATTCAATTTGAAATTTCAAGAGTTTGAACTTTAACATTTTAAATTTCTTTTAAACTTCTGTTTTTTTTTTTTTTATTTCTTCTATAAAAAGAAACCCCTTTTTTTTCAATGTGAAAATTTTTTATTTGGACTTTGTGTTAGTATTAGTGTTACTTCTTTTTTTTATATTTTTTTTTTTTTTTTGAATTCTAACTTACAACTAAGATTTATTTTCTTCAATAAATCTTCTTTACTTTTTCATAAATCACGACTCATCACTGACCTAACCATACCTACCTATCTAACTGAAATACTGATTGAGTCAAATCAATTCACTCACTCACCCACTATATCTATATATATTTTATATGAAAATCCAATGATTTAATATAAGACGAGAAAAAAGAAGAAAATAAAATAAAAGAAGAAATATACAAAGAAATATATCAGAGACAATGTATATTGAATTCAAATTCAAATTCAAATATAGAAAAATAAACAAATGAAAAGTGCGAGATCATCAATCTAACAGTTTGTATTGTGCTTTTTTTTCTTATTCTTTTTTTATTATTTAAAATCACTCACTTTGTATTCAATTTATATAAAAATCGATTGAAAATGATATTTTTGTATTCAAAAACTGTACCATTTTAGTGATTCTTGGGAAATTGTTTAGAAAAGGGTGCTGAATGTATTTGTTATATATATTTTTGTTTTGAAAAGGACTTCCTCATATATATATGTGCCGACCCCCAATCCAAATGGTTATTCTTTCTTTAAATTTTTTTTTTGTTAAATTCCACTCCATAGTCTCTTCTTCCAAATATCTATCCATCTATATATACATATATGTTTTTGGCTAATGATCAGATCCTTGAAAAGAGGAATATTATTGCAATAGAATGATTTTGTGTAAAACGTGATGGAAATTTAATGGAGGTATTTAAGTGATTTCAAAAGAATAGAATGGTCGATTGAGTATGGTTGTTATACTACCAATAAAACAAACAAACGAAACCAAAAAAATAAAAAAAAAACAACAACGAATTTCTTTTTACTTAATAGGTTTGAATGGTTTCGAATCAAAAAAAAATAAAAAAGGGTGGTGTAGGTGGTGGTGAGCGGTTTCCTTTTTTTTATATTTTCATTCAAATGTCACATCACAATTTTGTTATGTTTATGTTAATACACCATATAATTTTAATCACGCAAATATCTAATTTAAAAACCATGTTGATAAAACACGAGTACCTTTTTTTTCCCTTTACTTTTTATTATTTTCTAAGTAAAGTATGATTAGTCTTTGAGTACAATTAGAATAAATAATTTGATTTGAAAAGGTTAAAACAAAATTTTATAGAGTAATTTTTAATTTTTATTTTGATAATATTTAATTAAATTATTAATTACTATACTTATGCAGAAGTTATATTATGTATATAGAAAATTGTATTTCATGTTCAATCCAATAAAAATGGGAGCATGAAAAAAGAAAAATAAAAGCTGGGATTAAAAAATGAATAAAAGTTCGTGTTCAAATTTATTTATATTTATTTTTTTCTTCTGAACTTCACTTGTATTCATGAAAATTTTACAATACATATATAATATAATATATAAGAAGTACTGATATTAATATTCTTTTGAAGACATCAGAATCAAATTAAGAACATATTCAGGATCATCTTTTAAAACTTTCATAAATCCAGACTTTACCTTATAAATATATTTTTCGTCAACTTTTGTTATATCTTTTAATTTCTGTAAAATCAGTATCTCTTGAATTTTCTCTAATCCAGTTTTATTAAAAGTAAAGAAATATCCCTTTTTTTAGTAGAAAAAAAAAGGAAAAAAATGTGGGCGAAAAATGCAAAATGGAATAAAAAAAAATTATGAATTTATAGAAAAATATTCTATACTTTTGTATTATAACGAGATAATATCAAAGAAGACTGACCAATTATTCAAATTTGCGGAAATCTCTGTTTTAAAATAAATGGTATGGTAACCGTTAACAAGATCCACCTATAGATAGAATATATATATATAAAAACATTCATTCGTTTGAGGTTGGTCCGATTTAAGAAAAACGTTGTAATAATTTTTTTTTTCTTCTCATTTTTTTTTCCTTTACTTAGCTTTCTTTTTTCTTTATATGTTACAAAGAAATTGGAAGCAAAGAAAAAAGAAAAAAAAAGAAGAAGAAAAATAATGAAGAAGTAGATGAAGAAAATATACATGCAAAGAAAATATTTTAATGAGCTTATTATTATTACATGAACCAAAATTATTTGTTTGCGGTGGAAGTGGAATATTATATAGAGAAAAAAAAATCGAACGTATAAAAGCTTCCAATTTTGATTATACGAACTTACATATCTAAACACACATACACACACACACACACACAATGATTTTTTTTTTATAAAAATATTTAAAAAAAGAATATTCTTTGATGTTTCTAAGGGTCGATTCAGAGAAAGAAAAACAAAAATTCAAAAGTCTGAATAAAAATTTAAATTTTGTTTTTCCTTCTGTTTTCTCCGTTTTTATTTTCTTCTTTACTCTGTGATTTGTTTTACAACAACAAAATTATACTCAGATTTTTATCTAGATTGGTTTTACTTTATTCCCTTTTTTTTTCTTTATGGAAAATCGATTAAATTGGCGTTTGATCAAGTTTTGATATATATTTTCTGGGTGGTTTTTTTTCTTTTATTTGCTACAAAAATAATATAAAGAAAAAAATAAACAACATTACTTGTGACTATGTACTTTGAGTGTTAGTCTGTTAGTTATTTATAACTTTTGAACTTCAACTAGTAAAATAATATATTTTATTCCATTATCCTATAGGTATATATAGATTGAAATTTTATTACTTTATTGCCACACTCAAGTGAATTTAATAGTATAAAGTTAAGTTTTGCATTTTAAATTTTGTTCTTTTGTTTATGAAGTATGTATGTATAGAATTTTTTTTACATTAACTCTTTATTTTTGTGGATGTATTCTATACATATATATATTTTTTTATCATATTAGAAACCATGAAAAATTAATTTTAAAACTTCAGATTAAAAATTCTTGTAATAATTAAAAAAATATGCTGCTACTTGCAATTTGCAAGTGTAAATATAGACCTTTGGATTGAATATATGTATGTATGTAATATATATGTAAAAGTCAGTGAAAATCAGTAAATTGTTTGTTTTATGAAATTAAGTTTTGTTCAAAATAATTACACATTACATTCATTTTGAATTGAAAATTAACTCATATCTATGGTAACTTTTCTATATGTAAACAATTTTAGATCTTTTATACATAAACATAATAATCTATTATTGTATTATTAGAGTTTGAAAATAGAAATATTATACAAAACAATATGTATTATAATGGTAATTGCCACGTGCGGAAAAAGCACAATTCTCCTCGGGCTATCAATTTTTGTCCCGTGCAGATATCTATTACAAAATATATAAGGAAGGAAGTATCACATCTCTACCTAAAGCTATATAAAGATATTTGAAACTGTCATTGAAACCTTCCTGAATAAACTTACCTAAAAACATCAACTAAACTGGAAAAAAATGACTATTACACTCAAACATGACACATTATTTCTTATAGCATAAGAGTGAGAAAAAAAGTTGTTATGTTTTTTTTTTTACAAAAATTCAAATTTTATATAAAAATATCCATAAATTTCCATTATACACCCTTAGAATCCTGTTCCATTCGCAAAATAATTTGAACATAACCTAAGCTAAATCGCCCCCATCTATACATTTTTTTTTCAGTATTAACATATCTACTGTATTGAACCAATTTCCTAACTAAATAAATATATAAAATAAATCTACTTTCGACCAAAAAGTAAATATTTTCCTAACTTTTTACCTTTTGAAATATTAAACCTGATGGTAAATAGAAAAAAGATGAAGAAGAAGAAGAAAAAAAAACTAAAAACTCATAAATGTATACAAACAATGACAGCTATCGTAGATAATCCAAAAAGTTATGCATAAATTTAGTGGAAATGAAAGTTTTTTTGTTGTAAAAAAGGTATATGTATGTATGTATGTATAATCAAAGCTTCTTTTTTTTTGAGAACCCGTTTCAGTTGACACATGCAAGTGCAATGAAATTGAATTGGATTTACTTTATATTATTATTATTATTTTTTATTTTTTATGATAAACTTTCTAGGAGACGTGATTCATTTTATTTTGTTTTTCTGTGTCTGAGGATGTGTGTGTGTGTGTGGGTTATAATAATGTAATGTTTTATTATTTTTTTTTCCTCTTCAATATTTTCATTTCAAGAAGAACAAGATTGTCCATAAAAGTCTTAAATCCTTAATGTTTGTCTTCAGAGAGTTTACTATAACTATGATTAAAGTTTTTCCATTTTTTTTTCTCTATTTTTTGTTTGTTTCTTTTTCTGTTTTTTCTGTTTTTTGGGCAAAACCATTTAAGTTTTAAATGTATACGCGACAACGAAAAGGAAGGATACAGTCTTTTTATGTTAAAAAAAAAATATAATGAAAAACATTTAAAATAAAGTATAATATAAAAATGCAGAACCCATATTTTAGTCTTAGTTTATTGGATAATAAACTATACAGGAATTCAGAATTAAGTGATCCTTCTTCGTTTTTTTTTTATTTTTGAATATAAAACCAGATTTCTATTTCCGCTAAATCTTGAATTTTCTTTCTTTAAAATTCGGTAAGGTTAAACTATTTTTCTTTTCATATCAGAAAAGCAACGAAAACAACAACACCAACAACAGCTAAGTAAGCCGTAAAAGTCATATTACTATGGTTGTAAAAACAAAACACAAACACGAAAAAAGCAAAAAAAAGTTTAACCAGCATAAAAAAGGAAGAAGAAGAAAAAAATTTAAAATAATTTTATTTTTGTACGATACAAATTTCATTAGGTTACAAGCAAATATGAACGACAATCTCTTCCACGTAATATCTTAATTCTTTTAGTACCCATTTTAAATTAGGTTAAATTTTCCTATTAGGTATCTCATTACGAAAATTGTCTGGCGCATAAACTGAACAATGAGCTTCTTTTTTTTTTGTTTTTGTTTTTGCGCGCTCTTATGTTTTTGTTTTTGCAGGCGGACAAAAATTTTATATGTACATACAACTTACATTCATACTTATATGGTAATATCTATGTATGTATATGTATATGTATGTATATAGGTTTAAAATTGTGTCTCTTGAGACGTTTTTTATATTATTATATTATTACGACAGTTATATTTTTATTCCTTTGAATAAAAAAAAGGAAAACATTTATAATTAGAAAAAAGGAAAAACAAGAAAAACTGTAAGATAATTCATTTGAAATAATCCTTGAAAAATTTATATTATTTTAAAGACTGCAGTACATGATCATAAATATTTTAGGGAAGGGAGATAAAAATATTATTTTTGTCCTAGTTTTTTTTTTCTTACCAGTTTAATTAATAGAATTAAAGCTGCTCGAAAATTCCTTCCAAAATTCTAAATATAATTTTTTTCCATTGCGGAGAAAAATAATTTAAATTCTTATTTTTTTAAGATCTGCATGAACCACAACATCGATAATCATAATAAGAAAAAGAAAGAAAAAGAAAAAGGAAAAAAGTAAAAGATTCCATCTTTCTTTTAGAACTTATTGGCATTATAAAGTTTATGAAATCACGTTGTTTTGCATTACACACATACATATACCATTTTATGTCTCTTCAACTTTTTCATAACAACTTAAGTTATATAAGTTATTTGCTGCAAACAAATCAGAAAAGAAAAAAAGAAGAAAAAAAAAATATACAAAAAAACAAACTTTATTAATTAAAGAATATTGTTTTGTTCTAATAAAGATGACACAGAAATAAAATTTTATAGGTAATGATTAATATTTTTATTTTAACATTTTGATTAGTTTATCAGAAATTAATAATTAGTTCTTTACTTCATTATTGAACTTAATTTTAAAGATATTTGAAGATTTTTTTAGTCTTTATTTATTCATTCTGATCTCGCAACAGATTGTGAATTTCACAGATTTTGATATGAAAATCATGAAAATATTAATAATGTAAAAACCACAATAGATGCGGCTTTTCAAAATGAATTTTTACGTCTCTTAATGATCCATTTGTCTTCAAATATATCTCTTTAAAGATACTCTGTTGGTGAGAATCAAACATCCAGAAAAATTCAATTCATCTTTTATGAATTTTTCTTTTATTCTTTTTACATTTTGCCTTTCATCTTTAAATTTTCATTTATTTCCATTTTGCTTTAGATTATTATTCTTTATAAATTATTTTATTTTGAGTATTCTGTGAATTTTAATGACAATTCATAACAATTTTTTTTTTCATTCTTAAACAGTACGTTATCCCCATTTTTTAATTAAATATTTATTTAATGTATTTTTTATAATTTTTTCCTTACTTCCTTATATTTATTTTGTACAACAGAATAGAATTTAAATATTTTTTTTTTATGATTTTCTTATAAAATTTTAAAGCCTACAACCATTCGTTGATAAGAAATTAACAACGAAAAATTAATGTGTTTGACTAAACACACATAAAAATACATAAAAATCATAATTAAGGCATCGAATGTGTCAAAATTTATTAATTTGTATTTGTATTAATTTATTATAAAAAAAAAACATCTCTAATTTTATTTACAAAATAATTTTAAGTATGATAAATAATAATACCCATCACCGATTCTTTCATTATAATATATTTTGTAATTTTGTTTTCAAATACGGTACATATGTATATATGTATGTAGTTTTGATTTAATTAAGAGTTAAAATAAACTTACAAATTTAAATTCAATTATAATTATCAAAATTTTCATCATCATCAACATTTTCATTATTACAATCATCATTACAATCAACATAATAATCATAATAATGACAGTCATTTGTGGCTTAAAAGTGGTTGTTTTTAGGGTTTGAGAAGTGATGATTTTGTTTTTTGGGTGGTTATATTATTATGAGTATATATGAGTGTATACACGAATATAGGCTTTAGGTAATAATAACCAAAAATAATATGAAGTAATAATACATTAACAACGAATTACCAAATGTTTTTGTTAAATTAAAACCAACGTAGTTATGACTTTAGCTTTTGTGTATATTTGTATATGTCTGATGCTCTAATAAATTCACGCGGTTGAAATCTATGTAACGTGTAGATATGTTTATGTCACATCTACAGTGTTTTGTAATATTTATGTAGGTACATATAAACATAACATACAAACATTCATACATTTATATATTCATATGTATATCTACTATATACATATAATGTTTGTATTATTTTATGTGTACTGATGCTTAGTGAGAAAATCTATGATTTAAATACAGCATTTAATTAAGAGATAATATTTATTCACGGCTATAACGTTGATTTTGATATGAAAACTACTTACGTGTGATCCGATTCATTAATTGTGTTTTTGGGTTTTGTATATCATTATATATGTATATATAGTGGATTAATATTACCATATATAGGATTAGAAATAATATCATAGCTTTTCTATAAAATGTGTAGATGGTAGGTACTATTCTATGACGGTTATAGAAAATTTTAAAATCGGCAATATTTAACAATTCCGCATAATAATAATAATAATAATATTCAAAAAGGAAAATTAGAATATAACCGTACAAATTTTTTTTCTAAATTTAGTTACAGATTTTTACAAAAAAAAAATTGTTTCTACAAAATACACAGGTACAAAATTTAGTACTCTTACGCGCCGTTTGTATATTTTAACCCTTTAAATTAAAACGTATTAACTTCTTTGAATTTACTATAAATATTCTTCATCAGAGAATGCATTCAAGTCATTGAAATTTCATTTTCTCTTTTATGTTTCTTTGATCTAAAAGTTGAATTTAATTAGGATATTCTTTATGATGAGGTAACAATTTTTGGAACATGGTGTTTTTGAATTTAGAATTTTCCAAGTCAGTGTGTTTTATATAATAGTAATTTGTTAAAATTTTATAATTAATTATAATTAATAAATTCTAAATATATTACATAATAACTATTTATTTAATCAATATTTAATATTAAAATAAAAAATTATATATTTCTTGATAATAATTATCTTCCCAGCTATTTGTACCTAATAAAGAGTGATATTTTTTATTTTAGCTGATGATGAAGGAATATAGATATTTTTAATATTAAATCCTATTTTCATTTCTATTTAAATTATAAAAAATATATATAAATTAAAAAATCAAAATTTTAAAATTTGTTCCCATATTTCAATTTTCGCTATTTTCTATCCTGTGAAAATAGCGAAAACAGCAATCAAATTTAAAAACAAAGTAGTATAAAATTCTTCCTTTTTAACAAATCAAAAAAATTTCAAGCTCAAAAATTGAAACTAATTTTAGTTTTAGTAGGAAAAAATTATTTGTTAACTTGAACATTTAGTGAAACTAAAATGGAATCAACAGCAACTTTGATCGTCTGTTTTACTACATAATATTTAATTATTAATAATTTTGTAACATATTTATTAGTATTTGTATAACTAAAGGTATAATGAATTTCTAAATCATCATAATAATAAACTAATTGACTCTGAATAACATGTTATAACTATATAATTAATTTTGTGAATTTGATGCTTAAAGCTATATATGCAAAGAAAATTTGATATTCTGTATCAATAAAAAAAATGCTAATTTGTATATCAAATTCTAATATGTAATTAAATAATAACAAAATTTGAATTGGATTTTTGTATTGTGGCCATACCAATAATATAATATTATTTTCCGGAGAAATAAAACAAAGGAATAAAGGTGTAATTAGCATTACACTGAAATCACGTTTCTAAAAATTTCATTTAAATTTGTATTATTTCCAAGAAGTGAAAAACAAATATATAAATTTATATTTTATAAATGAAAGATTTTTTTGAGAGAAAATTGCATCAATTTTTCTCTGAAATTAAATAACTGTATTAACCAGAAATCGTGGAACAATAATAAGCTTTTAAGTGAAGTGCTTTAAAATTTTATGACAATTGAATAAAGTTGACTTTTGATTTTGCTGTCTATCTCAAAAATACTTTTTATTATATAGCTGATTCGTAACCAAATTAACTACAGAGGTTTGATGTTAAGCGAAAAATTATAATTAAATTTCTAACATTCAAATATTTTTTATACAATTTTAATTTATTTATATCTACTAGAATTAATCCGATATTACTAATTTAATATCGTCAAAATCAGAATCGTTATTATATGTATTCGATGTATTCGGGAAATTATTGATTTTTATTTTATAAAAACTTCTGAGTCTATTTGAAAACATGAATTCTAAACAATTAAATCAAACTCTATGATTAAGAGCGATATTAAGTACCAGAAAAGCTTTGATATGATATAACCGTTGAGTGTGTATATAACCATAAAATTTTTATGTTTTCTTAAGTCAAAAATAAAATCTAAAATAAAAAAAATATATATAAATTTAAAGTTAAATTTAAAGAATTGTATTTTTTAGACATAATTTTTTACTTGTTTTTATTGATAGAATAAAAAGGATGTATATTCAGATCAATGAAGAATACATAAAATATAAATGAAGAAATAAAATATAAAACACAAAATTTAGATTCAGGTAGTACGTAAAATATAAAATATAAACTAATAAATATTTCAATTCTATCAGCATCGTAATCAACATTAAATTTTATGTATACGATGTTATTATGGTAAACTATATAAATACGATATGATATACGATATACAATATATATGGTATATGATAGACCGAGAATGGTAGTCACACAACCAATTATCCGAATAGACATGTAAATAGTACTAAAATTTATATATAGATATGTATATATGTATATATATTATTCATTTCATATCTGATAGTAATATGCTAATAACTGCGTGAAATACGTGTTCTCAGCATAAAATTACATATATATACATATATTTTGTATGTGAGCTTCTAGAATGTGTGGTTCTTTAAAACTTTTCATAATTATTGAATTTCAGTTTTCGAAAATATAAGAAGTGAAAATATTAAAAATTTTAATAAATAAAATAATTTTTAAATTCTAAAATTGGATTTAGAAAATAAAATAATTATAATTTAGAAAATGTTGGATTATTTGTTTTTTATGTTACGATATTTGTTTGTAAAATAAAATGTGAATACTAAAATTTACCGGAAATGAAAATATAAATATTTAATTTTTCAATTATGTTTATTTTTTTTTTTTTTAAATAAATAAAACTCAGAACAAATGCGTATATTGACTAAAGACTACATGAAATTACTTTTTGTTGAATTAATTAAATTACAAAAAAAAAACAATTTATTCCCGAATCAGAGAATTTTCTATAATATTTTTTTTTTGTAGAAATAAAATAATTAACGTTAACGGCCATTGTTATTATAAAATAAACATTTCGTATAAATAAGGAAATTGAAGTGAAATTTTATAAAAATCTCAACAAAATTCAAAGGATTACTAAAAAAGAAAAGATAACCGCAACTATGAATGTTCTTCTATAAAATAACGTTGAAATTAGATTACAAAAGATAAATATCCTTCAATTAATTAATTATTATAGTAAGTATAATCTATCTAGTGAAAGAATAAGCTGATGTTGAATTATTTCATATATAAAAAATATATGCTTGTAATCTGAGGATAAAGAGTTTCCGGTAAAAAAAAATGCACGTACAATACAGATAGGTAGACTTGCATAGGTCAAATATATAGAGGTAAATATTGTTTTTTTTTTCATTATTATATGCTTGGTTATCTTTATAAAAGAACTACTAAAGTAGTTAACAAACTACCATAATTGAAGGCACTGATGCACACCCTTAATGAGCTTAAGTGTGCATTGTGGCAATTATATATGATTATTATATATGTATTATTGTTATTATTATAGAACCAAACCCCTTATAATTAATTGTTTGTTGTTTGTAACAAAAGAATTTCACTTTATAATATAAAAATTAAGATGCAATCTTAATATAATAAGTTCATATAATAATACCTACTATAATTCATAATTAAGTTTACCCCATTTTAATTAAGACTATATATATGTATAAGACGTCTTATATATACCTACATATACATATGTATACATTTTCTTATAATATCAAATTTACAATAATTTTACCAATATTATAAATTTCCTATATTAAAATCTATATAATAAAGATATACGTTAAAGAGGGGTGTCTTGTAACTAATATATAAATTATAAGGACTATAAACCTTAAATATATTGTACAACATTGAAGGCGGCAGATATCGATTCATTATTATTTAACTAAAAAATATTTATATTTTAAAAGAAAATATGAATATTTTGGATTAAAATTGAATGATCAAATGTGAAAGTTGAATTTAATTATATATTTTTGTTTTATTCTATTGATATTATCTGAAAGATTTGGGATTAAGATGCTTAACAATATTTAAATATATTTTTATTTTTTAAATTGAATTAAATTATACCTTCACATTTAATTCATATTTAAAATTAATTTTATTTTATTCGTGTTTCTTTCAAGTGTTTCCTTAAATTTAATTAAATTAACAAATGAAATATAATTCTATATAGTACAACTTAAATGCTCACGCGATAATTTATTGTGATAAAATCTATTAAGTGGGCATAAATGAATTACATATGATTTTACTGATTTGAAGTATAGAGTTAAGATAATTATTCTTAACTCTCTATTTGTTTTATTAATATTAAATCATTTCAAATGTCATCGAAAAATAAAAGATTCTCGTTATGAATTTATTAATATTTTTTCCTAATTTGCAAAAAATTATCAACAACGATGATACAATTATAAAATACAACCAGTGTTTTTAGAATTAGACAAAATTCAGCAATAGTTGAATTTAAAAAAAAAAAAAATCTCAAGAAGCAAACTATAAATTCACTTCAATTTAAGAAAAAAACATTGCGTGTTTTCACGAGAATATACGTGCAATCTACAAAAAAACTCAAAAATATTAAATTTATTCACGCAAATATACAATATAATATATATAAAATATATAATTCAAAAGAATTATTGTTATTAGAAATTTTAAAAGTTAATCCATTTAATAAATTTAAAACGTAAATTATTTCTTTATTTAATTTATAGAAATGTTTCTTCTAATTCTTGTTAATCATAAAAATTATTATATGAACTTATTCTAGGAATGACAAAAATTCAATTTCAAGCGATAGAAAATTTACAGGGCATCGACCATATAAATGTTGTTATTTTATAAATGAAATAATAAATTATGTGTCCACATTTTAATTTTGATCACTAATTAATAATGTCAGACGTGTTTTATTTTTCAAAAATTTATCAGTAATTTGATTATAATATTTTGAAATTTAGAATAGCAAAAATAAATTGTTTTCTGAAAGTACCGATATTTTTTATATATATTTATTATTGTACGTCTATCACAAATAACTAAAACGTGTAGACTAATAGAAAAAAAATTTAAAAGTAAAAAATGAGAGACAACTCACAAATCCCTGGAGATGTATATCATTTTATCATTGTCATCACTGTCTTTTAGTCTCTACTTCAATATTGTTTTTAATACAAATTTAAAATTCTAAAAGTTCAGAGTATTTTTATAGTGGTTTTTGAATTAATAAGTAGTTTCTGTCAAAGAAAATCTAAACAATAAAAGACTTTGTACATAATAACTTTTTTAAATGAATATAAATTAAATAAAAAACGACAGAAAAAATTTAGGAATAAATTAAAATAAATAAAAATTAAAAAATGGAATAATGTGTGAAACGATTAAAAATTCATCAAATTAATTCATTACAAACAAATAATGAATAAAGCTTTTCTAGTGTCTGATTATGATATTACTAAATTTTGAAAATATCACACAATAAATTTGTAATTCATTTATCAAATAAAGCGTCAGCTTAAGTTAGTTATTGAACTCCTCTTCTGCTTTAATATCCAGCTGTTCCTTGGCGAATTCAGACCAACAGTCCACAGTTTAATAGTCACTAATTTAGAACGAGACACTAGATTGTAATCATTAATTACTTAATAAATGTACCAATTTATTTCTATTTAGAAAGAATATTTATCCTTATTATCAAAATAAAATTATTAAAACAAAATTTATTATTCTATTGTGAATATATTTAACAATATTGTTAGTACAAATTTACTTAACATAGTTAAAATATTAAATTTAAGATACATTTCTATTCTGAAACCGATAAGATTGCACAATTCTAACATAATATATTCGCTTTGATATTTTATATAAAAACTAAAATCTAAAATCAATATTCTTAATAACATTGTAAGCATATGAGTTCTTAGAGAGCCTTTATTATTTATATTAAGAAATGGGAATAAATTAATTTAAGTAAATTTATTTTCATCAGTTTGATTTAATTACTTCATATTGTATTTATTAATATATTAACGATTTTACTGATCTTATTCAAATCAATTTTATATTGTTGATTATAAAATGCTACCAATTATTTATTATATCGTTTAATTCCATGAGTGTAAAATGATATATACATATTCAATATCAGTCGTGAAATCGTGAACTGTCAGAAACACTTAACGCTTTGTGTTGAACCGTGCGATACATAATTTCTCACCATTTAAAGAAGAAAATATTGAACCGATTTGAGTGCAATTTGATATAATGCAAATGGAAAATATTCATATAAATATAAGTATTTATAGGATTTGAAACAGATAAAATTTTATAGTTACGTATGTAAAAATATAATTGAAGATAATTGCGAGTCAATAAATACCAGAGTGATTAACATTTTAGGTTATGTTATGGAGAAGTATACTGAAATTAATGAAGAAGCTGTGTAGATACTTTAATATATACTTATAAACTATGTACATAAATTAGAAACATATGTTTAAAAGTTTACTTACCAATAATATTTCAATTTGAAATGTAGTTTATTTTAACAGATCTCAAAGTTATTCAGATCCAATAACCAAAGATGGTCTTTATTTATTTATATTTGTTGTTCCTTTAATTTTCATAATGATACATTTAAATTTAATTTTGTATAAATGTGCATAGGAAAAGATTAAACGTTTAAGTATATTCTTTGAAATTTAATAAATCACAGCTCTAATAATTTATTTGATATTTTTAGAATATTGATCACTTTTATATTCATGGCTACAAATATATTGAAGTTTTTTTTCAAAAATTGTCTTGAATTGGGTTCTGCATTTTCATTTTTAATATTATTTATTATTATTGTATTTAGTACAAAAAGGATCAAATCACAAATTGTTTAAAATAAAAAGTGATCAAGATACATGCAATAATATATACATGGTAAAAATGTTATAAGACAAACTAAATTTATTAAAGTAAATATATAGAAAAAGACAAAAATATTAAAAGTGAAACTTAAAAATAAGAATTACAAAAAATAAGGGCAAACACAATAATATATAAGTAATTCACACGTATTTTTATACATTCTGCAAATCAAAAATTAAAATCTGAAATATTTTTGTACTGATTTTTTCAACAAATTTTATTCATACATTTTATTAATAACCATCTCAATAGTTTTAATTTATAAATAAAAATTGTGATTTAAGAAAAATAACAATTCAATATATTTTTATCAAAATTATATTCCATAATAATATAAACAATCTTAAACCTTTTTATAAAGTGACATCAAGAAAGATAATGAATTTTTTTTTTGGTAACATCGCGTATAAATTTTCCATAAAATCGTGTAACTTTTGTTAATTTGTTTCTCTTTTGTCTGTTAATTTTTCGGTCGTATAAACGTTGATTATTTAAAAATTTTATATTGTTGTTTAATTTAAATTAGGATTGCGGTTTTATGAGCCTTGATTATATTTTAAATATTACATATACAAAATAACATATAAGACTACAATTATATTTGCACGCAAGTTTAAATTTAATTTTAATCAAATTATTACTTCATAATTGTTGTTCGCGTCTACATAAATTTCTGTATATATATAAGTTCTGTTTATATATACAAAATAAAAACATCATATATAAATAAATTCATTTATTTTATATTTTTAGTTTTGTTTTGCATCGTAGGTATTACAGGTATACGGATGGTTTAACATGAATATTATGTATGTGCAATATATTAAACGTGTTTATTATATAAATTTTCTTTATCTAAAGATAACATTTTCGTATAAATAGATTTATTAAAACTTCAGTAATACATGTTTATATTTCAAAAAAAAAAAAAAAATAATACATACACTAAGTAGGTACACACGAATTTAATAAAATTTAACATCTGCCAATATTTGTAAGATGGGCTATTGTTATATATTCTCATATTCTCATCATAACAAAAACGTTTAATATAATATACATAAAAGAAAACTTACCTACATTATCCTTTTTACATATATGAAAATACATACATAATTGAAATATCCTTTCTTTAGAGATAATAAATCTTTGTTTTTTAATAAGTGTTGACAACACATAATTGTTATGTGAATAATTAAATTTAATATTTCATAAACACATAAAAATTAGTTTTATTTTATGTTATAAACGATACTCTAAAATTTCCATTGGACATAATAATTTTGTTATTTTTGTAATTTCGTAATTTAATTAATATATTAAAAACAATAAATATGTTTCAGTTACAGGATTTTTGTAATTTTTAAATGTTTAATAAAGATTTGCTTGGTTAAATAATTAATAATCAAAAAAATCCTAAACTAAAAATATAGATTTTTTTTTATTCAGAAATCGTTAAAGTTTAACCTGGATAACATTTATAATTTCAAACTAATTACACGTTAAAGGCTACGACTATAATTCGATAGGAAAACTGAAGAAAGAAAATAAAAAAAACATAAAGTTTTTCCGTCCCAATAGAATAAGATTGACTGAATAAAATATTTATTTGATAAATTTTATACAAACAATTTGACCAATTATATTTGACGAAATAATATACAAGAAAAAAAAACAAACATAAACATGCGTGCAATGTGAAAAATTTAAAACTTTCTTTAAGAAAATCCTCTCTAAATTCAAACAATTTCTTCCCCTAACAAAAAAAAAAGAAGATACTTTATATATTTTTTTTCAAACTCAAAATCAAATATATATTATAAATATCATAAACCCAATTGACAATTCTTCAGGGACTATTGAATCTGATATCGATTATCTCATCTTCTTCTATATATTTATACTTTGTTGTTTGGCTATATAGATATAGGATATAGAAGTAGGTAGGTTAGGTAGATCGGTAGGTAGGTAGGCATATATCTTTCTTTTACCTTTCTCAGTATAAAGTTCAGCAGGCGTTTCAGTATACAAACGCATACTAATAAAATATTCTATACACAAATTCAATCGAACTTTATATACAAACATTCATCCATATGCACACATATAAGCATATATACAAATATTCAAGATACTACATGTGTTAACCCAATAACAATGATATACATAAACATGAAATATATGTATCATATATGCATATATATATGTTTATGTATATATAATCTTATATCGAACTTTACATACTTTTATGTGTGGCTTGCTTGCTCGTGAAAATGTTCTAAGGCGTTAGTACAAACACGGAATTCGAAATATCTTTTGGAAAAACCTTCGTACTACGTAACCTTTATATATATATATATATAAATATACGTATATGTTTATATCCTTAATCGTTTCTGTTGTTTCTGTATTACTATAGATTTGTATTAGTACCACATGTGTATATGTATGTATAAAGTGTATATGTCAAGTCAATAAGTATGGGACTATAATACAAAGAACTAAAGAAAATTGGCTATAATACATTTTCATCACACAATTTAATTTTAGTTATTATAACTGTTGTATGTTGTGTTAAATTCTAAAAAGATATAAAGGATGGGGTAGCACCACGTAGAGACAATATACATGTAAGATGTACGATGTGCACGACATGGGTCTAAAGGAAAGGGCTTAATTTATATCCTATTGTTTCAATCCCGTGTGTATTACTTTAAATTTGAATTGTTTGATTTTTTTTTTGTTTTTTGTTCTGTTTTTGCTTTTGTTTTGTTCTAATTTTCGTTGTCTTAAATTTCACATCTTATATATTATATAAGTATTATATTATCTTGCTGCTGACAATTTTATTTCTATAGTCATAAAAACAAAAATAAAATAAAATAAAAAAAAAACAACACAAAAACTAAAGTGACCGCACCATAGAGAAAATATTATTTATATGGGACATAAATTTCTGACCAACACGCACCGAGTACAGAGATCACGTTTAACTCATATCGAAAATAACCGCAAATGATATCGCATATAAAAATAAAATGTCACATCTTTTTCTGATATGTTGTGTTGTAGGTGTATATAATAAAACAATAATAATAATTGACATGATATACAATACTTTATATATTCTTATGACAGTTAATTCATCTTAATATAAGTGAAATTCTTTTTGCCAAAATTTAATTTATAATTTAAAAGCTTAAAACTATATTATACTATTTCGAAATGAATTGCAATTGACCTGAAAGGGTTTCTCTTATTGATTCTTTTAAAATTGGTTAACTTTAGAATAAACGAAAATCGTCCTGTAATAAAATACTTGAACGAAGTATAATCGATTTTAGAGAAAAAAAAATATATGTACCTAATTGTAATTGAAGCTCTTTTTTGCTTTCTTTTTAAATTTGATTGGAAAGAATTTTTTTTTTCAAATAATCATTTATAAAAATATAATTTAATTTTTTCTAAGAATTTTATAAAACTTTTGATACCTTTTTCCATCATTTCATTAAGTTTTTTTTTCCACAAAGCAACAAAAGTTTGATCGTTTTTCAACTTTGTTAAAATGAAACATTTGATTTTTGGAAGTTTACCCATATTATAATCGATTCATTCAAGTTTGACTACATTTTCACGGTCAATTTAAACATATTGTGGTTTTCTATCAAAACTTGAATAACTGACCATAGAAATATAAGCAAAGTTATCATATTTTTTTTTCAGTGTAAATATTTATAATTTCTTAAACCGAATATTTAAAAAATCTTGACATATTTATTAAAAAGCATATTTAAGAAAAAAAGAAAAGATTAAATTTAATTTAAGTTTAGAAAATAGCGAGGAATCTTCAATATTATCAGAAAATATGTGGAGGAGAATGGTATTTTGTGTGCGTTTTTTTTATAAATAAAAATGGAGGAAACCTTTAAAGTTTTAGTAATAATCTTTTAAAAAATTTAATTTATCAAGCAATTAATATGTTGAATGTTATTTTGACATTAAATTATAAGTTTTCAAAAGGAATATAAAAAAAATATTTAATAAATCCTTTATTATTTTACATTAATGATTTATTTAATTAATTAGAACAAAATAATATTTGATTAAAATAAATTTAAAGATCAGAATCATAATAAACTTACCTTCCCACATAGGTGTATAATTAGAATAAAATGATTATAAATGATTATATTATTAACTTCAATTTTATGAACAAATAATTTTTGTTGAAAAATATTTACCCACTCATTTTTGTTTCTCTCATATAATATTTTTCTATCCATATATGTATTAATGAATTTCTAAAAACAGTTTCTATAATACATTGTTTACATAAACACAAATACCTACTTATAGTAAATAAATTAAATCATGTTGATACTCCTATTTTTTTTTTTTTGCTTATTATTTTCTAAATTATAAATCTATAAAATGAAAGTTTACTTTCAAGAAAATCATTTAAAGATAATATAATGAGACAAATAATTGGACTTCGGACATAATAATTTTCTGTTTTTTTTTTTTTATACAAGAAGCTATAAACAATGACTATCTATTTTTATTTTGTCCTCATCATTATTATCTTGTTTACCAGTTTGAAAGAGAAAAACAAACAAACAAAAAAACAATATAATCACGTCGTTTTATTTGATCTTTTTATACATAAAACAGATTAATTAATTTTTGCTTTTATATCAGAATATGTCAAATAAAATCATTTAGAGATTTTTCCAAGAATATGTATATATATATACGAGTATTATGAATGAACATGAAGTATGTACATAAACACAATTTTCTTTATAAAATATGCTAATTTTGAACAACTTTATACTTTGTTATGTAGATTTATTTTATTCAGTAATTTTCTTTTGGCCACAGTTTTTTTTTCTTTACATTTAATTTTTTATTTTTTACTTTTAAAAACTTCTATTCACACTTTTAATAATTTTTTTTTTTCATGAATATTTTTGCAAAATAAGCTAAAATTTATGTAAGTAACTATAATATTTTTTACATCCTTTATTTCGGCAACGACAGATCTTTTCTCTTATTAATTTGCACAAACACAACCAGAAAGGAAACTCTTGAATGATCATTTTTTCAATTCAATAAAAATCATGTCACTAAACATGTTACCACTTATCATTGCACCATCATCAACAAAAATTCAACCCATCATACATTTAAGAAGTTACACGCCTAGACATGAAAATTGTTTTTTTCATTTTACCGATTGCTTTTTGACAGTTTTTCCTTATTTTTTTTTTCTCACAGTGATCCATCAACAAGATTGATGAATAATGGAATCTTTTTAATCAACATAAAATACAACAACAAAAAGAATGAAAAAAAAATTATTTTGTTCGTGTTTGTGTTAGGATAAAAAAAAAAAAAATATTAATATATTTATATTGGCCTTGTTCTACAACAGAAAATAATTTTCAGTTATAAAAAAATCATTGAAAATATTGCAAAATTTTTATTTATTCATCACATCAATTATTATCAACATATCCTAAAATCGGTTGTTGTCTTCTTTTTTTTTCTTTTCTCTTATTTTTATATATTATATATCTTAATATGTGACATATTTATCCATCTACCATTTTAGCGGTACGTGCCAAACCAAATTTTCATTAAGTGAACGACTTTGTCTTTTTTCAGATTTTTTTTTCTTTTTCTTCTTCTTCTTCGGTTATAAAAGAATATATTATTATTATTATACATGCACACACACACACACACACACACACACACACACACACACACACACACACACACACACACACACACACACACACACACACACACACACACACACACACACACACACACACACACACACACACACACACACACACACACACACACACACACACACACACACACATATATATATATATATTTCTATATGTGTACATTTTTTTCAATGTGAATGTGTGTCTACACAAAAACAAGAAAATTTGATTTCTTTTCTTTTATACATACAATATATATATACAAATACAAGATCTGTTGACCTAAGCAACAATTTGATAAGATATGTTTATTACGATTGGTTATATGATTCAGTTTCTACACAAAAGTATAGGACAGTATAATCCATGATTTATTAACTTCATTATTATTATTAGCTTTAAGAAATCTTTCCTTTCTAGTTATTATATATACAGGACTATAGTTTTTCCAATGTAAATCTTTTACGCATATCTACATATAAGAAGCAACAATATAAAAATGATAGTATAATAAAATTTCATTCTGCATTTTATTTTGTATTCCTTCTTAAATTCAATCTTTTTTACATATAAATTTCACCTTCTTCCTCCTCAGTATTTTTTTAAAATAAATTATAAATAACAATAACATTCAATTATACACTTTATTAATAATAAATTAATAGTTGAGCCCACCAATGGATATTTAACTTACATTTAAATCATTATAATATACTTGAATCACTTTGTTTACCTTGTGTCTATATATATTCAAAATAAATTATGGTTTTATTTTCTTGTGTCCCAGTATACATTTTAAATGTAATAAGAAGATTAATAAATTATTAATAATTAATATTTGTATACTTATATGTAGCCTACATACTAATATTGAATATTTATTATAATTTTGTTGTTTTTTTTTTTTATTTGATTTATATTAAACTTTCTCTATTAATAATAAACTCATTCCACTTTTTTTTTTGTTGTTTTAATATGTTTTTAGCCATTTTCTTTTATACTAAAATATACATAAATTAATATTGATAATATTTTTATTTAATTTTAAGGAATATAATATGAATTGAATGAATTGAACGTGACTTAAAAAATTATAGGGCTAATTTATAGAATCTTTTTTCTCTCTCTAAAAAATTTTAACTAATATGATACAAAATGTGTCGTGAGCTTTTTATCTATTAACTTTAATAAATATGGAAAATCGTTTTTCTTTCTTATTGTTGTTGTTGTTTTCTTTACTGTTTCCATTTACTAACTGCGTATATTATATTACATGTACATGTATGTAGAATAGTATCACCATTTATTTACCTTATATACTACATCAACATTAGGTATATATACTTTTATAATATGTGTAAATATAATAACATGCGTATGTCTCTCGAGAAAAAAGAAAAGAAAATTTATTGACACAAAATAAAGAAATATATATATAAACACGTTATAAATAAAATATCAATCAAAATAATGTATAAACATTATTACTCTTTATACTTCTTTTTTTTTTCTTTTATTTATAATCAAATTAATAATATAATAAAAGAGAAAAGTCTATAAAATATTCAGATTTTTTATTTTTCACTTTTAAATAATCCTTGAAAAATTTCTAAATGTTCGTTTTGATATTTATAAATTTTTAATTTTTTTAAGTACTTTAATATATTTTATTTTCATTGTATATGCCTAGTCTTTAAATACCTATGTAAAATATAAAACCCTGACCCTATACTGTTGCCACTTGTGGGTATCATCTTATAATTTTTATATAATAATAATAATAATAATAATATACATACAAACATATACAGTGTACATTAACGAGGACTTTAACACATTAATATAACACAATTTATTTGTGTGTATTTATATAGGTATATAAAGGTATAAGGTAACCAGCCCAGTCAGTGTTACCTTCGCTTAACTACAAAAGTAATTTCTCCCTATGGTGCCCTTATCGTAATGACAAAATCGTTTTCTGTTGAGTGAAATTATTATATGAAATATTTCAGTGAGCTTTCATGTAAATATATTATTATATATATTAATATATGTTTATGTGTATATATTTAACTTATATACATACTTACATATTTTGTGGAATGGCCAGAAGAAAATTTAATTAAATGTACATGGTTTTAATTGTGACTGGTTTTTTATGACTTTGAGGACGAGTTTTATTACATAATGTCATACCTATGATAAAAAAAATTGTTTACTTTATTATTATAAACCACTGACTGCTAAAGGTGTATTCTCAAGGGATCGATGAATTATTTAATGCTTAAATTTTAGTTATAGACATCAAAGTTTTTGGCAGAACAGGCAAAATGCCTTTTATATATTTTATACTTTTAATTGAAATTTTTATACATAAATGAAATTTTATTATTCGTGTTTTTCTTGTTGTTTTTATTTTCATATTGAGAATATATTCAATCTATATAACATATAATTGTAGTTTGTAGTGTAGATAATAATATTCATTTTCATTTTTATAGTTTGAAATGGTTTATCACTTCGAATTTACATTTATTTTTATGAATAATCGATTAACAAGAACTTGAAAAAATATCACATATGTTGTTTATGTCAAATAATGTTTAAAAATAACTTGCACATTTTTCTGTTTACGTTTTATTTTCAATTCATCTAAAAATATTAATAAAATATTGTATATTATAGAGTTTTAAATTTTATTGTCTATCTATACATTTTTTTCAATAGATTTTTTTATAGATATTTCTATTTATACTCAATTGATCCATTCGATTTTTGCAAATTTTTTTGAAATAGTAAAATTGTATATTGATTAAGTTCACATGTTATGAGATTTTTTTTTTAAATAAAAGAATTATTATTGTATCATTTAAGTAAATAGAATGTATTGAACAATTAGTATTTTTCATCGTAAATTCATAATAAATTATTTAAATGTTGTCAATAAATTAAATTTAAATTTTTATTTATAATGAATGTATATAAATTTTACCAAAATCATAAGAATTAACAACAAGCAATCATTTAGGGAACAATTTATCTAACGCGATCAGTTATCTAATCCCTCTTGGTCCAAGCACATACACAAACCAATTTGACCACCCAAAGGTTATAGGAGAAAAGGAAATCGGCTTGAGTGATGTTTGATTTCTCCTAAGGCATTCACTATTTACTACCATCACATATCCTTCGTCCATAAACCATAAATCCTTAAAGTTCCGGACATATGTGACCTAATGTCACATACAACCACATTGTATATCATATGTCATAATAAATATTTCACCATTGACTTGACAAAATTTTATTGCCTTTTCATCAAAAAAAAAAAGAAAAAAAAAACTTATATGATTTTTTTCTTCCTCTTTCCTTTTTTTTATTTATTTTTTTTTTAGGATTTTATTTCATTTCTTTCCTGAACTTTATTATACAAGAAAATTTTTTTTACGGTATATCATATAAAAAGTATTGTATTCCATCATATTTTGTCATAAAATTAAATCATTGAGACTTTCCTATTAAAATAAAAATAAATAAATAAACAATTTTAAAAATAACAGAAACAGAGTAGGTAATGCAGGGTGACAAAAAAATAGAAGAAAATATGTTTTCAATTTTAATTAAATGAAAGTTCTGAGAAAAGTAAAATATAAATCTCTTCTTGCATTACAATTAAATTATTACATTTCATTTTTATTTCATTTTTAATGAATTTCAATTTTATATTCAATTCAAAACAAAATAATTGTTTGAAATTATTAAAATAAAATTTGTGGTTAATAAATAAGACAATTCCTGGATAATATATTTAGGTCATGAAATGGGTGTCTAAACGGACAACTCACGTCAATAGAGTCTTGAGTTTAAACCTAGGAGTTGGAGAAAGATTGGTAAGGATTCTATTATAATGGTATACCTTTGAAATCTTTAACATTATATGCAATATCTAATTCTGGAGGAGAATTTCTTCACATATAAAAATTCTAGTATGTTTGGCCTACTTTATCCCAAGTACGGTATTTTGCTTATTACAAATCTAATATCTGAACAAACTAACTTTTTAGTATACAATTATTATAGGTACTGTATGTTAAAATTATAAATCTTTTTTGGTTGTGTTTTTTATTTGATATCTGTTCATAGTCTTAGCGGTAACTGAACTTTATTGAAGGACTAGGAGGAGAATAATTATAAGGTTTAAGCAAACACAAAAATAACCTCAATTTACAGGTTACAGAATACGACAGAAAGAATACAATACGACAGAAAATGGAAATAAATTAATCTTTTTTAAATAGATTTTTCCGGACGCCTCTTCAAACATAAAGAACTTTATCAGAGCTCAAATAATTATATAACCGTAATAATAATAACTATCATTTACACAAAGAAATTTCGTTGGTCAATTCAAACAAAAATAATTTTTTAGCAACAAGTACACATATTACTAAAATAATAGTTAAATAAATTATTTAGAACATGACGAAATTTTTGTTTATAGATTTTTGTCTATACAAATAATAAGATATTGATGTAATTGATTTCTCATTTAATTCAACCGAGACATTGTTAAATAACTAATTTGACCAGAAATCAAATTATTATTAAATGGATAATCAAAAATTTTAACGCAAACCTAGAATTTTGAGAATTAAGTTCAACGTTGATTGGAAAATTAAACACCTCTTGTTGATCATTTTTTTAACAGTAAATAAGGAACTTTTATATGATTTAATGTTCTTCTTTTAAAAATACAATTAAAAGAAGAAAATTCAAATTTCTCGTGAATTTAAAAAATAACAATACTATTAACAACCGTTATTTTGGAGCCATACTTAATGACAACCAATTTTTATATTTCTATAAAATATTTAAAATAAATCAATAAGGTTAGGTAAATAATGATTTGGTCTAACCTACTTGATCATTTAAGGTTTGAATGATTTATTCCAATAATTTTTAACCCAAATAATTTGATGGAAAGAATGTTAAAATATTACAAATTGAGATTTGGACCAACTGAATTTTGTATCTTACAAAATTCTTGTTATTTTTTCTTTCGTTTTTTAACTGACGCGTTAGAATTTAGATAAAATTCCAAATTTGATATGTTTTTGCCTTCTAACTATATTATAATCATTTTTCTTTGTTGATTGTGGTATTCATGTTTTTAAAATTTTCTGAATAAAATTTATTAACTTGATTTTAAGAATAAAAATTTAGGTCAAATAAAAGTTTAAAAATAAAAACAAAAAACATAATTAAGAATTATTTGTAGATCATGAGACCAAGATTCCTTAAAAACTAATTAACAATTTTCTAATTCTTTACAACACAATTCAAACGGATAATGTATATTGCAATCATTTACACGATAAATTCCATGTCAACAACACATCAAAATATTACGGATATCATATTAAAATATACATTAAATCTTTTCTTTTTTCATTTTTCTTTTATGCTTCATTTTCTTTTCCTTTTCCTTTCTATATTTTACTTAATACCAAAATATACTTTCAAATGTTAAGAAAATAGAGGTATTAAAAATTATTACAAAATTTCTTTTGCATTGTAAGAAGTAATTATTTTGATTTATATTATATAATAGTTTATATATATTTATTTTTTAAATCAATGTATATAGTGCGGTAAAAATTTGACGTTCAAGTTCAAGGATCATTAAACATTCAATGAAACGTGGGGAATTTACATTTCCATTTTTATTAATTAAGCTTAATTTAATATCTAATTAGTAGCGGCATACGCCTTTGTTATTATTGTTGTAATCCGTGACTAGTTTTATTTCATAAAATATTAATGAAAGAAAAAGAAAAAAAAATCCTTTGGAATATCGATTGAAAGGGGGTTGGGGTATAATATTGTCCGTGTCGTTTTGATACAATATTATGATTTAAAATATTTTATTGACAATTTTAGTACTTTTAAAGTTGGTTGGAATTTTGTTTTTAATTACAAAAAGAGAATTTTCTTTAAACGGAAATAGTTTATATTGGACAAAAGGACAATGACTCAACTCAAATAAAACTAACAAATAAAAAATAAAATAAAAGAAAATAAGAAAATTGATTGAAAAAAATCTTTTTGTCTGCAAACAATTTCGTCCTTGTTTCTTTATTTTTCGTTTTTTTTTATGTTCTGAATCTTTTCTGACATCGAGTTGATTTTCACATTTATACACGACAATAATGGACACAATAAAGATGAGGAAACATTTTTCAACTTATTTATTTATTTATTTATTTTTTGTTTGTTTGTTTCTTTGTTTGCTTGTTTGTTTGTTTGTTTGCTTATTTTTGTGTTTGAATCTAATGTTTCCTCTTTAATCTCATATATAGATTTTTTTTGTATCTATATATAAATACTAAAATAGAAAATAGAATGTTTGTTATATTTAGGAACTAAGATATAGGATATTGATTAAATCTTATAAAGAATTAAATAAGTTGTTCACAATAATTACATGGCATTTGGAATGCTTTCAAACGAGTTAATATTCAATTCAGTTTGATTCAATCTTTATTTTACTGAAAGAAGTATTAAACAGATTATGTGATTCGTGCGGTCACAGATATAACTAAATGGTAAAAAGAATGTTAGTGAAAATGAAGAAAAAAATGAGCATGAAAACGTATACTGTATTTATATTATAATAATAACTAAAAGGCAAAGAATATATAAAGTTTAGAAAAATAATTCATGTTATATTATATAGTATCTAACCGTCGTCATATTTACGGAAAACGACACTAACGTGAAGAAAAGAATAACCGTGGAATGAAATACAAAAATATAAAATATAGTTAAATAGAAAGCATTCAATTTTCAGAGAACACCCTTAAGGCAACTAAATATATAGTTATAAGGAAAATCAAGAAACTATTCGACTGACCTCACCTTATTTTGCCAATCGAACTAACAAAATAAATAACTAAAGTAAAATAAAAACAAAAAATAATTTCACCTTGAAATTCAACTCGTTCCTATATAATAAATCCTTATGAGTGACCTACATCAATATTAGATATATAGTGGAATTATTGATGAGGTTAATCAGACGCAGATATCCAGACAAATGATGGCTTACCAAATAAATTGTTACAAAAAAATTATTTGACTTGAATTCATTTTTACACTTATATTTAACATGTGGGTAAAATAATACATATATCCACATATTTATATAATGTATATAAGTATATATGTATTTAATATGTATATATAATATAAACCCTTCCATTAACTCTATCCCATATATTTATACTAACTTTTTTGTCTATCCATATTGTTTTTCTAAGCAGCATCTTAAAATCAATATCATTGATTAATTAATTAATTAATTTATATTGATAAAAGAGTTTTCTGAAAACACTTAATTCAATTTAAATTGAATGTTTTGTTGAGATATATAATAAAATATCTGTCTGAATTTTAATTAATTTTTCTTGTTTTTTAGAATAATATGAAAATCGATAGGAAAAATTAATTTGCATAAGAAAAAACATCTGAATTTGAATTGATTAATTATAATTCTAAATTAATTGAATTTTGTTTGCTGAAAAACACCAAATACATATTTTATCGAAAATCAGAAATACGAATTCGTCAGTATTTGAACATTATTTGTAAATTTTTAAAATATTCTTTAGCTCTCACATAAGTTCGGATTTTGAATATTGTTCTGGTTTTTCATTTTATAAAGAGTGTGTGGAAATTGGAACGCGTAAGAGAAGAAACGAAAACAGTTATGAGAGGTAAAGAGGGAAAGAGCGAAAGAGAGAGAGAGAGAAAGAGAGTTATAAGAGAAAATATTTAATCAAGGAGATTTTCTCTCAATTCCCCAAGTGTACACGATAAAAAATATCTTCCCCTAAACAATTTTCTCCGTAAATATTAGCGGAGTTTTTCGTTTTAGTTTTAATTTTTTCTCCTCGATATCTCTCCTAATACACTGTTTTTAAATTTGAAAATTATTTTTTTTAAGTTAATTATGAAAAAACACAATTTATGAGACCAACATTATTAAAATAGAATCCTGAAGTACTGAATAACTAAGTTATCATCAGTAGACAGATATAAATAAATAATTTCATCAGAACAATAATCATAAAGGGTATTTTAATTTATGTTATCAATATTTAAATGTATTATTATTTGTATATACTAAAAGTTAAGAAATTATGTCTATTTTACTTTGAGTCTCGGCATTTTATCATCGTACATACTTTTAATTAAAAAACTCCAAATTTAAAATCAAAATTATATAAAGTATATCTATATTGTTTGTTAGTGGGATTTCAATTTGGAATAGTTAATATAAATAAAAAACTTTAGTATTCACAGTGCGGTTTTTGTTGTATTATTGTATATGTAGATATTGTAGGTACATTTTTTTTTCTTTTCAAATATTTTTTACATTTATTATTATGATTCTTATTGTTATAACTGTATACTCTGTATGTAATTATATTTAGCTTTGTACATAAATTGAAATATTTAGATATGTGTAGATATTGTGTATGTAATACATTTTATGAAATAAATTATTATTGTTATTATTATTTTATTTCATATATGCAATCCAACAACATCTTTAAATCAAACTTCACTAAACGTAAAATAGCGCAGAAAAATTTAAACTCTTCAACAAATCAAGAGTCAGATGTCATAACTAATTATGAAGTCAAATGTGAAAACA
This sequence comes from Pedicia rivosa, assembly GCA_963082725.1. Lineage (NCBI taxonomy): Eukaryota > Metazoa > Arthropoda > Insecta > Diptera > Pediciidae > Pedicia > Pedicia rivosa. Next base: position 25,392,316 of record OY720154.1, read on the forward strand.
AATAATATTCCATTTATTTTTTCAAATACATACATAAAGTAGATTTCTACATATATTAAATTAATCAAAAAAAAAAATTATATATAATATAAATCTGAATATTTAACAATAAATTTAAATTCACCACAAACATTACCGCAAAGAAATATAACCGAAATTTATGTACATGTGGTAATGTTTCCAACTATTTTTTCCGTTTGCAACCCGTTTTTTCCAAAACTGAAGAAAAAAGAAATGAATAGTGAAGTTTGAAGTAAAATTTGACAGTAGAAAATTAATATCTAAGACAAAAAAGTTAAATTATTTCTGTTTTTCTAATAAAATGGAGGCTCTTATTCCTGTTGTTAATAAATTACAAGATGTTTTCAATACAGTTGGATCAGATTCAATTCAGTTACCACAAATAGTTGTTTTAGGAAGTCAGGTAAAAAATTCTAAAATAAATTTATTTTGAAAATTATTTTCATCAACTTGTTCAAATTGATTTTAAAAATATTGTATTATAAGAATTACATAACATAATTTTACCGGCATTTATGCGTGTCTATTTCTGTATATGATTAACATTATTATCGAATACCTACCCATTTTTAGTTTTAGCAAGAAATTGATTAATTTGAATGATGTGAGACCGTGTATATATATTTTTTTTATTTCTATAATTTCAATGAAACATTCCAGAGTTCTGGAAAAAGTTCTGTTATTGAAAGTCTTGTTGGACGATCATTTTTACCTCGGGGCACTGGAATAGTGACAAGAAGACCGCTTATATTACAACTTATTTATTGTCCTTTGGAAGACAGAGAACATCGTTCAGCTGAATATGGTATTATCACATCACAGATAACAATGAAATAAATTTTTTACTAAAGATTTAAATTTGCTTAAGGTACCGTTAAAGTCGAGGAATGGGGAAAATTCCTACACATTAAGAATAAAGTGTTCTCAGATTTTAATGAAATCCGAAAAGAAATTGAAGGTGAGACGGATCGTCTTGCTGGAAATAATAAAGGAATTTGTCCAGAACCGATAAATCTTAAGATATATTCAACTAGAGTTGTTAATCTAACGCTTGTGGATTTACCAGGTAAAATGATTTCTATCATTTTTCTATTTTTGCAGTTTTATTCAATTTTTGTTTCTATTTGTAAGGTGTTACCAAAGTTCCTGTTGGAGACCAACCTGAAGATATAGAATTTCAAATTAGAGATCTACTTGTTAAATATATAGAAAATCCAAATTCAATAATTTTAGCTGTAAGTGCGGCAAATACTGATATGGCAACCAGTGAGAGTTTAAAGTTGGCAAAAGATATTGATCCAGATGGTAGAAGAACACTTGCTGTTGTTACAAAACTAGATTTAATGGATGCTGGAACTGATGCTATTGATATTTTGTGTGGAAGAGTTATTCCAGTTAAATTGGGAATAATAGGCGTTGTTAATCGATCACAACAAGATATTATGGATCAGAAAACCATTGATGATCAGATTAAAGATGAAGCTGCATTTCTTCAAAGACGATACCCTACACTAGCAACAAGAAATGGAACGCATTATTTAGCTAAAACATTAAATCGTCTTCTTATGCATCATATCCGAGATTGCTTACCAGATTTAAAGACACGTGTAAATGTTATGGTTTCACAATTTCAATCATTACTTAATTCATATGGAGAAGATGTGACTGATAAAAGTCAAACACTATTACAAATTATTACCAAATTTTCAAGCTCATATTGTTCAACAATTGAGGGAACATCACGTAATATTGAAACCACTGAATTGTGTGGCGGTGCCAGAATTTGTTATATTTTTCATGAAACATTTGGTCGGACATTAGATTCAATTCATCCACTTGCTGGACTAACTAAAATGGACATTCTAACCGCTATCAGAAATGCAACAGGCCCACGACCAGCTCTTTTCGTACCAGAAGTATCATTTGAGCTTCTTGTTAAGCGACAAATTCGCCGTCTTGAAGAACCATCATTACGGTGTGTGGAACTTATTCATGAAGAAATGCAGCGAATAATTCAACATTGTGGTACTGAAGTACAACAAGAAATGTTAAGATTTCCAAAATTGCATGAGAAAATTGTTGATGTTGTAACACAACTTTTACGGCGACGTTTGCCAACAACCAACTCTATGGTTGAAAATTTAGTAGCAATTGAACTTGCTTATATTAATACAAAACATCCTGATTTTCACAAGGATGCAGCCCTTGTAGAAAGTCTATTAAAAACGGAGACAAATGAACAAATGAACCATAATCAAAATCAAAATCAAAACCAACAGCAATGGAAAAGTCATAATAGTAGACAAAATCACGCAAGACATCCATCGCCAATGGCTGGACACGGAGAAGAAGTTCAAGTATTCTCAATAATTTAAATTATTTAAAACAGCCATTTTTAAAACTTATTTAATTTCAGAATCATATTTTGGATAGTGCACATTCAGCAACTTCAAATTGGCTCTCAAATATACTACCAACTGCACGTAATGAAAGTGCAGAAAGTTCAACAAGTAATACACCCATTCATGGTCTCTTAAGCCCATTAAAACCTGTAAATTTATTGCCAGATGTTCCAACGAATCACACTGCACGTAAATTGACTGAAAAGGAGCAACGTGACTGTGACGTAATTGAACGTTTGATTAAATCCTATTATTATATTATAAGGAAGTCAATTCAGGACTCTGTACCAAAAGCTGTTATGCATTTCTTAGTTAATTATGTAAAAGATAATTTACAATCAGAACTAGTAACACATCTTTATAAATCGGATCATGCTGAAAATTTACTTAATGAATCTGATCATATTGCTATTAGAAGAAAAGAAGCTGCAGATATGTTAAAGGTAAGAGTTTTATTTATTTCTGATTTGGATTTAGTTTAGAACAAATAATATATTGTCAATAAATATTACCACGCGGAAACCCAGTAAATTTTTATAATCTATTAACAATTTTATTTTATACAATTTGGTTCATTGACATCAAAACACGTCTTATTACGTAATGATTATTGAATGATGACTAGTGTGAAATCAAAACTTAACGAAAATATTAAAAATTAAATCGTAAGACCTAAATTAATTTAATCTCATTTTATTTAAAAATTAAAAAAATAATCCTCTAATAAATAAAACTTTCATTAATAACATCGATTTTCTTAAAATATTGATCCCTTAAGATGAATTGTGAAAACTGTAAAATATTTTTCTTTGTTTCAGGCATTAACACGGGCCAATCATATAATCAGTGAAATCCGTGAAACGCACATGTGGTAATTCTGTTCTCGTTTTTTTTTCTTCAGATTTATACTTTTATTTTAAAAATATTTACAAGATTTGATTAAATATTTTTTAAATACACAGTAAAATTTCTGTTTACGATGGAACCGTCTATCATAAACAGATTAATCTGTATTATTAATATTATTATTATTTTCTGTAAAGTAGTGGAATTCTTGTTGTTGGTTAATTTAACCATTTAACAAGAACAAAAGACAAAAAGGAAATGAACACGAAAATATAGTTTAAGGGAAATTAATTTTGATTAAAATACTATCTTAAATAAATGATATTAAAAATTGTTATCAAAATATAATATTAATAATTATTTTTAAGTTTATTTTTATAAACTTAAAATATCTGTTGGTTTTTTTCTGTTTTCTCCTTTTTTTTTTTATTAATGAACTCAAAAAGGGCATTTCTTTTGTACTTCATGTCATGTTATTTAAACATTGCAATTTTAATAATATTATTAACTAATTAAGTTTGGTCTCCAATTTGTTTGTTTTTTCTTGTTCTCGTAGATATTTAGGACCATAATTTAAAATGTGTTAGTTAAATGTATTGAAACTTATAAAAAAATAATGAATAATAAAATTAAATTTAATATTTTAGGAAATATATGAATCGCTTTTTCATCAATTTTTTATGTTTTTTTTAATTTTTTTATTTCATTTCATTTCAAAATTACCTAATCAAACTGTACAATTCAAAATTAAATAAATTGAACGTAAAATAGATTATAAGAGATCATTCCCATTCATTATTATATTGAGAAAACTGTCAAAATAAATGCTAGTCCAAATAAATTTCTTTTGGTCAATAATTACTTATTTGTTTTATTCAAAATTTTTAATAATTTTTATGAATCAACTTTTCTCGATTGATTTAAAAGCCTACTTGAAGAAATGAAACTATTGAATAAAATTTGATGATAATAAATTAAAAATGGTTTCAATTTTTATTTCTTATTAAACTTTTTATTGTAATTGATTCTATAATTTGATTTATAATTAAATACTGCATCGTCAATTAATAACAAAAGCACATACTCAAGATTATTTAACTAGAAAAATAATTCACTTAAATTTATTTAAAAAAAAATTAACTGGATTTTGGCAAAAGCTTAAGCTCTATTTGTATCTGCAAGAACTCTTACAATAGAACCAACACCACCTCGTGTAAACACTTTCTCATGCCATTGTAAGAGGTGACCACTAGATCCTTCAGATGGTATTTCAAAACCTCGATAAATGTACTTCATAAGAACATCCTGTAAATCTGAATTCTCGATGTCTTCGATTGCACTATCCATTTGGGATGATTTGATTGACAAAAGTACACGTAATGTTAAATTTAGTGCAGTGTCCTAAAGACAAAAAAAAAATGTTTAGACACACAATTTTTAAACATTAGTTATATAAAACAACACACTTTAACTTGTTGGTTCTTTGACCCTAGCGGTGCATTTTGAAGAACTGATTTTAATGCTTCTACATTTTTTCCTGTATATAAAATTGGTTAAGGAAAAAATAATAATAATTTTTTTTCAGAAATATATAATTAAAAATTTGAAAAGGATATTGGTTCAACAGTGAAGTTATTTCGTTCTCATCTGGACTCATCTCTAAATCATTTTCATCTTCTTTGAAATTATCCTCATTGTATTGGTCTACATCTATTTTCCTAAATGCCGAACTTGATGTATTTTTAGCCATGATAACTATTTTATATATGAAATTTCCCACTAGTTTAGCTTATCTAAAAACACACCCAAAATTATTTCTGATAAAAAATTTCTCTTTAAATGAAAATATGACAGTAACTACTGTCATTTACATTCGCTGTACTGCTGAACATGAGTCAACTAAATGCTGAATTAATGGTGAATTGCAATCGGGCAATTTAAAAGAATACCCGATGTTTTTAAAATTCGTATTCACCACTCATATTTTTAATGAAAATTCGAAATAAATACAACAATTTTTAATGCAAAAATTATTTAAATAACTATATTAATTTTTTAATTTCGCAAAAAAATGACCCTCCATTTTGTTTTAAGCTTATGATTTGCTTATTTGTTATTTCTCTTGGTTTATTTATTTATTATTTATAGCAGATAAAGCATTAATCGAAATTGTTCTGAAATAATTTAAAGAAAAGTAAAAAATCATTTTTTTATTCAATGAATGAAAAATAAAATAAAATAAAATAACTAGAATTTTATCAAAACGGTTTTCATTTATTATTAATAATTGTAGTCAGTCGTAATATACATTTGCATTATGATCTAAATTATAAACCTTAACCTATAGATTTATTTAACAAAATTAAAATTTTACATATAAATATGTGGTTTCAAGATTTTTGACCAGAATATCCAGAGTATCCTACTCCGTTCGTTCCATGTTCACACAAAATTCCATTTTGTCCAACAAAATAGCCTTGAGATGAACTAATGGCTTCCTTTGAACCATAGCTGCCACTTGAATATACACCATTACTAGAATATCCACCATTACCAGAATATCCTCCTGAGTTTATGTATCCACCAGATTCTCCTCCATATCCTCCGTGTCCTCCTGATCCACCAGTAACATAACCATTATTTTGGTGCCCTATACCATATCCTCCATCAGAAGTATACCCCCCTGATGAATAACCTCCTTGAACTCCGTATCCTCCCCCGAAAATTCCATGAACCGCAATTGGTTGAGGAACTGAAACTGGATATGGTTGGGGGTATGGAACAGCTACTGTTTTAGTAATATGAACTGGAACTGCATGTGGAACCGGAACTGGTACAGGACGATCTACTGGGACTGGATATGGTTTTGCAACTGGATAAGGTACTGGATGTGGTACAGAAACGGGATATGGACGAGGAACTGACACTGGAACCGGATGTGGCACTGGCACTGCCACTGGACGATTTATTGTTATGGGAATAGGTTGTGGAACTGGAACTGCAACTGTTCTGGTTATGCCTGATATAGACCCTGAGCCATAACCAGAGCCAAACCCAGAATTATATACTGAACCAGATCCATAGCTTTGCGCATATCCAGAACCATATCCAGAACCATATCCAGATCCATATCCAGATCCATATCCGGAACCGTATCCATATCCACTGTTTCCATACAATGAGCTCAAACTTTGGCCTCCTGTTAATGATATCCCATGTCCCTGACCCCCTGAAAATGACAGATCATGTCCTCCGTATCCTTCATATCCTCCGTATGAGCCGTAGTTTTCATATCCGGTACCTCCACCATAGGTTTCTAATCCTCCTCCACCATGACCAAAACTAATTCCTTTTCCAAAGGTTATTCCTAGGCCTCCACTAATCCCACTTCCTCCATTTCCTCCATAGTGGCCCAAAGACAATAAATGACGTTTATTTGATTTCTTTCCTAGTTTGAAAGTTGATTCTACATAGGAGATTGCCTCCAATAATAAAACGAATAACTAAAAATATTGATGAAAAAAATTTTAAGATTAATCTAAATCCAAATGTTATTATATATATATATATATATATATATATATATAGATTGTAGACAGGAAACAAGCAATCATATCATGTAACAAATGTGTCTCATTTTAAATTAAATTCAGACTAATCATAAACTTGGACAAACAAAACATAATAAAAATAAATCAAAAAACAAAAATATTATACTTTCATCCTCCTCTCTTTTGATTTTTAAATTTACAAGAAAAAATACTAAATATAAATTCAGTGCCCGTAGAAATTTCCCTTTCGAATTTAATATTTTGATTGTATACCCAAAATCTTAATTGAACTGAACCAAATATGATTATAGGATTTTATTTTGCGATTACAGAAAATTATTGACATTATTGTCTTAACATAAAAAATCTTACCAGAATTTTTTGAATTTTTGTATCCATTTTGTTTTTTGGTCAATTTAAACTTTATAAATTCCCAAAAAAGAACAATATTTAACACTTTTCTTAACAAGATGAAGCTATTAGATCACTAAACGTCAGCAATGATATGATGACACTTTATAGTAAATTTTTCCTTTTATATTAAATGAAAAAAAAAGTGAATAAATTTCTATATTTTAATAATAATTATGATAAATATGAGTGACATAGTAAAATAATTATTTCCCACCCATAAACTCATCATTTATCTTTAACTAAACATCACCCGTCAAATAAAAAAATTCAAATTCATTAGAAATATGTATATTTATGTAAAAGAAAAGAAAAAAAAAATATCAAGAAAGAAAATTGACATATTAAAATTAATTTGATGACAATTTATATCAAGTTTTTTGTTTTTACTTATTTTTTTTTTTTTTTTTTTCTGAAAAAAAAGTTTTGTTTTGTTAATTTTTTTTGTAATTTTCTCTACATATGTAACTATATTTTTCTTCTCTATACACTAAAAAAATAAATACATTATATTTAATGTCATATACTTAACTTACCTCTTCTAATCTAAAAATATGTCTTACATTTCAATTTAATTCGCTCTCATTGTAATTCTTTTTGTTTTTGTTTTTTTTTTCTTTGCTTCTGGTGTCTTTTGTTTCGCTTTGATTTATATATATATTTTTTTATTCTTACGTTCTCGTCGCTATAAACTTGAAAAACATATATATTCAACCTAACTTTAAGCGATGCACCGACGTTTTTTTTTTAAAATAATAATAATACTTTCACCCATAAAAGAAAGGAAAAGTGAAAAATTAAAAGTTAAAAAAAAAAAAGAAACAAAAACAAAACAAAAGAAAAAAAAAAAAATTTAAAAAATCTACAAAAATATTCTTGTTTTAATTTGTATAAAATATTGAATTAAAAAAAAAATAATAATAATAATAAATATGAGACGCAGACACAAGAAAAACATGTTCTTATTAATTGGTATTTATTTTAGATTATAAATAATGTTTAAGTCGTTTGATAATATAAGCCTAAGGTTATATTGGATATATATATATAGGTACAATTGATTACACATAATAGTGCGTCTAGATAAAATTTCTTGCGTATTTTTTTTTCACATAAGAAATATTTCCGTTTTGTTTTCAATTTCATATTAAAAATTTTCCTGACAAACGATAATTGTTTCCTGCTAATTACCGCAATTTCCAAAGATACATCTTTTAAAATTCTTTGATCGATTATAAAGAAAATTAAAATATTTTGTATCTAATGAATTCTATTTATCATTTCTTATCCGCATATGATCTTTTTTTTTCTTCTTACAAATAAAGAAAAACCCAAAAAAAAAAAAAAACAAATAGTTCAAATTCACTGAACTGATGATGGTTTGTTCCTAACAATTAAAATTAAAGAAAAAACGCATAAATTGTTTTTTTTTTATCCATTCAAAGTAATGCTTTATAATTAATACATTATTTTATAATATTAAAAAAAAAAAATTATGGTCCGATGCTCGGAGGTTTATTAAAAATTAAAAAAATATAAATAGTAAACCTTTCCACTTTATATATGAATAAAAAACAATATATAACATCACAACATATACCGGAATATTGACTACATAATAATAATAAACAAAAATTATTGTAATTCGTGATAATTTACATAACATAAAGTACGAACAACAACAAAAAATTTATAATGACTCGTATTTTGTTACTCATCACATCACAAAAAAAAAATATTTTTTTTATATCGCACGAAATTCTTGTCCAATAAAACAAACAAAAAATATATAAATATGTTGTTATTGTTTTTCTTTAAAGTCGCATCGCGTGAAAGCATTATTAAGTATTTTTTGTTGTTATAGCTTTGTTCGGAACTTGTTCAACTAAATAACCATAATCATTTTTTATTTTGCATTTAATTATATTTGGGTGAAAGAACAAAGATTTGAATTGAACCAGGCTACAAACAAATGACAGATTTGGTTTTTGGAAAAAACGTCAACTTAGAAGAATTAATTAATTAATAACTTTATCTACCATACCAAAGCAAATAACTTATATATGATTTGTATTAATTTCTTGTGCATATCCTGTGTCTATGAAATTATCATGGAGTTAGCATAAGTCACCAATATTAATGAATTAAGTAAGAGTTAAATAAAGTAACTCAAAGAAAAACTTCAAAATCATTCTATTCCAATTATTCCAGTTATTCATTTCCGCTTTCATTGTTTACAAAGAAATAATAAAAAGATACCCTACAATAAGTATAACAATACATACATTAATGCATACAATAAAATATGTAATAATCAATATTTGTACAATTATAAAGATAACAAAATAGAGCCTATTAAAATCATGCTAAATCATAAATCGATACATATTTTGTGAATAATAACAAAAAAAAAATCAATCAATGCCACAAATATTCAATTACCACGCCTATAAATAAATACCTATAACTATACATTAGTATACAACTATAATAATAATGATCAATATGATCAATAAGTAATTTGATCAATAAAGAAAGCTAAAGTGAATCAATAAGAAAATGTTATGAAGATGAAATAAAATTATTCATGATAGAAAATTATAAAAGAAATTCTTCTTTAATAGACTGCATAATTTTTAATGCTGATTCATCTGAACTTGTTGAATTTATTCAAATTATTGTTATAATGTTTTTTCTTTTGTAACTGTTATTACATTTTTTTGCTTTTTTTCAATTGATTTATAACCACCCACTTGTATATTTTTTTTCTCTTTCTTTTGAACTAAAACTTAAGCATTCACCACAATTAAAAGTTAATAATAAAAATATATTACCAAAAAAAAAAAATTGTAGTATTTAGACAAAAACAATTTTTTTTTTGTTTAAATTAATTGAATTTTTTTTTTGGTTCAAAAAATGCTTTTTTTCTTTTCTTTCTTTGCCAAACTTTCTTCTAAAATTTTTAAGGAAATTTGATTAGACGAATTGTCGGTTCATTAAAAAAAAAAACAAAATGAAACGAAATATAAATCAAAATAAGTTGAATTAAAATGAAAAACTTAATTAAATATTTAACTTATGTAAAATTCCCTTCAATGTTTAGTTATTTCAATTAAAAATTTTAATAGGTTGAATATTAAAATATTCCTTCCTAATTTTCTCGGCAAATATATAAATTTGTTTCTATTAAAAAAAAAAAAAAAGTGTAATCCATTTAATCCAAAAGCGCGACAAAATGTATAACACAGGGTTGTATGAAATTTACTGAAACATTGTCACATTTTTTAAGGTTATAAATTTTTTTTTTCTAATTAATTAAAAATTAATTTTATTTTTATTTTAAAATAAATATTTTATGTAAAATTATTTATAAAATTTAAACTTTATCATCACCCTTTGTAGATAGGTAAGCATATTATTATATGATAAATAAATTGCAAAGCTAATTGAAGCAACCAAAGGTGAATGTCTTTCTTAAAGTTTTAACTTTTGCAACAAAACAAATTTTTTTTTTCTTCTTTTTTTTTTGTTTTTCAATTTCATATTTTTTTATTATAGTTTCTTCAGATTGGAATACTTTTTTTTTTATTGTCGTCATTTAAATGAGTGTATATATAATATATTTTTTAATTGTTTTTGCTTTATATTTATTATTAGACTTTTATATGAAAGAAAGTATTTTGTTTGGCGCACGCTGCATTTAAAAGTATTTAATACTTCAATTAAATGATGAAATTTATATAGATTGAGCTTATTATTTTTTTTTAATAGAAAAATGTAGGGAAAAAATTTTGTACTTTTAATCAATTTATTGGAATCACGTTTTTTGTTGTTGTTGCTGAATTATTCTGATTTTAATTTTAATGATAAAAATTAAGTTATTAAATTATTAAGAATTATTAAAATTTGCCTTCTAGAAAATTTAATGGAAAAGTTATGAAAACGAATGAATTCTGTAAATTTGACAATATTAGAAAGGTTATGTAATTTCCGTTCATATCGCTAACCGGAAATAATAAGTATGTAATAAGTTTACAAAGTTCAAATACTTTTGTTACAAATTTCAATAAGAAAAATGTAGGTTTAATTATTCTCTGAGCTTTAAATTTTAAAAATGTCAATTAGTTTTAAATTCATAAGAAATTTTGTTCACTAAATTTTTTTTAATAAATTAAGTGTGCATCTGGATGCATTTTTCGGCTGAAATTATTAAATGTTCATTTCAAGGCCAAAGTCTATATCCCAAAAATAAATTATACAACATAAAATAAACTCACAAATTATATTATTTTATAATAATCCAATCAAAATGATTCAAAAATTGTTTAAAATTTTCTGTACAACCGAAAAAAGAAATGGTCAACACAATGAAATTAAAGAAATAAAAAAAGTTAAAAAAATAAAATGAATGTACCAAAAGTGAAGGTTTTTACTGGTATATAAACAAGAGCAAATATCTAATAGATAATCAGTCTTCTGTATACTTCCTTCCGCTAAAGTTTAATAATATTTTTTAACCCACGAAAGACAAGATGAATAAGTTTGTAAGTTTTTAAATTTCTATAAAGTTTTTATTTTAATTTTAATTGTTTTTTTCTATTTTTTAATTAACTCGATTTAATTATATTTCTTTGTACAATTTCATTATGAAAAGTGCGAGATGTTTCTATTAAGTGTAACAAAATAAATTTAAAGATATATGCTCATTTAGTTTTTGAATGTTAAATATTTTGGGTTTATCTATCTGTAAAGTAATTTTATTTAGATTGTGAATTTCAGTTATTTTATACTAGAGTTTATATAATATTGTATAACAGTGAGAGTTTATTGGATAAAAAACTCGGATTTCCCCAAAAACAAAACATTAATATAAATTTTGCATAAAAGCTTTACTTGCCTACATTTTGGCTATCAAAATAAAAGTTAATTATTTTTTTATTTCAGAATCCAACAGTTTTTGTGATTTTAGCAGTCGTTTGTGCAACATCGGCAAGCTTTGGTGGCCATCATTTTGGTGGTGGAGGTGGAGGTGGTGGTGGACATAGTTTTGGTGGACATAGTTTAGGTGGACATGGTGGAGGTGGAGGTGGAGGCGGTGGTGGACATGGACATGGATCAGGATATGGTGATGGACACTTTGAAGATCTTGGCAGTTTTGTTGGTAAACATCAATTGCCACCAAAAATAATTAGAATTGTCAAGACTGTTGCTGTTAAAGTTCCTGTTCCATATCCAGTTAAAGTACCTCATGGAATTCCATATCCAGTCCATGTACCCAAACCGTATCCAGTTCATGTTCAAAAATTGGTCAAGGTTCATGAACCAGTGCCAATACATGTATCAAATCCTGTACCAGTTCCAGTTCATGTTTATCATGATGACGATAAATCTGGAGGAAGCGGCGCAACATCCGGGTTTGGAGGTAGCGGATATGGCCAACAGCATGGTAGTGCTGGGTTAGACTTTTCTTCTTATCAACCAAGTTCAGGACATTCTTCAAGCAATTATTTCCAACAAGGAGCTGGTTCTGATTATAGTTCCGGAGGTGCAGGCGGTGATTATGGGCAAGATCATGGTGGATCTTATGGAGCTGAATCACAAGGATATTCTTCTCCAGTTGGGGATTATTCATCAGCCGGACAAGGATACCAATCAGAAAGTGACGGTCATGGTGCACACAGTGAAACCGCAGCTATTCATCAAGTTCAATCACCTGCTTTAAGCAGCGGCTCAGGCAGTTATGGACATCAAGAAGAAAGCAATAATTATGATACATCCGGTTCAGGACATTAAATATAGTCGTAAAGCAGATGTTTTAATTTTTAAAAATTTCGTATATATTAATTATGCGAATAAGTTCCTAAAGAAACATTATTATCCTAGTTGTTATCACTTATTGTTTTTCTACTGTTGTTATTTTGTTGTTAAATAATTTTAATAAAAAAAAAGTCGAATTTAAAACTAAATTTTTATTTATTTTATATATATTATTTTTTCAGAGTTTAGACAATATTTTACGAGTATAAATATAAACATAAAAGAAAATATTTGGTTTTCAACGAAGAACTTAATTTCGATTTTGGTTTAGATTTCGCTTTGGATTATAGCAAAATTAATCAAAAAAACTTCTATGTTGTTGTTATTTTTTTTTTATATATTGAAAAACTGAATGTACTGAATTTATGAAATTACAAAAAAATAGTTGCTAATGAAATCTATTGGCAGTCTTTTCCGGTAAAACAGAAATGCTCTTTCTGTGAAAATTATATCGAAAGGAATGAACAATTAAGTTTTTTATTATTTACTTAAAAAGAAAAACATAATCGAGTGATAGAATGGTTTATTCGTATTGCATTTTTTCAAAATTTGAAAGATTTTGAAATATCAATAATAACAGTTTATTTTAATTAATTAAATTACTTCTCTATTTATGTATAGAGAAACATCGATTAATTCAAAATTAATTACATTTTATACATTAAACGTTTAATATAATTTAAAATAAGAGTGCAGTCGTAATTAAATAAAAATAAAAACAAATTTCTTCTTTTGTAAAATAGACACGAATATTGTTCACACCCTTATAATAATCAAAACAACTCTCTTCTATGAATTCCAATTTGACTGTAAGCATTTTGAATTTTAATTCAAGCTTTTGAATGAATCAGCATTCAAGTTGCATGAATGTACTTATTATTTTGAAAGCAATAATCTTTATTTTCCTCTGGCGTCATGCATAGATTTAGGCTAACAACAGTAAATATCGTTAAGCTTATTAATTTTATTATTGCTGTATAATACTATAGTATTTTTATTAATAATAATAATAATAATAATAATAATAATAATAATAATAATCTTTCATTTTTGTCAGATACTTTATTTTAATCATGGAAGTAGCAATGACACCAATTATTTTTCATTCCATTCAAATCCCGAAGCAATAAATTATATCACTCGATCAACAATAATCCAGGCTGCCTGAATGACCACATCAAAGAAGCGCTTAAAAATTACATTATTTCCTAAAACAACGGCGCCATATAAATTTCTTTGGTAGCTTAAAAAAATATTTATAAGGCACTGAAAAATAATTACTTTTACCAATTAAGAATAAAACGGTATTCTCGTGTAATCTGATCTGGAATAATTGATAAAACCTTGAATATCCTCCACTTACCATGGCACTCATCTGCTCATTTTTCTAATTCTAATTCATCTTAGATAAAGCTTCCTAAAAATAAAAACAAATTAATTAAATATTTTTCATAAATAGGTGAACTAAATAATTTACATTTCTTGGTGTCTTCATCCACATAGTTTTTATTAACGAATTAAGAAATTTATAATCTTTTTGCCATTCCAGATATCAACAAATAATAACAATAAAAATTTCATTATAACTGAGATCTGAGACTTATAATTTAAAACTTTTTGTCAACTATCCTTCTTGATATTCTCATTGGTTCTTAACTGTTACTTGTTTTGTTGAAGTTAATTTTTTTTAATAAATCTGCGCCTAAAAGCATACGACTTTAACAGGTTTCGTCGTTATTTCAGCTTACTAGAAAAAATAATACAAAAGTTTATAACAATTATATAAAAATATAAAAAAACAATTAAATTCCGCTCTCATGAGTTTCTAGATTAACACAAAGTGCAAAAGTTTCTAAAAATTTTAATTTTAGTCATTAAAATATTAGATAAGTGACAAAATACTCATATAAACATAAAGAAACGCATAATCTCTTTAACACTTTCCATTGAATTTCTGATGAACTTGAATTACATTTTTTAAATACTTACTGCAATAGTTATTGTTAGACCAAAAATAAATTTCAATTCAGCAAAGAAAATAATTTTAATAATCTCAAAATTAATTTTTAATTCTCACTCAAAGTTCAATCTCCAAAATTAAAACAAGTAAAATTATATATTTATATTTTTTATTTTATTTATTTACAAAAATCAGTAATAATTATAAAAAAACAGGATTCGTTTTTGGTAATGAAAATACAAAATAATATACTACGTATATAATGTGTTTATAAGAAAAGATAAGTTATGATTTGAGATGAAAAATCACATTTAAGAAAATATTGGTAGGTAAAAAAATAATGTATAACTTAGTGATGATGGTGATAAAGATCAGAATAAGAATGAGCTGAATGAAGACCAGAATTCCATCCAGATTTATATAAAACAGGAACATGTTTTTCAACAACATAGGGTTGTGGAACATGAACTGCATACGGTGCTGGAACATGAACTTTAACGGGATATGGTACTGGACGATCAATATGTACTGGGACATGTTTCTCTATATATACTGGAACTTTCTTCTCAACATAAACTGGAACATGTTTTTCATAAGGTACGGCTACTGGTACTTTAACTGGATATGGAACATGTTTCTCAACAGGAACATAAACTGGATGTGGTACACCAACTGTTTTTGTAATTGTAACTTGTTTTTCTAATCCAAGACCATGACCAAAAGAACCATATCCACTGTATGAATCTAGAGAAGAACCTAAGCCATATGATGAATGAGAGTCAAATCCATATCCAAAATCAACTAAACCACGTTTATTTTGTTTCTTTTCTGTTGTATCAGCTGCAGCAACTTCTTTTTTCTCTGGTTCCACGGCAGCACTAGCAGCAATGGTGATTCCAACACAGACAATAATAAAAATCTGGAATAATAAAAGAAAATTTCTTTAATTTATCCAAAAATACCAGAATAGTTTAACACTTTAATCACATAAAACACAAAAGAAAAATATAAAAGAAAAACAATATTAGGTAATAATCCACTAAAATATTATTTTCTTTCACGTTATCACGTTATGACCTATAATTCACAAACACTTTAGAAATATTTTCACTCTATTTTTTGTTATTATTATAAAAACACTTTTTGCTCAAATAATTATTAATCCAAGGAACGTATTTTTACCTTCATTGTATAGTAACTCACGTTCAGATGATTCCAAAACGAATGATTATTAAGAAAAATATTTCTCTATTTATACCAAAATTAAGAGATATATGGGAAATTTGTTAAAATTATAAAAACAAAAATAAAATACACAACAAATTAATTTAAATTCATTATAAGAAAACCCCCAGAAGCTCCCCTCTAAACACCAAAAAAAAAAAGTATTATATTGTAACATAAGTATAAGAATACAAACACATTTATAAACAAATAATGACGTGCTACACCTGCTTTATCAAGATTTAAAAGAAAAAAAAAATGAAAACCATAATCATGCAATATTATAAAGAGTTAACACATTTATATGTTTTTCAGTGTTACTTCATCAACAGTGGTATGACATGATGATGATGATGATATTGATAATGATGATGATTATCCACAACAAAATATTAACAATATAATCGTCATTATGTTCATTATTAACTGCGTTGAAATCATAAAATATTAATGTTACAAATCAATTTGTCGTAAAAAAAAATTATATATGTTAAGACCAGAAGAAGCTAGATTGCACTCAAAATTCGAGGTCAGAAAATTTCACATAATATAAGTTTATCACTCTCACTTCAATTTAAGATTTATGTTTTTTTTGTTTTTATTTTTTGTTACTGAAAAAAAAACAATATCAAACATGTAATTATTTACTTACTTTATGTATAAAAAATTACGTTACTGAAAGTAATTGAACCTGAGTGCGATGCGGTTACACGCAGTGACACAATATTATTTATGGAAGCTGATATATACAATAATATTTCTGTGTTGCAATTCAATTGAAGTAATCAACCGTAATTACAATTATACTTCATTAAAACAACTATGCTTACACAAAAAAAAAAATTAGGTACGTCAGTAATTAAAATATGATATATGTAGTGAATATAAAATTTTACGATTATTTTATAAAAGATAAATTATTTTAATTTCACATTGCTTTATTTTGCGTACAATAATAATGAAATGATACATATACTGTTTCATCAAAACGTCAATTTTTCCAAGTTCCAATTTAGCACTGCGACTACTTGACCACGATTAGACAACATATTTATATGAACTAATAATCAAAAAATTTTGTCTGATTTTAATAATTTTGAATCGATTAGCCGAATCTTATTAAATCAGGTTTTAATATATTTACATATTGTAAAGTTTACATGAAATCTTACATGACATTGTGCGTTATGATGCGAAGGATACCAATAGTAGATCTATAATTAATCAATATCGAAATAGGCTTCACAGGGAATAAACGAGGAAATGAACAAATGATCATTTGTATATTAGTGATAATATATATTCCGATATGCTAATATACAAAATTTCTCACGTTCTCATTCAACAGGATTTCAAATCCAGAACAAATGTCTGCAGTTGACATAATAAAATCATAATACGTAAAAAAATATGTAAATATGGGAACTACGGAAATTAATATTTATAGAAATTTTATCAAGGAAAGGAATGACAGATTACTCATAAGAAGAAAGAAAGAACATAGACAAATTGATCGGATTTCATTGAAACTTTTTTTTTTTGTTTTACAATTTATTGGTCACATCCACAATAATATTTTAATTGATCATTATAAGAATAACTCTTTCATTTCAATTCGATTTCAATCAATGTATATATAAATAATTTCATCATATCAACAATATTTTCAATTATTACAAAATATCGACAGAAATAAATAATGATTATCGATTTTAAAATAATTATTATAATTATGTAAAAAAAAAAGAGACAAACAAAAAATAAATAGAAGAAACAATTTTTTTTTTTCTTTTTACAAAAGTAAAGATTTTGCAAACCATAAAAATTTCATATTACATATTTTATCTTTTTAGTCCACAGAGGACATTTTTTTAATATTTTAATATTTTATTTACAATAAAATATTATTTTTCACAAGTTCAATGGTCTTTTGTTATTTTGTTAAATGTTTTTTTATTTCTATATTATTGTTTAGTTTTGGAATTTTTTTCTTTTTCTTTTACCATTTTTAAAATGTTATATTTTTCTTTTATTTTTATTTATGAAATTTTGAGAAAATATATGAAGAAAAATAGGTAAGACTATAAGAAAAAAAAAAAAAAAGAAAACAAACAAACAAAAGATTATATTAAAATTATCTGGGAGTTATTATTTTGCAAGATACGTCTGACTGTTATTGTTTGTTGTTGTTTGTAACTCACGTATAAAGTCTCTACTGTTTGTTATACATTTTTTTTTTGTGTATGAAGTAAAATTAATTTATATGAGAAATTTTTTTTATATTTTTATTTTTTAATAATTCTGAAACAAATTTTTTTTTTAATTTTGTAAAATAAAAGAAGAATCATTAGAGATCTTACAAGATAATAATAATAAATAAAAAAATAATAAATAATAATAACAATAACGATGTTTTACTTGATTTTCAATTGAGAAAAAAAAATCTATTATACAAAAATGTCTTTTTATTGTTTTTATATTTCTCACTAAAATTTATTATAAAATATTTCGTATTAAATTTCAATCTAAATTCAATCTTATGAATTCCAATTGTACCTCCCCCTACCCAAACTTAAAAAAATTTTTTTCCTTGTTTTTTTCCAAACAAATGTAACAAAATATAATTATTGCGATATGGAGAATATTTTATTGAAATTGTAAATATTCTATGTGATAATTTTCCAAATTCTTAATTTTGTAATAAATTTCTACGCTTTAAAATTCTGTTATTTTAATAACAAACAATTGTGTACTCGTAATGTACGCACTTTCAGTAATGATAATAAAATGTAACATTTAATTTTTTTCCATCTTATATACTCTACTTTTATATCATTGCATCGAAGAGTTTATAGATAAAACAATATGTTCGTATGTTAGTCTGTATATGCACCTAATAAAAAAAATCGATTTCTAAATTCAACAAAAAAATGATAAAAAAAAATTGTTAAGTTTTAAACGCAACCGCAAAAATCTATACCCAATAAAGAAAAAAAAAACAAGTCGTCTTCGATTAGATTACGTACGTACATTTTCTCATTTCTTTTCTGACTTTAAATCAGGGAAGTATTTTATTTTCTTTTTTTCTCTTCACTTGAACGTCTTTTTATATAACTGTAATAATTTAATTATAGTTTAATTAGAGTTATAATAATAATAACTAAATTATAGTTAAATGATTATAAATGTTATTTCATGTTTTGATTAAACAACGATAAACATAAGAAGATATAAATATATAATTAAAATTAAAAGTAAAATATGTTTATCTACACTCATTAGGTACTCTGTGTTATTTATCGTATATAATTAACATATTATTTGAATGAATATTTTGGGAAGTTGTTAAAAGACATTTATAGCGTCAGGCAAATGAAATCTTCTAATCAATTCATGTATGTTAGTTATAGATTTTAATTGTACAAATAAAAAATAGACTGAGCATCAAATCCCGATAATTATTGTTGAATTAATGTACATTTTAGAATTTATAAACCTAACTTTTATCTTCTTAATTTTTTGCTTTTCAAATAATAATTTTTTGTTGATAGAAATTTCAAATATTTTGTTTTGAAAATATTTTTGCATCTTAGATAATAAATTAGTGATTTATTTATGGATTGTGAAATATGTATGTATTTTTTTTTAAGAATATTTTTTCTGTATTGATTTAAATTTTTTAAATAGAAATTTAATATATTTTGACTCTTTCCCACAACAATTTTTTTTTTCTGTTGTTTTTTTTTCTTGCGTTTTATAATTTTTTTGTTTTTGTTTTTTCTTATTTTTTGTTTGAATGTGTTACAATGTCAATGTGAAATGAAGGAAATGATGAAATTTTAATAATGTCTATTTTGCTTTTTTAGTATAATATAATTAATACAATTTTTTGTTTTGTGTGAAATATAATAAAAAATAATATATTAAAATTTTACTTATATATTTTTAAAAGGTTGATGAAAATTAGACATTGAAGATAAATAATTTAATTTTTTTTTTTCTTGTTTTTAATTGAGTTATTATCCTATCGTGCAATTATGAGAAAAATTTGGGGTCTTAAAAAAATTATTAACAAGGTTTTTCTATATCTCTAAATATTTAGTTTTAAGTTATGACCATTTCTCTTGGTGGTGTAATAAAGTGATGCTTGATTGGTTTTGATTGAAATTAATAGATATAAATGCGGGGAAACCAGAAGTGAATAATATTTTAGAAGCCGCAAACATATATTTTCTCACAAATTTCATGTCCGCTTTTTTTTTTTTGTTCCTAAAATATTATGAAATTTATTGAAATAAATTTCAAATGTCAGATTAAAAAAAAACTGTGACATGTTAGGTTCATCGAATCCCTCTAGTAATCAGATGAATATGTGCATTCAATTTCAATTACTCATCCATGAAATTTAACTGGAAACTTATACAATATTTTGAAACATCTAGCTATCACTTCTATTATTGCATTACTGATACTGTATAAGAAACAAGTATCAAGTGATACTTGTTAAATGCCCTTTTTCAATGGTAACGTTAAATAATTATAACATAAACTTTCTTATGATTATCAAATCCCAATAATTTGAATTATTTATTATCGATAGTCTGTAATAGTGTTTGTGTATTGATTCCATGTATTTATTAACTTTCTTATTTATTAAAATTAGATTTGTAAATCACAGTTAATCACAGTTATAATTCGAAAAGGTCTTGATCAACTATTCTTCTTTATATTTAGGAAGTTAATTTCTTCTTATAAGGCAAATCTATATTTGATCAACTTCAATTATATAATGAACATTTACGTACCTTCCAAACTCTAGATTAAGAGTGACAGCACTAAAACCAAAAATGCATTAATTGGCTTCCTCGTTATCACAGTGGTTATCTTATAACAATTACAGGTGTTTTAAAATAAAACATTAACACTTTATCCAAATATAAATTAGATTATTTCTTTATAATTTATTTGAAATAAATACATATACATATATACATAAAATTATGCTAATAGATTCATAATTGTTTTAATATTCATAAATCTACAGATTTTGATAAGCTTTAAATATAACACCATTCATTACATTGAATATTTATACAAAATAAATTAGCAATATGTGTTTTTATTCCAAATCTAAGATTTTGCCAAACTTTGGTGTCCCCATCAAATAAATGGGAACAAATTCATAATTTATGAAAAAATTTGTTGGCCGCCTGAAAATGTTTGGTTTTAGCCAACTATGTATTGTGACCCTTTGCTTATATAAAGGTAACCACATTAATAAAATTTCTTGATACTAAACCACAATCATTAAACACGATATCATTTTTTTATCTCTATAATAATGTAATAACTTTCGAAATAGTTGTCTATATCATTGTCACAAAAACAGGGAATTTATAAATCATTTAATCATTTTAATAAATGTAATTACACTTGAAATATTTTATATCAATTATAATTTTTTTAATTGCGAATATTTTTCACGTCATATATATACAATTTTTCCTGTTTAAATTTTTTTTTTTACTAGAAAAATATTGTAGACACAAGAAAAAAAAAATAAAGAGACAAATCAAATGAAAATTAAATCAATTTTAAAGAATAGAGAAAAAAAGAATATCGTATATCGTTCATATGAAACTGTTAAACATTTATTTTACTTATTATTTACAGGAAATATTGTAAATGTGTAAAAGATAAATGTCATAGGCAGTTAAACGTTGCGATGATAAATTATATGAGTTTCATATTTTATACATAACTACTGATGCAAAAACATATTCTACAAGAAGCTGCGTTGTTCAACTAATAAAAAATTGAATAAAATTATTGCAGGCAAAATATGTAGACAGTGACGTTTTGATTTATTGTAACAATTTATTGAGAAGCTTTTTTTTTAAAAAATCTTTCATTATTTTTTAAAGAAAATCAAAGTTTGTTACTTTTGCTTTAAATTAAAAAACAAAACGGATGGGTTTAAAACATAATTAAATATTTCCTGAAAATTTATTCTTTTCTAACACAAAATGAAAAATGAAAAATCGATGAACAAAAAAAATTCACGAAAAGGAAAGAACTTCCATTGTCCTTGATATTAAAAGTAAACATGAACAAACTATTTTTAAAGAAAAAAAATCTTATGTAGTTTTAATTTTATTTCCGCTCGATATTTTGTAATATATGTATTTTTTATTATTGTAATATATGTATGTATGTATGTATATATAATGTATGTGTACCTAATCGATCATTTATTATGAAAGTTCTAATAAAAACTTACAAATTAATAAATCAATTGAATTTATCAGATATATAGTTTAAAATATACTTCTATTAAAATTTAACGGAAATTGAAAATTGAAACAAGTTTATATATATAATTATTTTCTTTATCATTGTGGGAATTTAATTTCTTGCACTTTTAATATGGAATGAATATATAATTTGACTTTGACAACATCGAACTTGGTCTATAGTTGAATTTATGTGTAAACACATGAGGATACTATATGTTGATATTTTAAATAATATGACAAAAATTAAAATGACAATAAAATTAATATTAAAAATTTTACTGAAACATTTTTGAATGAAAATATTTGCATCATGAAAAGGTTAAAATATATAGATAACGGTCACACGATTAAATAAGAAAATCACGGAGAATTACATTCAGTTGTAGCGACATATAAATATATTATTTAGATAATAATAAAAATAAAAAAATTTAAAAACAATAAGAAAATAAAAAACACTAAAATAATAAAGAAATTTATACATTTAACTTTATCCAAATGGAAAATAAAACTTGTTTTAGTATGTTTGTCTGTCCGTTTGTCTGAGCTGGATCATAATGTTTTATTTATTATTTTTCTTGTTTGTAATTTACATAATTTTTTCTTTTATTTTTTATTATAATAGATAAAAAAAAACGCAACAAAAAATGAAGAAATTTTGTATTCATGTACGGGATGGTGAAACTCGCGAGATTCAATTTAACATTTATATGGATATAATATGTTTGCTTGTATATATATAATACAATATTTATACCTATATATTATTATTATTTGTGTGACAAATATTGTATTAGATAATTATAATGTTATCTGATATAACATAATATTTGTATAAGAAGACCGGACATTTATATTAATATTTTTAAAAGAAATTCGGTCGAATTTATAATTCATATTTAACCTCTTCGGCGTGTATGATAATAAGAAGTTAAAATGAACATGAATAAGTTTTAATAAATCTCGCTCAAATTTATTTATAGACAATTATTGGTTTTATTTTCTATAGTAATGTTTAAAAGATGTAACTGGATTACATCATTAAGCTTATTTTCCATTATGAAAGGGCTTAGAAATGCACATTATTAACATTCGTGATTTCTTGTAAGACACAAAATATTTTGATAATGATACAAAAAAATAAAGAGGAAAGAAAAGAAACAAAACTTTTTGATAAAGAATCTTTAGAATTTTGAGACATTAGTTAATTATTTTTTTGAAGTTTTATTTCATTTCAATTGTTGAGGTTTAGCAACTATAGTCATTCATTTATTAAATTTCCAATTTTGAATAATTTTGATTGGATGCAAACTATCTTTCACAATAAGAATGAAACATCAGATCTTATATTTAATAATAACTGCTTTGAACGGTCATCACCACAGGATATCAATTATTTAATTTATGTTTTTGTATTTATCTAATAGACTTTATCTTTTGTCTTCCAATTTTTTAAAACAAATCACAGTATGAGTCTATCTCTTGGATAACCTAACTCAACAATTTCAACTACTACATATTTACTGTGTCTGTTAATTTTAATTTTTCTGACCTCTTTAATTTGAATATGATTGAAAATGAAATGTCTTATATGATGAAACAATTGTAACTCAACTTATTATTACTTCATCAATTCGCTGCGTTTGATTTCGATTTGTATTTATAGCTTAATTAAGATTTTTCTCTGCAGTACCTATGCACTTCCTTCTAGGTTTGATGATGGCACAATATACTTATGTTGTGTAGTTACTTAGATATTTATGAGCATGTTTGACTTTATTTAATTCTTATTTCACATAATTATTATTCAAATATGTAAACATATATCAACATAAAAACTTCTTGGTCGTTCAATTGTATTTATAGACAAATTCTGGTGAAAATGCTATAATTTTTTTCAGGCAAAAATAAAGAATTCACAGTTTTTATTACAAAACAATTTTTATTATTGAAACAAGAAATTTACAAACAAATATCATTTGTATATTTACAAAAAAAGTAAAACTAAAATTAAAAATTAATGCTAAAGTAACACAATGAAGTTAAAAGATTTCTGCCTATATTGAAGTTTAGTTCCATCCATGTCCACCATAACTACTGCCATAGCTTCCTGAATATGATGATGAACTATGTCCACCTCCGAAGCCACCGGAAATACCACTGGAAAAGGATGAACCATGTCCGCCGCTTAATCCTCCACTATATCCTCCACCATAGCCTCCACTATAGCCTCCACCATAACCTCCACCATATCCGCCTCCATAACCACCTCCAATTCCACCACCAATGCCGTCTCCAATTCCACCACCAATACCGCCTCCAATACCAACAGCAACTGGTCTTTCAATAATAACGGGTTGTGCTACTGGAACAGCATAAGGTCTGGGAACTGCAACTGGATAGGGTTGTGGTACTGGAACAGCTACTTTATGGTATACTGGAACTTTGACTGGAACTTTAACTGGATATGGCACAGGACGATCAATATGAACTGGAACATGTTTGACTACTGGGAAAGGAATATGTTTGTTGACAACAACTGGATAAGGACGATCAACTGGTACAGCGACTGGTACTTTGACTGGATATGGAACATGTCTATCGACTGGAACTGGATAGGGCTGTGGAACGGGAACTGTTCTTGTAACAGTTATTTGACTAATCTGTCCTCCCCCGATTCCACCCCCAATTCCACCTCCAAATCCACCACCAATTCCACCACCAATTCCACCACCAAGTCCTCCTCCAAGTCCACCACCGAGTCCACCTCCAATACCGCCTCCATGTCCTCCGAGACCACTGGAATATCCACCACTGTAACCGCCGGAGTGACTTCCAAGGCTAGAAATTCCACCAGAATAACCACCACCATAACCGCCGGAGTGACCACTAAGGCTGGAAATTCCTCCAGAATAACCACCACCATAACCTCCAGAGTGTCCTCCAAGGCTAGAAATTCCACTAGAATATCCTCCGCCTATAGAAATACCACCATGTCCTCCACCAATTTCACCGCCATATCCATATCCTAATCCAAAGACACCGCGTTTTTCAGTTTTCTTTTCTTTAACCGCTTCAGAAGCTAAAGCTCCAGTCACAAACAGAACACAAATCTGTAAAGATCAGAAAATTGTAAAAATTAATAAAATATCATTGTTTTATATATATGAATGACAAATGTGTATATTTTGATATATAAATATAATATATGTCACTTTTCTACTTTCATAATAGAATTTAAAGATGTATATAAGCTTCACTTGCTACTTATTATATTGCATTTTATTATATCAAATTCATTATTTACACAAAGAAAAAAAAGAAACAATTATAAATGCCTTGAATTGTATATGCCATAATGGGATATTGTTTCAGCGAATTATAAAATTTGGAGTAGGTTTTTCTACTTATGTCTGGGTTTTTTTTATGGGAATTTTATTTTCTTTTCTTTAGAATATAAAAGAACAACACAAGCTTGTATAATTATTTAAATTTTACCCTACAATAAGTAAATAATTTAATGTATTTTTTATTATATTGTTGATTTATAAAAAATGAACCTTATGATTCCAAATTACTATATTGATTATGTAATTAATATAATTATACATTTTCAATACTTATTTTTCTAATTAAAAAAAAATGGGTTTAACTAAAATTTACATCAACAATAAAACGAAAGTAATTTTTCTTGTACGATTTTTCTCATTGAAATTTTGTATTTTAAATTTTTTAATATTTGTCTAAGTTTAGGCGACGTATAATTATTCCCGAAAAAAAATATTTATAGATTTGCTGCCGAAATACAGTATTTTTTAAAGTTAATAAGTAAATTCAATTGTTTTATTTGGAATTTCTTTCTCATTTGAATTACACAATTTTTAATGTTATACCTTTCAATGTCAGGTAAATAAAAAGTTACATATGGAAATTATCGCAAAAAATTAAATAAAATTAAAAGTGAATCTTTTGAACTTTTTAATTGATTTTTGTTTTGTTTTGAAGATGAGAATTTTTGGTATGATTATTTAATATTTATAATTATAATTATAATTGCGTTATGAATATCACTGAATAAAGTGAAATGATTTGTTTTAAATATTGGTTCATTATTATTAGAAATTAAAATTATTAATCGATTGTAACATAAGACTTGAATATAATTAAATTTGAATTATTGAATTAATCATTTTGAAATGTCCTGGTTCAAATTAAATTGACATTTGTTTTAATAATGTCAAATTAAAACTAAAGTTTTAACTTTCAGTAAAAATTATGAGAACTTTAAAATTATAATTAAACTTTTGAAAAATTCGGATTCAAAAAGGATGAAAGGACGAAGGGCACTTGGTTTTTCCAAGTGAAACTTTTTTAATATATAAAAAAGCGGACAAGTATTTTTTCTTTGATTAAATATAAATGGTATTCCAAAGATTCACTTTGTAGTTCACATTAAATATTTTTGTCACAAACTTATAATTTTCACAGATTTTTAATTAATTAATTTTTTAATTATATATAAAAGTTAACTCACCAAAAACTTCATGTTTATAAAATATAATAAAGAGTAAATTAAACTACAACAAGTTGGAGCTGAACTGCTTGATGTTAAAGAGTCCGAGATGGTATATATATACAATCCCAAAATATCTTCCTTTAGAAAACAAAGTGGGGATCTTGAAAATATATGTAATAATTTTCATATCAAATCCGTAACCGTATTTATTTTCACTCCTTCTTTTTTTTCAAAATAAATTCTTTATATTTTTTTTTGATAATATGTATAAAAAAATAAGAAGAAGGAGAAAACCCACCAATGAATGACTTATTTTATTGAAATAGGAAATAATAACAACAAAAATATTATTTCACTTTCGCTCTCAATTTCATCTTAAATTGTTTATATTATTTTTATGTATTTAATACAAAACTGGCCATTTAAGTTGAAACTGGATGTACATCAATATCAAAAGAAAAGAAACTATATCAACAAAGCATTTAAAATATGTGAATGTATAGGATAGTAATATATATACGTATCTAAATATACGTAATCTAAATAATGCATTTAACGAGTGCTGTAATGCATATACCAGACATGCAATTCCATCTAATTCCATCATAATTTTATACTTTGAATATAAAAATAATTGTTTTGAAAAATGAACGCATTTTTTTTTTGTTGCTGCGTTTATAAACGTGTATTCAATTGTGACAATTATTTTATTGGAGTAAAAATAGTCTTATAATTCCATTGTTACATTAAATTTTTTATTATTATTATATGTGATAATAAAAAAATAAAAAAAAAACACCCTTTACTGTGAGATTTGTGTTTCAAAAAATTTATAATATCTGTATAAATAATTTTTAAAAAGTAAAAAGTAGTTTAGAAATTTTAACATCTTGTTTATAATTTCCTGTGTCTTGTTATTATGTTACATGAAATAAATAGATTTCTTTGTATTTTACGATTTAAGATTAAATTGTTGGTGTTACGTTTATTGTTTCTAATATTTTTTAATAAAAAAAATTTGAAAACAACTAAAATATTTTTTTATATTCATTTATACCTTTATATATGTGCATGTGATTTGTGTTTTATGTTTTCTAAATTGTGCGTTGATCTGTACTCGATTCAAAATCTTTTATTGATACATTTTTAATTTAATTTGATTTTTTTTGTAATGAATTAAATGAATTTTACCAAAAAATAATTTTAGTTGATTATATTTTTATTTTTTTAATGGCATGAAAATTTTATTTCTTACAATTCTTAAAAAGCCATTGTCATAACTGAATTTTTTATTTTATTTTAAAAAATTACATTAGTGTTGTGATTGACTTAAGTACGCATGAAAAATTAATTAACTTAAGTGTGAATAATTTAAAATCAAAATAAAATTAAAACAAATAAGAGGAAATGAACTATCAAAGAAAAATAAGATGATATATAAATATAATGAATTTTTGATGCTAGAAGCTTACTAACAAATATTATATTTCATTTAAAATTTTCTATATTCATTGCTAAAATAAAATTTCAAAAAAAATAAAAACTGTCTATGTATTATTTTAAATAAAATATGCGAACAAAATGAGTACCATTATAATGATCGCTCGGCTAATATAATCAATGCTTGCTTTTGGATGATCCAATAATCTGTTTAAAGAGTTCTCTTTGATAAGTTCATTAAAAATACCGGTTGTAATTGATCTTTATCATTAATTTATAAACTTTCAATTTTTGAATATATTAAACAACAGAAAAACTAAATTACTGATTAAAGTATACGCACCAGTAACAAACGAATTATATAATAAATTACTTGCCTCTTACCATCTTATAAATTCGACCTAATTCCATGGTAATTTCTTTCTGTATTACAATCCAATTTTTTTAATTTTTTTGGTGAAAGACAACAAAATTTGTAGCATCTTTCTTATAGTTACGAAATTCAACTGACAAAAAAAAACAAGTAAATATTAAACAAAGCTCTATGAAATCTAATTGACCCGAAAGGTGAATTTTTATATCCAATTAAAAGCGTAGGTATATGCCTACTTAACTGAATAATATGCGTTCACTTTTAAAATTTTATTTTTATTGGTATTTATTAAATATAACAAAAGAAATTTTCAGATATTCAGTTACCTATTCGCAACTAAATACAAATGCAAAATTATTAGATAAATAACTATCAAAAAGAAATATAACTAAATAAATTCCATCATACAATTATAATAAAAATTATTCAGTTTAAAAAAATACCTATATTGACCTTTTCAATAATCAATATATAAAGAATAATTTATTCATCTAGTTCATAAGTTTGATTTCTTTTACAGATAAATAGTTATTATTATTTTTTCTTATTATCTAATAATTTTTTAAAATAATAAAAAATTATATCGAAGAGAATGATTTCTTTTGGATTTTATATAATATCCTCTTTATGTCCTTATATAGGTACTCGGAATTTCTTCACTTAAGTAAAAAATTTACTTCCTAAAAAAATTTACACTGAATATAAGATGCCATCGTAAAAAAAATTGGATTATTTGCAATTTATATAATTAATCATTTTACAAGTATTTTTAATTTCTTCAGAAGTTAACCATGCACGTCGGATGTCGTTTTGTAATTTTATTTTTATTTAATAGCCTGTATTTTTTTATTACATGAATTATATGAGACCAATATAAAACATGATTATAATTCTATCAAGATGAAAATTCAATTCAAAATGCTTTATGGATTAAAAAAATACAAATTAAAGTCAATTTTTAATAAATAATATCAAAATAGTAAAAGTTGTACTATATCATTCAGTTTATAATTCAAATTTTGTCCCTATAATTTATTATAGTAAAGATCATCTTTTTATACTTACATCATATAAATATATTTATTTAAAATAAGCAAAGGTAACTGATGAGAAAAGGTAAAAAGATTTAATTATCATGTGAAACTATACGGCGACCAAGTGTAACAAATTATTTATTATTAATAACGATTAACACATAAGATCATAAAAAACAAGAACAACTATAAGTCATTATTAATTATTATTCAACAATATTTTTTGCATTTCGAACGTATATGAATATTGTAGGCATATGTATGTAATATGTATAAATTTTTGGTTCCTTTTGTAAACACTAAAAATACCAAATAATATGCACCACAAAAGTTTAAAAAAAAATTTTTATGATGGTATTGAATTATTATAGTAAAGCGATAGAAAGATAATTTGTTTTATTTTTAATACAAATTATAAGTAATTAAATTGTTTTTTTTTGCAAATTTTTAAAAGTCAGGAAGAAAATATTAATATAAATATATCTATATGGATTTAAAATCTTTGCGATTGAAATAATTTCCGCATAGTATGCATATATACAAAGATGGTTAAAGTTGATAGTAATAGTTAATGTTGCTGAATTATTTAAATCTTAAATTTTATCCCGCAGGTTATTAAAACGAGCGTATCACACAATTCAAATATCTGATGTAAAAAAACAATAGATATAATACAATCGCATCTTATATAATAATTTAATTATATAATTTCTTTATAAATTTTATGTTATAGAATCTTATTTCAAAGGTGTGAAAATGTTGGTACACATATATTTATATTCTTTGATTTGTGCAAATATAAACATCTATATAGATCTAAATTAGCAAATTTGTATCTCCTCTGATCAAAAATCAATAAATGAATTTGAATTTTTTACTTTATATTTTTACTAAGATGAGAATGACATTGAATATTTTTGTCTCTGACTTAAAATCTATAATAAAGAAATTCATTGATTTTTTAAGAGATTAATGTGGATCCATTTACATTGAATGCGCAAGTTTTTGTAACTCATGAGAAATTTAAAACAAAGAAAAGTGTTTTTAAATATTTTATATAAAATTTATAGAAATTGGGGAAAGATTTGCAAATAAAAGATACCACCATACATTATAGTTAAAAAATTAATTAATTTTTATTGAAATAATAATATATAAATTTGTGTGTGTTTATAACATAAGATTATATTTTGAAGTCCCATTTTTCTTTTCATGCAGGTAGAAATTGTTAAATTAATTTATCATTTATTACCGATTTATTACCAAAAGGCAAGTACTTATAAGAATTAATTTATTTTATATTATATACATATGTAACGTGTACCTAAAATTTTTTTAATTATTCCTTATTGTAACTCTCAAAATTAAATAAAAATATAAAATGAAAAATTTAAAATTATGTGTAGTTATACTAGTTAGTAAATTATATTCTATAAAATTTGCCTTCCTTCGGGCATTATAGTTATTATTAAGAATTGCATTAAATTATACTTTTAAAATTATAAAAATAATTTTAAATTATACTTTTAAAAATTTTTCTATAAATGAAGAAGACTGAGAATTAAATAAAATAATATTGAATACTAAAATAAAGATAAAACTAGTACTTTCATTAAATAAAAAGCTAATTAGTTAATTTTTTTATTATTAAAATATAAATAAATTTTGCTTTTCTTATTTTCTTCTAGTCGAAAAAATAATAAGGTTAATAATAATAAGGTTCCAAAATTTGATATTCACCAATATTTTTCGGCGGGTCTTTTTAATAAAGAATTCATATCCAACTTTTCCAACTGTTTTTATAGCGTTGCATTTTTTGCTTTTTCTGTCCCTCTCTACCATCGCAATGTATCTTTCTTTTTTACTTTCTTTGAAAAAAAAATCCTGTTCTTTTCTAATATATATTTCAAAGAGCGGTTAAATTTGAAATTCAATAATAATTTTTTTTTGTCGTGTTTGTGAACAATAAATATTTATATATTAAAATAAATATAATTGATCTTATTTATAAAAACTTAACTATTTTTCAGTTATGTTTTTAATTTTTTTTTTTATATTTTATTATTATTTAATAGAAATTATTATTTTTATTATTTTATTTTAATTCGTACAACAACTAATATTATCCAAAATTTTAGATTTTAACTATATTTCGAAAAAACTAAAAAAAATTTACTACCGTCTCTGAATTTTTCGTCTCCTACGTGATTGTATTATGGTACAGCTGCTATTCCTATTATGATCTTGAAACCTACAAAATTTGGCTGTAAAGAACTTCAATAATATTAATTTGTTTAAATTATAAAAATTTTTACATTTCAATTCACAATTTTTAAATGTCCGTCCAAATATGTTTTTGTTCGTGGTGAATATGAATGAATAAAAGGCAAAGGCAAGTTGGAAACTTTGCTTTAATATTCAATTCGCTTTGCTTTGTTTTATGGTAAATTCAATGTTCGAATTCGAAGTTCGAACATCGAAGTCTAACGTCAAATTCAAGTTGTAAAGTTTTTAATTTTATAAGAAAAGTGGATAAAAAATTAGAATTAGTTCAATTTTCAATTTTTTTTAAATAACTGTAACTTATTGCACACGATATAAAGGTTAGTTAATAATTAAAAACTGGATTTACTGTTATCATTCAAAATATGCTAGATTAAATGTAATAATTTACACATAATTTGATTTACCGCTAAAATAATGTGCTTATTTAATTAAGATTTTTTGAATTATAATTTATTAAATTATTATTTGAGTATTTAATAATAATAATTATTCAAATGACCGCCAATGCATTATGCATTATATATTACGTATACAACTGTATACGTTACTTTTATTAAAATTAATTTAGACTAAAATAATAAAGTAAACATGCATCAATGAAACATAACCTTACTTTATTAGCAAAACCTTACAACAGGCTTGACAAAAAGCAATAAAGATGAGACCAAGGGCAATATCTATGTACGTGGATCGTTCTAAGCTTCCACAGTATGAAGAAGGAAATGAAATAGGTAATTTGTAAATATATATAAATATTTTATTGTTAAATAATTTTTTTTTAATCAGAAAATGAGGATTCCGATTTCTCCAGTCAGGAGGAAGAAGAAGAAGAGGAAGATGAAAAAGCAGCAGCACTGAATGAATGTAAGTAGATTAATGATTTTTATTTTTTTTTAACTACTATTACTATTATATTTTAGCTTCAGCTGTGGTAAAATCTGAATGGCTAGGTGAAGATACTGAAAAGAAGGAGATATTCATATGTAAACTAATATTTTTGTTTTAATTTTCTTATTGATTTATTTTTCATTATCTATTGCGTTTAGTTAATTGGAGTTTATCAGAGACTTTAGAATTACTTAAGAAAATCAGTGATGATCTTGACGACAATGATAGAGCATCATATTTGACTCGAATTAATAAATTAGATTGGAGCAAAGTAAATTAAAATTATTGATTTTATTCTTATATAATCTGTTATTTAATACATTTTTAGAAAAATGTTAATGGTCACACACCAGAAGAAGCGAAGAAACATTTCCAAAAAATTCTAAGAGAAATGTCCTTAAATCACAATCTGAAAGAAATTTGTAATAATATGGAACATTATGTTTCGAATTCATTTGTTAATAAACCAGCTCGTCGAGGGTATATAAGTGGTTATAATTTATTTATTAAAGAGAATAAAGATAAAGTGATTGAGAGTAAAAAAAAAAATAAGGATTTTAGTAATGTAAACGTAGTGGAAAAAAGTTAAATTTGCAATAAAAAAAGATTTTTTTTTATATTTTAGAATCTTTTATCACTACTAGCAAAAGAATACAAAGAGCTATCTAAAGAAGAAAAGAATGACTATGCGGAGAAAGCCCGAAAAATCAGAGAAGATCGTGGGTAAATTAATTTAAACTATTAAGTTCTCAAGTTAAATATTTATACAATCAAAAATTTTAGAATTATGTCTGAAAAGATAACAAACCCAAGATCAACGGCAAAGAAAAGCCATACAGTAACACCGTTTAATTTGTATTTGGAATCGGAACTAAAGAACAAAAGAGGTAAGAGGAATTTGTGCATACTCTAATACTTATTGTCCATAATTATTGGGTCAATATAAATTATTTGAATTTACAGAAAAGAGAGACATTATTAAAAAGAGATGGGACGTTTTACCTATTCGAGAAAAAATTAAATGGATAAGAATGGCCTTGAGCCCGGATGTATGTGTAGCGAAACCAACAACTATTCTTAAATCAGAACATGAAATTTTGGAGAATTATGAAGGTCGTCCTGAAAAGGTTCCCGTAAACTCGTACTTCTTATTTCGCAATGAAAATATTGGCAAATTTGAACATCTTGACAGTTATTTAGAGAAAATGGCAGAAATTAAAAAATTGTGGTCAGACGCTACCACTAAAGCAGAATACAATAAAAAATTTGAAATAATGAAGGCTGAATACAATGCAAAATACAACACCTTTATTAATAACTTGACTGACGACAGACGCGCTGTAGTTTTACAAAGAGATGATAAAAGTTCAAAAAAACGAATTCTTAGTGATACTGATATTGATTCAGAATCACCAAAAAAGAAAAAAAACGATACAAAAATTAAATCTGAGAATTTAAATACTTCAACTGATTTCAAGCAAAAAAAAAAAGTAAAAAAAGTAAAACAAGAAAAAGAAAATCAAAATGTCGACAATAATCCAAATACAATTGAAGTTAATTCAAAATCACTTAAAAAAAGCAAAAAAGCTAAAATATCTATAACTAATAGTTCAGATCAAAAAATTGAAGAGTCACCCAAAAAATCACCTAAAAAATTGTCTAAAAAATCTAAAGGTGAAATCATAGCTGAACCAGAAAGTTCTCCTGAGTAAAGTATTTTGTTTTGATATTTGACATAATTAATTTTATTGTTAATTATTTTTATAGATCTATATTTGCTTTTGAAGAGTCACCCAAAAAATCACCTAAAAAATTGCATAAAAAATCTAAAGGTGAAATCATAGCTGAACCAGAACGTTCTCGGGGGTAAAGTATTTTGTTTTGATATTTGACATAATTAATTTTATTGTTAATTATTTTATAGATCTATAATTGCTTTTGAAGAGTCACCTAAAAAATTGGCTAAAAAATCTAAAGGTGAAATCATAGCTGAACCAGAACGTTCTAATGGGTAAAGAATTTTGTTTTGATATTTGACATCATTAATTTTATTGTTAATTATTTTTATAGATCTATAATTGCTTTTGAAGAGTCACCCAAAAAATCATCTAAAAAATTGTCAAAAAAATCTAAAGGTGAAATAATAGCTGAACCAGAAAGGCCTCCGGGGTAAAGTTTTTTGTTTTTATTGACGTAATTAATTAATTTTATTGTTATTTATTTTTATAGATCTACCTTTGGTTATTATGTGAGATATATATACAGTGGTAAAATTAATAATGCAAAAAAGTCGTGGGAAAAAATTCCAAAATCGAAGAAAAAATCTATTAAAAAGCAATATGACGATAATACGGCAGAGTACTTGGTTAAATTGCAATTGTATTTACAGTCTTTGCCAAAAGAAGTAACATTTAATTTTTGATAAAAAGTAGAAAAATTTTAATCAAATTTTTTTAATTCTTTCACTATATTTAGGAAATGACAAGTTATGTAAAAGGGCTACAAATTAATAAAGCTACACATGAAGACTCAGACTCAGAGAATTTTAGTTCAACTGATGAAGATGAAACAGATACCGAATAAATATAAAAATATTTATTCAAGAATCTAGAGGAATATTTATTTTTACATTCAATACTGACCAATGATTTATTATTTTAAAATAATGGAGGGAAATATCTTTAATATGGAGGTATTTCTCCCCTTTTTGTTTTTGTTGTTCTAATTTTGTTGTAAAAACTAAAGAAAATTAAAGAAATTTTGAATTTATTTATTTTTTATATTTTTAGCAGTGCAAACTTTACCATTTCCATGAAATATTTCGAGATTCATTTTATCAATTGTGTTTTCTCAGTAAAATCGTAATGTTTATCCCCACTTCAATTCTCCTCATTTTGGCCGTCTAGTCTCTCTGTTTTAACGTGTACTTGAAATTTGTTAGGGGAACGTTATTCTATTATGAAAATATATTTGCTCCACGAAATATAAATTCTCTTTTTTTATATGATTATAAAAGTGGAAAGTGGAAAAGGAAGACTGAAATGACAAATAAGAATATTAAATTTTTTATTATTATGCAGATAATCAAGTTTTTGGAGAAAAACTTTTGGAAAACTTTTGAGAAATGATGTCATAGTCAACATCTGTCCCTTTTGTAGAAAAAAAAACTTCTTCAAAGGTTTTCTAACTCAAATTTTTTTCAGATAAATTTTTTTTTGATTTCTCTTAATGTATTTTTTTTACTCCAGATGTTGATCTTATGAAATCAGTATTTTTCATAATTAAATCAAATCAAAAGTTACCAATCTTTGTATCTTTGTATAAAAGCTTAAACGAATAAAAGGTAAACTTTCTACTTTGGCCTTGTGACTATTAAAGGTGAATTTATTACAGTTGACCCTACAATAAAAATGTACCTATAAAATTGTAAAAATTATTGTTTAAGTTTGTGTTAAAAATAAACTTAAAATTATTAGGTTCCTAAATTTGTAAATTTTTATTTTAATTCAAAAAAAGAAAACGAAATTAGGGTGGATATGATAGCCATTTTGTGGAAAAGATAAACAAAAACTTTTACATTTTACTGTTTGTTTTTTTTTAAAATGTTTTTCTTTTATTTACCAAAACAACATACTTTATTCTAGCATTATTCATTTTGTACTTAGAGCTACAAACAAAAACACCAACACCTACCTACTTATATAAAAGGACCTTACACTAACTACATATATTTAGATGTAGAGATGTAGATTTAGATATAAATAGAGTAGACAATGTAGAAAAGATATAACAACGAATATAGTTTACGTAGGTATGCTATGTACGTTATATATGTGGGTACTTGTATTTCTTTTTACTATGTGTGATACTTAAATTAATTTACTTTTTATTCTATATAGGTACAACACCTTATCATCATTTCATTTATTATATTGTAAGTATAATATATGATAGGTAAACACAATAATCTTATCAATCTTTCGTGTTTGACTATTATTATTATATTTACCTGCCCGTAAAGTATATGAAATAAAAATAAGTATTTAAATCATTCTTATTAATTTAAATACCTAAATAAGGTTATTCTGAGGCGAGTGTCTGACAGTTTCAGACTATTATTTAATAACATAGTTAATAAAAATCTAAATCTAAAGATATATATAGGTACTTCTTTTAATATGTATAATTATTTTAAAATTAGTTATAACTTGATTTTGTAATCAATGAACTCTGGTAACTGAATAATTAATAAAGGGGCTGCTTGTATATTATATTTAAGTGGCTTAGTCAGAGTCATGTAGTCACGAACATGTAATATATGCCTATTACTTGTCATTGGGATGGGATTAACCAATAAATAGACTAACTTGATATTATTTTTATATTTATAAATATGTATCGAACATGCATTTACTAAAATTGTAGTTAATTTAGAAGATTTTCACTTTGTATATTTTTTTTAAATTGCCTTGAATAAAAGAATAAAATTTAAAAATTTTGAACAAATAAGTACTCTTAGTGATTCAAGGTGCCGTTTGTTTGAACAAAAGACTAGCTTAAGTTTTATTGCAATAAAGAAAAAATCTCAACGAAAATGAATAAAAGAGTTTTTATTTTCGATTACACTCAAACTTTAGGTAGTGTATGAAAATGGTACATCCTGAAATGGCTATGATTGTATATCTTTGATGTATTAAAGATGGATAAAAGTATATCTTAAAAGATAATACAATTAATAACAGTTTCTCAATATTCAAAAAGCTTTAATACAAATGACACTTTAAAAAATAATACAAATATAATTTTTTTTTATAAAACAAAAGAAAACTTCGGTTTTTTATATAAAAAAAAAGTCATTCTACTCTTTTTGTCTTTGTCTGAATATTGGTTGCGCGTTCTTTTGTTAACGAAAATTTTCCACTCCTCTTTTCTTCATATTATATTCCATTGAAAAAGCTCCTTCAAAATTCTTCAAAAGGACACTTGTCTTGTCTTTATTCTCGTTCTTGTGAAACAACAAAAACAAAATAACAAAAAAAAAACTCACTCAAAAATTCTTTGTAAAAACAGAAAAAAAAGAAACTGACGCTTAATTATTTTGTGTATACAATCCATTTTATTTGGGTTGTGTAGGTATGTATGTATGGAGGTGTATTACATAATTTATATAATACATATTTTTCTCCTCACTACCATCATCATCATCATCATCATGATCATCATCATGAATTGCGTAGACATTCCTTTATGTCGTTAATAGCAATTTCTAGAGATGAATTGCTTATTACCAGAGATAAAGGCTGACGAAGACGAACGTTTAGTATTTGCTTTAAATCTTAAAATGAATGTAAATGTTTTGCTTTATATTTAGTGTATGCATGGAGATGGAGAATATTTTTTCGTTATACAACAACAACAACAACAACAACAACAACAACAGCAACAACAACAACAACAACAAAGGGAAAAAAATTATTGTATTGAAGCAGCCAAGAGTGGATATTTGTACTTTGTACAGAATAGAAAGAAATAAAAAAAGAATATATCACTACTAGAAAAAAAATAGTAACGAAAATGAAGTATAATGTATAAAGATAAAAAATAAAAAATAAATAATTAAAGAATTGTTTATAAAAATGAATGAAAAATAAAGAATAACAACAAAAACAAATGTAAATAAATATGCAGAATTCATTTTTCAGTCAGTTATGAATAGTATAAATTTAAAAACTCTGTAAAGGACGATTGTCCATATATGAGATGAGAAAATATTTTACGTTGATCATACAAGAATGAATATATGTTTAATCAAACATTTGGACCATAATATTTATATTAAAAGAAACAACAAAATGGAAAAAGGTAAATGAGAAATACAGAAAAAATTAATTAGGTCCAGGGTATTTTTTCTTTTGTCACTATAGTTACGTTTTATAAAAATAAACATCATTGACATGAGAGCCCTCGGGTTTTTTCTTTTATTCTTCTTCCTCTAACTCACAGATAGCTTGTATTAGAATCTAAAAATTGGATCTGGGTAAGCTATTGCCTCAGCTTATTTTCCCTCACAATACGTTTTTTATGTTATACTTTATTGTAATTATAATTAGAATTACTGAAAACACAAATACGGGGATGTTACCAATCTAAATATAGATGAATTTGTATAAGTATTTTTTTCAGTTGATATGTTTTAGATATATAGAAAATGTGAGTAAATAAGTATCTTATTTTAACGTTTTAAATTCTTACATAATATGTAGCAAGTAGATATATTTATATACATTATATACTTTTATTTAAATTTTTCGCTTAATTTTCACTTAAATAGTTTGTTTTTTAAAGTAACACGTTTAATCTGTAGATGATTTTATTATATACCAAAGGCACTTTTGGTAATTAATAATAAATATCATATATCGATAACTTTAAGCCGAATTTTTCTTACAATAGAGCAAAATCTCTTACTATCCATCTCACCTCATTCTACCATCAATTGAATTGAACAACATTTTTTTATTTAGAAGTTTTAAGTATATACCAAAAACATAATTATAAGACTTTTATAATAAGATCCGATATACTTTTTATATAATTAAAATTAAAACTAAAAATCCATCATAACATAAAATAACTAAAATAATACGTAATTTAGAAAAAATTCATTGGACAAGTATAGACTAAAATATCATAAATTCTTGCCATCAAACTTATGTCGAATTATATTAAGGTTCAAAAACTCATCTCTACAGATTATAATATCATCACATTATGCGAGAATCTACCATAATTGACCATTCCATCATGTTTATTAGAAATATTGAAAAGTATTTTTTAATAGAATCTGTTGGGAGTCTGTGTATGTATAGGTAACTGTAAGTATATATAAAGTATTGGTTTATATACGAAAAAAAGAAAAAAAAAATCAATAACAAAAAGGGTTTTTTGATAAATTATGAAGGCTCATCCGTCGGGGATTCCAAACTTTACAACTTTTGTACTTTAACAATAAATATTCATAACATATAAAGGTTTGTATATTATTTTAAACATAATATTTGTCTTTCAAAATAAAGATTCGTTTATAACAACTTAGATAAATTTTAACTTTTTCTTGAAGGACAGATATATATATACTCAATATGTCGCAATTGCATTGTCATCAGGTAGTTGTTAGAATTAGTAAGATCTTGTAAGAAATTAACCTTAACAAATTAAGATTCTTAAACGTTTATGCATGAA
Organism: Pedicia rivosa; assembly: GCA_963082725.1. Classification (NCBI taxonomy): domain Eukaryota; kingdom Metazoa; phylum Arthropoda; class Insecta; order Diptera; family Pediciidae; genus Pedicia; species Pedicia rivosa. The sequence continues at coordinate 25,432,623 of OY720154.1, forward strand.
TTTAAAAGAACTCATTTAAGATATTTTAACCATTCTTTGTTTATCGGAAACGAAATAAAGTTTTAAAGTTTTAAAGTTTTTACTTTATTCAGATTACGAAATGTAATTTTAAGATTTGATTTATTATCAAATTAGTTCCATTATTTCATAGGTTGTTCTTATTGTTAATTATTCTAAAAAATTTATTAAAAATTGTCAATAAATAAGAATTATCAAAAAAAAAATTAATTAATTCGGGTTTTTTGAATTTTATTAGATATTATTTAAATTTAAATTTATTATAAATTTCATAACCGAAACCTACAATTTTTTCTTTACAGTAAATTTGTTAGAAGTTTTAAGATTAATAATCAGAAGAATTTCAGAAGGTTTTCATTACCTAACTATTTAATTCTTATTTCCTTACATGTTTGTTTCTTTATAAAACAATTGGTTTAAAAAAAAAACCAAAAAAAAAATTACTTAAATTCCTAAGCATTAAAATCTAATTAAATCGTCGTAAACTCTTTAACACGAAAACCTCAACAAATTTTATTGAAATAATTTAGCCTATCAAAATTTCATTTAAGTCTTACACGATGACGTCAATAAGTAACATATTATATTAATATGCCTAGTCTCTCTCTCTCTCTCTCTCTCTCTCTCCATTCTATTTATTTTTTTATTATTATTCAAACAAAACAACAAAACCAAAAAAAAAATTAATCTCCCAAAATTATCAAATGAAAACAAATAAGTTCATGAAACACAATAGCGATTAGTTTATGAAATGAAAATCTCATTACGAGACGACAAACAACAACAACAACAAAACGGAAAATTAAAGGCAAAAACAAAAATAAAAAAAAAGAAAGAAAGAAAAAAAAAAGCACAAAACAAAACAAAACAAATGAAAACACAAATATTCAAAAGGCGAGTAGAGAGGGTGGTGGAGATTAGTTCAATCACGCGTTTATTGTTGACACGAAATGACCCAGTCCCGTTTTGTTTTATGAAAAATTGTTATTCATATTTCAATTTTTTTTTTCCTTTTTAAGACAAGGTCAACGATTTTTCCGTAACAAAATGAAATCAGGATTAGCTGGTGGTATATTTTTATTCATCTATCTATAGAAAAATAATGGAGAATTTTCGCTTGTTCTTTTTCATTCTTTATTCTTTTTTTTTGCTGCTGTTGTTGATATGCGTGAGTTTTAAATAAAGAAACATTAACTAAAAATGTTTTTTAAAAGTGGCGACCCGCCTTAAATATATTTTCATATAGGAAAATAAATTTATTATTCAAACTATGTAGTTACTTATTATATGTCACAAATAATTATTCCATTTCTTAATTAATATCTTTGTTCATAATTAGAATTACTATCCAATCGATTTTTTATTTAGCAAAATTTATTTTTGTGAATTTTATAACAAAATGAGAAATATGAACAATTGAAATTATTTATTGGTAATTTTCGTTTTACTGAAATCGATTAAATTCTCATCTTTCAAATTCTATACACATATTTAGTTGACTTCAACTGATTTTATTTGTATTTTTGTAAATGCATTCGTATACCTATTTATAGAATTCTATACCAAAAACTTTAAGTATAGCCTTTTGTTTCATTTTAAAAGCTTTCTAATACTAACCATAAAAGTTTAATTTTCTGCTTATCCATGTTAAACATTTGTACGTTGTCAAATATTAATTATTAAGTATTAAAGCATCAATATCATTTTTATAATAAAATAATGAAAACATCTTAGTTTCTTTTTTTATAGATGCTGTTCTTTCAATTGAACAGAAATTTGTAGAATATAAAATTAAATTCCTTGCCCTTAATCCTTAATAAATAATTATATAGTATAATTATATCACAATTCATAATAATTTAAAGTTAATCTTAAATTGTTTTTGTTTATTATTATTTCATTCGTTTTTTAATTAAAGAGTAACCTAAAATTGTGTTGAAACCCTTCATTAAAATAGTTTAATAATCCAAACTATATAATTCTGCCTCTATAGGTAGTTAATTATTGTACAAAATACAAAACATTTGAATACGATTAAAATTTTATCATAAGAAAACATACACTAAAAAAATATTATAATTGGACTTATTCTTAAATACTATATAACATTATATACTATTAGTTATTAGATTGTTACATATTTACATATTACCTACATAAGTTATTTAAGTATGTATAAAAAAATCAATAAAGTAATTAATATCATTTGCTTACTTCTTATTAGTTATTAGTTAGTCGTCATCGTCCACTTATTTTAATTCTTAAATTGTCCTTAATTTCGAATTTGAATCGATTTTCATATAGTCTTTTTTTTTTGTATTCCGTAATTACTATTCAAAAATAAAACATTTTCTTACCCCATTAATTAACAACAACACCATTTTTATTTTGAGTATTTCTATTTTCTTTTTTTATTTTTATAAATAATTTGACAAATGAATTCGATTTCTAGTGAAAACTGTAACGAACGATATAAATCAAATGAATTTCAATATATATAATTTTGATCTTTAATACAGTAATGTCACGCAAATGAAAAAAGCGGTTAACGCATATACGTCTTCTTTATTATGGAGGATCCAAATTACTCGACATAATGAGGTTTTGGGTTCCATACAAATGATAGATTTCGTGTCTGCATACTGGTAAATAAAACACTTTAATAAGTAGAATAAATGCCTATCTAATATTTGTAATGCCAATTTTTATTCAATTCGTGACCATTAGATATGCATGCACTATCATCGACTGTATAAAAATTACAGTATTTTCATTTAAGAAGAAAATTTGTTATTTACAAAAAAAATAATTTTTATTTAATATGAAAATAAAAACGGCAATAATAACAGCAATAAAGGAGTGAGTGGAAATAGTCATTTTTTTTATTTTCATTCAATAAAAACGAGGGAGGAAAATTGTTAAATGTAAATAGATTATTGAGGTTAGGTTACATTATTATTTTTCTTGTGTGTACGTTCGGATATTGATTTTCACTTAACTAGGTATTTTGCTTCTGGCTCAGAGGGTCTGTATACAATACTTTTATATATAATAATAAGTAAATGTTTATATTGTTTGATGAAGTAATGATTAAAATATTTAGCAAATAAGGGAATGGTAAAACAGAAAGAAAAAGAAAATTGTGACATTCTTTTTGCATTTTGTAGAGAAAAGATATTAACTGTTTACAAATTTATTATAAAAATATAGGTATGTATATGCAGTTAGTTTTTTTTTTTTATTAATTTTTTAAAGAATAAACAAAAACGTAATAGCCATTTAGGATAATTGAAAAGTGTTTCATTATTTGTAATTGTACAACTTATAAACTAACAATAAAATAAATCAAGTAATTATTTAATCTGACCCAGAAACAATTGTATTGTTTTCTCATAAACTTACATTTTAGTGAGTTGGTAGATTATCTATCTTTTTCTTTTTAATAAATTGATTACAGTTTGTTTTATTTAATTCTAAACTATGCGTTTAGAAATAGTTACCTGAAATAAATAAAATATAAATACTTGACCTATGTTTAAAATTTAAGCATAACTATAGATATTACCTACATAATGTTTTGTTTAATGTACCCTGACCAGTGTACCAATTTCGCTACCATTGTTATCATCAGGTTCTCATAAAATAAATTATTCGCCATTCCATGTTTTTTTATAATTTAATTTTTATAGTTTAAAAATCTTAATTAGATAATTATTATTTCATAATCAATCTGTCATATAATTATAGATAATTTGTACTTTCAAGTTTCAATTATTAACTTCTTGTAAAAGGCGTATAAAATTCCTCAAGTAACTTTCCATTATTTAGTTTTAAATTAATGTGTACAAATTTCAATTGAGAAATTATTTGAATTAAAATTTAACAATAAAAATCTAAGACTTCCGAAGAATCACTATTAATGTTGTAAAATAAAAACACATGTTTGGGCCGAAGAATTATTTAAAAAAAAATATTTAAAGGAAAAAGTTGCTGTTTTTTTTTCAAATAGAAATTAATAGTGTTGGTCTTACCATTTATGAATTTATAGAACTTCCAATAAAAATAAATAAAAGATGTCCAATATGTGATCAATAAATTCATTCCGGTACCATTTAGTTTTAGAATCTCTAAAGAAGAAAACACCACCAACAATATCAATGGGGTCTGAGATACTCATATAACTGATGCTCATTTCTCATGAATTCTCATTTTATCTACTCTTTATCAAATATTTTATCATTGACATTATTATTCATGTATATAATAAATTGAAAAATATATATATATATATACAATTACATTTACAATAGAAAAAATAAAAAATAAAAATCGAAAGATATGAACATTAAATATAAATGCAAAAAAAATGAAAAAAAAAAAGTGTTGAGAAACATCAGAATCACAATAGAAGTTTTTACTTCAGTAAATTTATATGTCGGTTATTGGCTGTGGCAACCGAACATATAATACAATCTTTTACATTTTCATTTTATTTTATTTTTTTTTTTTATAATAATATCAAGAATTTTCTCTGATATTGTATTTTCTGTTTGTTTGTCTGTTTGTTTGTTTGTATGTTTGTTTTTTTTTTTTTGCTATATAGAGAGAGTAACAAATATAATATAATATTCGTGTTTTGGTCAGAAACATAACAAAAAAAAAACAACAACAAAAGCAAAAATATAACAATATTATACAAACAATTCTTTGAAAAAATAGGATGGAAAAAGCAGCGCTTCAATAGATTTATATTTATAAATGTTTGTATTTCGTGAAAATTCAAAAAAAGTTGTATTAAATCGCAATGAAATGGAAAAAAGGAATATTAATCTGAAATAAAAATGAAAAATTTATGGAGTAAAAAAAAAAAAAAACAAAACAAAACAAAACAAAAATGGTTCACCAGTTACATTTTCAAGTATCTCGTTTTACAGCGTGAAAATTCATTTTCATTTTAAAGTACGTATTGAAAATGATTCATTAAAATATAAGAATTGAAATTAATGTGGGATGAGGACCGCAGATGTATATAATAAGTTTTAAATAATAATAATTAATTATATTTTGGTTTTTAATATCAGAAAATCAAAAAAAATTACAATGCTATGAAAATTTGATAAACTTTACTAAACTACGAAAAAAAAAACTATATTTAGTGTTTTCTCTCTATGAAAATAAAAATGATTCTATATAGGAAAACGATGGGTTTTTCTCTAGAGTCCTTTATTTGCAAAAAAAAAAAAAAATAGGAAAAAAAAAACAGAAAAGAAAAGAATAGAAGAAAAAATACAACATAGGAAAAAGGGGGGAAAAGTAGGCTTTATAGTAAAATATCACTCAATATTCATACCCAAACGGGAAACATTAAGGAATCATTTGGAGAATTTTAATGCAGAACCTAGAGAAAAAGAGAGCTAATAAAATTACAATGCATATCGAGGCTGAACAGAACATTAATCTTAATACTTGGAGCATCATGGATCAACTACAGGGAAGAAGAAGAAGAAGAAGAAGAAAAAAAAAACAATAATGAGATAAAATTTATTATTATATGCGAAGAATAAGAATATAAGAAGAGGAAGAAGAAATGAATAGATAAAATAAAAAAGAAAAAGAAGATCAAGAGATATAGAAGGAGTAAATATGAGTAACAAAGTTGCCTTCTTATATATGTTTAATATTATATGTTTTATGAATAAAATCATAAAAATGAAAAATAAATAAATTGTGAAAAATTGAAACTGTATTTTATTTTTTATGATGTGTTTATTATGTGTGCTATGTATAATCAAATTTCCTTGAGCTCATCTCCTTTTTATTTATTTTTTTCTTCTTCGTTCTCTCTATACAATTTCTTCTTCTTCATCTTCTACCATCGTTATTTTCTTTCTCTTCATCTTCTACCATCGTTCTTTTCAGGACGATGAGTTTGACAAAAACCATTTTTGTGATCAACCAATTTTATTATTTTATTATATTCTTCCACTTCTTTTTCTCTTATTTTTTTTCCTCCGCTTCATTTTCCGTGTTTGAATAATAAATTTGTTGTGAATTTGGCGAGATGAAAAAAAAAACGAACAGAAAAGAAAAGAAAAAATATAACACAAAAATGATTTTGACCTTCAAAATATTATTAGTATTCAATTGATTAAAATATATGAAGGAGAAGAGGAATAAGATAAGGAGAAAAATCTATAAGAAGAAAAAAGTATAGACGCATGAGTACACATACACATACTTCTTATAATTTTATAAATAAATAATAAAAACTTTTACTTTAAAGGCCTATCACCATGTATGATGGATGGATGAAAAACAGATAAAAGTTTTACTTTCGTTTTATTTCATTTTTAATGGAAAATTTGAATGATTTAATTTTAATTTCGTTAGAATACTGAATACATATGCTATACGTATAAGTATATAACATCAGCTAAATATAGTATTTCAAGTAGCTACGTAACATCATATTTACGATGGTCACATTACGTGTGAACCATGCAAACGCTTTTAGATAATTGTTTAAATGATTTTGATCCACAGTTAGTATTTACATTACCTTTTCTTGTACTCCAAACGAAGCAACACTTTCAATTTAAATGAATGAATTGACTCAAATAAATCTAGCATTTTCTTCTTTAAAAAAAATATAAACTGATTTAGCTTTAAAAAATATCGTCCTCATACACATTTGTTCGTTAAATATTTCATTCTCACACCAAATTAAATATTTATTCCAGACTTTCAATTACAATTCAAGTGCGTCAATCATAAATTATTTCATTTCATGTTTTGTATTAATTAAAAGAAGGAACAAAAAAAAAATAAAATAATTTTCCAATGATTTTAAAAAAATCAATCAAAATTTTCTGCCAATAAATATTACTGGCTGCCAACATCACTTTACTTGTCACGTAATTTTCTCATAAATATAATAAATTTTTCTGTTTTTATTTTTGTTTTCATTTTTATTTTTTAAAAAATAAAACTTTTTCATTCCACTTTTCAATATTTCATGTATGGATGTATGCATATGTGTATCTAGCAATATAGATTCAGGATGTTTCACAATACAAAATTTTTCAGTCGTCGTTAGCAGATTTTTCTTTATCTTTTTCATTTTATTTTATTTTATTTTGTTTTTTTTTTTTGATAAAAAGGGAGAGAAAAAAAGTCACATTAATGGTGAGAAAAAAGTATCTGTTAATGCCTATTTGATTTTGTCTTGTGTGACAAAACGAAAAAAAATATTTTTAAAAATTTAAGATGTTTTAGTGATTGGGGGAAAAAACAGCAGAGAAAATTGAATTCATTGATTTTATTTTTTATTGAAAATAATATTAAATATTTTTTAAATTTAATTTGAAAATTTATTGATAAAAAGAAAAATAATTAACTTGGAAGAAAAATTTTATAACAGAGATTTAAGTAAGAATGTATTTTTTATTATATTGAAGATGATTTAAAGGAATAATCCATATAGATCAAGAAACGGAATTTCTTTTTTTAAAACGTCATACCTTTGGCTTCTCGAACGTTTTAGATCTTTTATTTTATAATTATTTGTTTCTTGCATAAATTGATCTAATATTGAGATCTTTCTTTCGCTCTTTTGTAACATAGTTTTTCTTTGCTAAATGCTAAAACTCGATTGTTTTTTAAAATCTCATATTATATGTGATGATAAACTGGGTATACACAAAATTTTTAATTTAATTTAATTCCGGCAGGTTGTTAATTTCTGATTTATTGCATTTATCATTTTTTAAAGTGATTACAATGATTAAATTTATTTAAGGGAAAATATTTTAATATTTCCTCTCACTGATACAAAATAATTTTAAGATTTTTAAGAATTTTTATCAAGATTAAAATTATTGTAATGAGTATAAATATTAGCTTTTCGTGTTTAATTACACACATAATATTTTTAATATTGTTCATCAAAGGTTATTAAATTTTTATATTGTGTAATAATTAATATTTTACATTGTTTAGTATTTATTATGTAATGATGAGTAGTAAATGTTTCCCTATTTCAGTATTTCTGGAGTTTTTTATATTGTTTCAGTAAGTAGATTAACAAAGGTTCCCATTTTCATAATAAGTAATTGTGTTTTAAAGTCTCTATATACTAACGAAATAAAGTAAAAATTCAAAAGTTTATAATTTATAATCAATGAAATTTATTTTGCTCTAAAAATACTGAGTTTCTGATTTTTATTAAAGCAAATTAGAAAAAAAAAAATTATGAACTATAAAGTACAATCAAGAATACTTACTTGTAATTTGAAATTATTTAACTTATTTTGTATTATGTATTAATACAATAAAGAGAATTTTTAATTTTGTATTTTACCCAACTCTAGCTGAAGTTGCTTGAATAAAGTCGTTCATATTAAATTAAAAATGTGAATTTTAATTATGTATTGAATGTAAAAACAATATAAATTTATTAAATAGGATGACTGTTTTTATTGGAAATTTATTTGATTTATTGAAGTAAGGTTTACAATAAACATCAATTAAATTCTTTCAAATACCCTATTCACAAAATTTAGTTCTTAGAATTTTAATAATTAAACTGCCAAAAATTTTATATTGAAAAATGAAATTCAATAATGTATAGTATTTATAATACTGAAAGGTCCTCAGTATGAATATTTTAAAATTATTTTTTATGAATTTTATCGAGGGAAAATCACACAATTTTCTATATTTATTTATATTTATTTTAACAGCAATAAAAAAAAAATATAACGTAATAAATAAATTCTGTCAAAATTAATTACAAAAAATTAAATCACAAATTGAAAGTTGGGAGCTCGTTATGTAAATGCACAATTTTTTTTTTCGCAATTTTGGCAATCGTTCGTTTATTGTTTTAATAAAAAAAAAAAAAAAACAAACACATAAAAAAAAACAATATATAAAAGTCAAAAACTTGTATTTGCGAAAATTCAGTTATCTCGTGATTATGTTATTTATGGATGTCAAAGTGTATATAAATGGGTTTCTATTCAGGATATCATTTTTGGTTTGATTTTTGTATGTGTTTTTTTTGTTTGTTTGTTTGCTTTGGGAATTAATGTATGATATGACACGACGATCTACCCAAAGGCATATAAATATGAACCTATATTATACATATTTTAATCCTTTTTTTTTATACTTTTCACAAATGATTTAACATAAATTTTTCTTTTTGTTTTGTTGTGTTTTTTTTTTGCGTATAAGAATTTTTCCACTTTTGTATGCTGTTTTATAAATATGGATAAATATTTTTTAAGATTAATTAATATTTTATTTACCTACCAAAAAATTTTAAGGTTTGTATACCTTTACCTTTACTTATTATATAAAATATTTTATTATATATGATTGCGGTCAAAACTAATCCCAAAAAAACAAAAACAAGAAAAAAAAAAAAAGAATCAGTTTTATATAATATAAAGTCAACCGTAATCTAGTCTAACTAAACAAAACGTAAACGTATGTTATATATATATAAAGATAGTTTAAATATCCTAAGGCATCCAATTAAAAATCATTCGATTGTATATTTTATAATCCCCCAGTAAATTTATCTGTTTTCATAAAAAATGTGTGTGGTCCAGTATGAATATAATGTATAAAAATATAATATATGTTCTATATATATATATATATATAACCTAAACCACCCAGTAAATTAATGATCAAATATGCTCTTATCCACTATAAAAATATATATACAAACAGAATCGGGCCCAGGTAAATTATATAAAACCTTTAAAATTTAAATAGTACAAAACTGAAAATTTTATTTCAAATAAGAAGAAAAAATTAAATAACTAAGAGGGATAAAAACATATTATGGAAAATGTTTTAAAACATAATCTCTTTATATTTTACTTCCCTTCTTTAAATTCAATATTTTCTAATCTATTTATGTTGGTATGACCTTTACACAATCCAAGAGATTACAGCAAAAAACTTTAATTTTTTTTTATATATTTTATTAAACTTGAGAATTTCAATCTATTCTTGTATTTTAATTTTTGACACTTTAAACATTATTTAATTTTATATTTTTCTATTAAATATATTTGATACTCTGATGTAAAATAGTTAATAACGAACACAATAGTTTACGGTCCTGATGCATAACCGCGTGTTTATTTACAAAATATAATTTATGTGAAAAATGAAAAATAAATTTAAAATTATAATTAATAATTTTAATAAATTAAATACAAAAAAAAAACATACAGGAAAAACACATACAGGAAAAACACAAAGCCAAACAAAGTAAAATCAAAACAAAAAATGAATGAAAAAAAAAATGCGTGCATCATATAGTTTATTTTTAATAAATTTTCATAGTATTGTGTTTTACACTGATTTTGACATTTTGACCCCCTTTTTTCACTGTCATAAACAATAATTCGTATAAAACGTATATATGGTTAGGTAAACCAAAAATGTCGAAAGTAGTTAAGCGATGCACTCTAAAAACCGCATAACTAAATTAATTTGCCCATTAATATATTTTTAATAATTTTTTTTTTAAAGTTAATCAATTTAATGAATTTAAAAAAATATTAAAATATTAAACCTCAAGAGTACAAATAACAAATATTACAATATGTATAACATTTACAATATAACCGATAATATTTAATGGATTAACACATATTTGTATTAACTTACCTTTATAAAATCAAAATATTAAACGTTCTGTTGTATGTATTTAATTTTCCGTTCTACACCCAACTTCTGGTTTTATGAGAAAGCTTTTATGACAAAATTTGTCTAATTCTAGTTTGCACTCTACTCTTAAGTTAGCAAGAAAAAATTAATTGTCATTTTGTAACGGAGCATTTTCTCATAATAAATTTAAAATATTTGCCCTTTGGTATTTAATGTTGTTGAAAAAAAAATGTAATAATTAAAAAGACGTTATTAGATTTAGAGTGGGTTAATAAAATTAATATTTGTTTCTTGTTTATTTTTTGAGTAGCTGTGGGTTTCGTTATATAAAACCAATGGTTGATAAACACAATACGATCCTTATGCTCAATTTTATATTTGTTTTATTAATTATTTATTCTAAACTGAGGTTCACAAATTGAACAATTTATTCTTTAAAGTATTTACAAAAATTCCACTCGAAAATATACAAAACTTTTAACTGTTTTAAAGTGTTTTGTTTTTTTTTTTTTAAATTCAAATAACAAATAATGGTATGGCTTATTAACATATTTTGTGTCTTGAATAAAGTTTATTGTACTTATTACAATTACAGCCATTTTCTCTAACATGTAGAAGTGTAAACATTGGTGCCTATGAAGCCTCGGACGTATTTCACTGTTATCCACTCGAACAAAACGTGGCCAAAAATATTAAATTGATGGCTTAAAATTAAGCATGTTCTTCTAAAAAGACCATCGTATAAGGTTGCTGTGCATTTGTATTCTAAACCCTCTATATAGTCATACACTTATACGTTATGTAATCTGTAAGTGACAAGTTCTTTAAAAATAAATAAAGAGTACCTAACACGATAGAAATTAACGATTGCCTTAAAACGCTATCATTAAAATATCTCTTTTACTAATACATATAAAATTCTTTTTCATTTAATTCTACTCTATAGAAAACAAGTTCTATAATTCTATAATTAAAGAAGTTTTACTTCAAGTACTTGTTTTTATAATTTGAATTTTAAGTGCATAAGTACTTCATTATTCTCTTAGAAAAAAAAAATTATAAAACAAAATGTACGTTACTATAAGAAAATAAAGTTTTAATTTTTTTTTTTTAACAAGAGATTTTTTTTTCTTCTTAATATTCATCGATTACTTGGATGAGAGATGAGATAAAATTGAGTTCATATAATATTTTATATTTTATATTTTATGAAATCTTTTCATATACAGAAGGGATATTATAATAAATTTTCTCACTTGTTATATTTTTACGTCATTCATCTTCATTAACTTTTCCACACATGTTATCACATGGATAAACCCTCCTCCATTGACCCTCCGTCTTTTTACACTTTACACCCACTATTTAATAGGGGAACTTCTTCAAATATATGTTATCCTTTTCCTTTCGTTATATACATATATTTTAAACACATATTCATATATATAAACATACACACACACATGTACGAATGCCACTCAACCGTTTCAAATTTTATCAAAGCATCTTAACAATTTCTGACCCATATTGAATTTTGTGTCCCTTTTACTTCCCGTTTTATATGTAATACATATATACTTACGTATATACACGTATATATTTTATACCCATTTAAAGTATAAGGGTGAAAATTATTTTTTCACAAAACACTTCACAACAAATCTAATTTTAATAATAAATTTTTCCATTCAATGTTTCTTAATCTTTATAATCTCTATTCTATTTATGTAGAAAAAAAAATTCTGATTTAAATCAAATACTTGAAATGTCATTTTTGAAATAAATAAAGAAAAAAAAAATACAACAACAATATCTAGAACAACAACTGGAAGAAGAAAAAACCTATAAATAAAATTAAATTAAAAAATACTTGCAACATGTTTTTTCTCCGTACAACAACAACAACAACAACAACAACAACAACAAAAAGAAGAAATTTTTACGAGATTTTTTCTTTTTCTTTATACATTATTTTATGTGAACTTCACTCATTCTGTGAGAGATTCTGGAAAACTTCAATATAGGAAAAAAAAAAGAATATATAAATTTTCCGATTTATTTCGAATATTGATGATGCAAAGTATCCGATATATGTCAATTAAAGACAGAAGAAAATAGAAGATGAAACAAAAAAAAAAAAAACAAGAAAATACCAAAATAAAATAAAATGAGGAAAAATTCAGAAGAAAATTCGATGTTTAATTTCCCATTCGTTTAACGTTTGATTGAACATTTTTATTTTTATTTTTGTTTTTCTACATTTTGCTTTTTGCATCTTTCTATGTAATGAAATAACATAAGAAGGGAAATGAAATAGCAGGGAGAACGGAAATAACGGATAATGATAAGAAATAATAATTTACTTTTCTTTTATTTGAAAATATATATATGATTTTTATGTTTTGATAAGATGATGTATTATTATTATTATTATTATTATTATTATTATATTTATAACAATATTCTTATTCCTTTGATAAAATTTTCTGTTCTTCTTCTTATTCTCACTCCCAATTATTATTATTTTTTTTTCATTTTATCATTTTTTTTTCATTTTTGCTTTTTGCTTAATGATATCCTAAAATATTTTTATTCATGGGGTAATCTCTTCTCTGTTTCAAACTTCCCCTTTCACCAAAAGAAAAAGAAAAAGGAAAAAAAAAGAAAGTAAAGGGAAAACCCAAAGAAGAAAAAGAAAAAGAAAAAGAAGAAAAAAAATTCAATTCTTTTAGTGAAGCGTTAAATGTAATGATAATGACTATAAAAACAGTATTTTAGCTTAAATTTAATTTAATGTTTAATTATTACAAATTATAATTATTTTAATATAATTTTTTTTTTTTTTGAGTAAAATCTGAAATAATGAATAAAGAGTTTTTTCTCTTACTCTTTATTATTTGATTATCAATTGGAAAGTTTACATTTTCATTTTCCTCAATATTTTCTATTACGCTTTTTATTTTCTATGAAATCAATTGAAAAAAATATGCGACAGAGACAAATTAATTACATTTTATTGCATTAAAATATTACAATGAAAATTTAATTAAGTTAACTAAATTTTACGTTCTATGATTTATTTCAATAATTTTAAACAAAAACTAAATTTGTATACGGATTTAAAGAAAAATCTTATTAAGACAAAACAAAAAATAACAGAAAAATAACAGAAAAAATCGGATAATGAAACAAATTATTTTTATTTGTATTTCATACTTTTAATCTTTTCTTCTTTATTTTTTTTTTTTTTTTGTGTTTTTTTTTTTCCTTTATTTTTTATTTTTTATTTTTTTTATCTCCAGAATATAAATTTCTGCTGTTAGCTTTAGAAGCAATGAAAAGATATTGTCAAATGATTTTCTTAAGTTCTTTTGTGTTATGTGTTTTTACACATTATCTTCCTATCTCTTTATCTTTCATCTCATCTCATATAATATAATATAAAATAAATTGCGGTTTTATAAAAAAAAAAAACAAAAAAAAACAAAAAAAATAAACGAAAGAAAGTAAAATATTTAAATTTAAATATTTGTTTAAGGTAACAATAGTGTGAGAAAGGGAACGTAGAGTAAAAGTGAAAAATCGATATTTATTTGGGAAAAATTATTTATTCGTCGTAATTTACAATTAATAGTATTTTTTTTTTAATCGCGGGTGAAAATCATTGTGAATATAAAACACAAAACAAAAAAATTGCAGCATAAAATATATGTTAATTAGGACATAATTATGGAAAATTTAAAGTTATGTTGGTGAAGGGTGCAGCCAACCCTATACATATTTATTAAAACACAAAAAAAAAAAACAATATTTTTTTAACTTTCTATTTATCTCTTTTACTCAATAATATTCATCTCTCACTCTTACATTGTTTGTATAACTTGTATACTTTGAACAAATAAAAGCTGTTGGAAATTATTTAGTTTAAATGCCTCAAAGTAAATAGTTTGTAATAGATACATAAACTAACAACAACAATAACAAAAACAGCGTACAGTGTTGGTCAACCACATATATTTTCCAAAAATAAATAAATAAAATATAACAAACCTAAAATTATTATTATTATTATTATTATTATTTTTCAAGGAAAACAAAAACGAAACGAAACGAAACGAAAAAATATAATAAATAGTATAAAATATAAATACATAAATAATTTTATTATAATGGGGCTTTCCTTTTGTTATAGGATTGGGGTTTGTCTGCCCGTCTTCTATTTTGTCTTTATATTTATTCATAAATATATATGTGTGTGTGTGTGTGTTCGTGTGTGTGATTATATGTTTTTATACTGTTCACATTTTCAGTATTCAAAATTATATATAAATAATCTGCTTTTGTTTAAAATTTAATCTTTATGTATTGAAATTAAGGATAAAACATGAGACAGCAGCTTTAGAGCATGGTTGTATTCTTCCCTTAAAACCATATATACTTTATATCATACATACATATACAATATAATTATATATTTTAAAGGGGTAAAAACAACCTCAAAATAAACAATTCTAAGTTTTGTATACTCTCTGGAATGATCTTATGGTCCAGGAATATATTTTATGGTTGAAATTAATGAACAATACACGAAATTATTTTGTTTTTCTTTATTTTATTTTTCTTTACTTTTTTTTACTTTGCCTCCACTTTTTTTTTTTTTTATACGAGTTATACAATAATATTTTTTTCACTGTTTTGATAAGAATTTCTTTTTTCTTCTTTATTTTGGTTTGTTTTTTTTTTTGTTGGTGTTGGTAGCTTTTTGAAAATAACAAAGTTATTGGGGGAGATGAGCTGAAATGATAATGAAATGTCAATGTTATTGTTTATCATAAATCAGATCGTATAAAATGTCGTAAATAAAATACTGTCGGAACATTTTCATACAATCGGACTCTTCAATCGCTTTTTTTTCTTTACTTTTCAAAACAAAGAAAAAAAAAAAAAATAAGAAAATTAGTTTTGACATAAATTCTTCGTATATGATGAAAAAAGAAAATCTTTTGTAAAATATTCATTCTACATGACTAATAATCAGTTAATTATTATTTAACTTTTTTCCTTTGAAACAATTTTTAATATTGACCAAATGAAATTATTTTTGTATTGTTTTAAATTTTTATCTTTCCGTTTTTTCCTTCAGCCAAAAAAAAAAACCAAAACTTTAACATTTGAATAAATTTTGGTTTATAAAAAATTATTGTATTTTCTAACAATCCAAAATTAGCTACGGTCTGTTTAATTGTCATTTTATCCCACTATATATAGAGCAACAGAATCAAAAACTAATTTCATCAAAATGAGAATTAAAAAGGAAACAGAAAAAAAACATGGAAAAACAAACTGGAAAATGGAAATAAAAATTCAACAAGAAGATGTTTTTCACCAGCAATGAATCCATTTAAATTTTTTCTTCTGTAATTGCCACCTTAAACTTTTACAATTAGTTAGCAATGTAATTAATGAAATTTATAATGAGTGATGAAATTTATATTTACAATTGCTTATTGTAAACTTTTCTCTTGATAATAAAATACTAAAAGAATAATTGTATTTTACTGGACTTCTTTAGGGTATTAGAGAGTTTCATAATAATAAATATGTAAGACATTGTTGTTTGCCTATTAATATTATATGGTTAGGAGGCTTTTAAAAGAAAGAATGTTTTTGTCTTTATTTTAATTTATGAAACAAATAAATATAAAGGATTTTCTACTCAAATTGTCAAGACTTTTGAAATTCTAAAATACTAACATAAGTTAAATCAATAAATTTATTTATTTTAAGTTGAATAAAAAACTTTTAAAACAATTAAAATGAAATGTTCTTAAAAATATAGTGTCAGACTGTTTGATATTCGTATAATAATGGTGTCTAGTCACAACAAATTGTCTTTTTTTTATTTTTATTATTTTTTTTTGCTGCTTTTCAATCAAAATTTTCTAACAATAAAATTTGAAAATGCCGAGACACAAATATTAGACTATAAACAAAGTTTAACCATTTTCTATTCAATTTCATTGTTATCACCATGGATATATAGATGGAGTTTATTTACACTGTATATCTTCATCTAGAAACGTTTAAAGTTAGTCCATGATGTTATTTCGTGGAAATATAAAAATATGTTTATCATGAAATAACTTTAAAAATTAAATTAAAGCAGCATTACCAAAAACAATAATAATAAGTAAAATAATTTGGAAGCAATTTAATTATACTCATTGATTCTTTATAAAATATAAATCATTAATTTGTTTTATATAAATAATTAAGAACGCTTCTATTTATTTGTTTATTTATTATTAAATTTTTTCCAAAATATTCTAATTTTTAATCAAAATACTAAATTAATATGTAATCAATAAAATTAATTTTAAATTTGTATAAAATAATGAAATGCTGTTTTTTTATTCTGTTAAATATTATTTCTGCATACGTTCTATTATATTTTTGTATTTTATTTAGTGGAAAATCTAGAAAAATTTTATAATATTTTCTAATTGAAAAACAATGTTTTTATTTTGACTTAACACTTTATTACTTTATTTATTATATAAATAGTTCTCTAATAATATTTGCAATTTATTACAAATTAGAAAAGTTCCAAAAGCTTTAGTGGATTGAAAATTATCATCGGATATTTTCAGGTACAAGAATAGGCAAAGCACTCAATTTATTTTTGATTGATTAAATCTTTTATAGCAAATATTTATAATGCAATATGTAAATAAATTTCATATTTATACAATAAATTGTAATTAAAATATTTGTTAGAAAATTAAAGACTAATAAAAATCCAAAAGTTATATTGAATAAAAAACAAAAATTATTTTGAGTGGAATTATTGTGATAAAGTAATTAAAATTGAATTGAAAAGGTTTAGTTAACTGAAATTATTTGAATAAATTACAATTTAATTACAATTTAATCGTAATTAATTTAAAATTAGTGTATCATTTTAAACAATATTTTCATGAGACAATACAATTATAGAAATGTGTTGTTGTCAAATGCCCTAAGGGAACTTAATAAAAAATTATTCTTATGAAATTTGTATGATTTTTTTAAATTGTATTACCATACTTTTTTAGTCTCTGCATTCTTTCACACAATTCACATAATTATGTGGAGGTATAATATTTATTATTGACCATCCAATAGAATCAAAAGAAAAATTAAATTCTTATTACAGTTTGTTAGAGATTCGATGCCGCAGACTCCAAGATTGCTGGTATAACTTGCTAGTCGCATATGTCCAGTATCCATTTACAAAACAATTATGATAAAAATGGTGAGATTAAATCAACAATCTGTATAGAAAATGTTACAATATTTTAGGAAATTTAAAACAGTAAAAAGCATAATAAAAATAATAATAATTCATTTATCATTATTGTTTTAAATTTTGAAGCAAAAAATTTTTTTTGCTTCTGTTCGAAAATTATAATTAAATTTTTTAGAAAAAAAATTCTGACTCATAATTAAATTAAATTTGTAAATTGGATTCATGCTTTACTTCATATCTTAATTCAATAAAGCCGCAACCAAAAAAAAAATTCAATGTCCTTTTCTTTCTTGTTTCCTTGAGAATAAAAGAATAAATGCCTGAAGATTGGTTTTATATTTTAATACAATCTTTGGGTGTATGTGTGTAATTTATGGGATATGAGTATTATATTCAAGTGAATTCATTTCTCAGAACTTACACTTAATATATTACATAATTAAGTATATTGAAAATATAAATTCAACAACTAAATTTATTTATTCTTTCAACAGAATATCAATCAGAATTTAAAATAATGAGTAAAATTGAGAAACATTAACACTCATTAAATGTGATACGACCTTTAGGAAGAACTCTTTAATTTATTATTTATACCCACTCATCATAATTTATTCTATACAAAGAAAGACAACCTTCGGCCAATCTTCTACTCTGCCACCTATACCTTTAAAAAATAAAAGAAAAATAAGTAAAGTGCCTGAAATTAACGTCAAGAATAAGGGAAAAAAGAAAAAATAATAAAAAAAGAGAAAATTCAAAATAAAATAATAAAAAGAAAAGAAAGGAAAAGAAAAGAAAGGAACGGAACAAAAAAAAAATTAAGAAAGAAGGAAAAAAAAACGTTGCAACAAAAGTAAGAAATTAAATTAATTAAAAACACAAAACAGATAACAAACCATATTTAAAGAAACCTCCCAAGGACAATAAACAGAAACTGAAAGATAAGATCGACTATAAATTCTTACAAAAAAAAAAAAAAAAAATAACAGAAAAAAATGTAAGAAGAAGAGGAGAAAA
The DNA here is from genome assembly GCA_963082725.1 of Pedicia rivosa. Taxonomy (NCBI): domain Eukaryota; kingdom Metazoa; phylum Arthropoda; class Insecta; order Diptera; family Pediciidae; genus Pedicia; species Pedicia rivosa. Next base: position 25,451,641 of record OY720154.1, read on the forward strand.
AAAATAATTGCGTGACCGCAAGGAATTTAATCGAAAAACTTTTGTTTGTGTAATCTTCTGCCGAGAGAAATATATTCTTTATTTTTTCCTATTTTATATTTTCAAAAATCAAATACTTTTCTTTTAAAAATACTAAAAAAAATACGAAAGAAAAAATGAAAACAACAACCAAAAGTAGAGCCAATGGAGAATTTACTTTTGCAACTTTTATAGTTGCAGTTGAATATTTTTCTTCAATTTTCCTTTTTAATATTTTTTATTTTTTTTTTTCTTGTTGTTCTTTTGTTTTTAATTAAATCGGTAAAACCTTTGTTGTGGCATTTGTACAAAGATGATACGTTTCTTTTTCCTTTTTTATTCCTTTATCTTTGTTAAAACGAAACAAGAGGTTTTGTGTTTGTTAATTTCTTTTCTTTCTTTTTCTTTTTTTTTTTATTTTCTGATAAGAAAGAAATTCTTAAACCGTAGGAAAATTACCATCTTTTGTGTGAAAAAATTTATTGTGTTACGGTTTTTCCTTCCTTTAGAATTAATCCAAGTGTATAAATTTTGTGATTTTTTTTTTATTCTATAGAAACCGATAGAAACAGAAAAATGAAAATGCTTGTAAAAAAAAATCTATTCTAATAAAATTTCTCTTATAATTCATTGGAATTTAAATTGCAATAAATATTTTTGAACTTTCTTGTTCTTAATCGATTGATTTGATAAAATATTCAAAAGAAATGGTAAATTGTATATTTATTAAATATTTTACTCAATATGAATATAAATTTATTGAAATAACAATTTTTCTTTTTTGATGTCAAAATAATAATATAAAATAGTTAAGTTAAATGACTACTGACCGTACCTATAAAAGAGAGTGTAGTGGAGACAACCCAACATGAATGAAAATCATGAATATGTAATGAATGCACTTTAGTAGACTAAAGCTTTTGTGTACAGATATTTTATGTATTTATATATAATTATTGTTTTAGTAATAAACAAACCTAAATAAAACAAGAACATAAATAGAGAATATACATTTAATAAAACAAACGAACTTAATGGCTTCAAATATATTTTTATGATCCTTTACATTTGAATGAAACTATTTGATAATGAAAAACTTTTGATTCAATCATTCTATGGGATCTTCCAAATTTTTTATAAATACTTCATTCTTTATTGTAAAATTTAAATAAGTCAATTCTATTATTCATTGATTCTTTTTATGTGTTGTAAAATTTTTTAAAAATATTTCTGAATATCAAATTTAAAATTTATTGTGGGAATGAAATTTCACACTTTAATTCTAACTTGAAATGTAATTTTTTTTTACAAAAATCATTTTTTTTCTTTAATGTATGACTTCTGAAAACTGCAGAATGTGAAGCGTATAACGCGTTAGACTCTTGATGTGGAGTTTAAATCTGTAGAACGGTGGAAAAAACATTTAGTGGATCAAATGTTGGTAAGTGAATTTGAAAATTTTAAAGGGAATTAAATTTGGAAAATATTAACAGTTGTTTGAGAATAATAAATAAATACAAACAATTATTGAAATTACGAGCAGAAATATTCTTTGATATTGGCCATAGTAAAAATTAAGATTCATAAAGTAAACAAATATTTTATGGTTGAAATACATCCATCACTTTTGATGATTTGGCAAAATTATATTTTATTATACTTTTATGGCCCAATGAACTGTTCATGTTGCCGTCAAATAACATCGAATTTGTTATACAGTAGCTCTAGAATATTAAATGTTCATAAAAATTAATAATTAATTCAACTTGTCTACAAATACAAAGATGTTTGAAAAATTATATATTTAAAGATAAAGTGCATTTGAAACAAGTTACGGAATCTTGTGTAACAAATTGATGTTAAAGACAAATTAATAGAAAATATATTTAATAGGAAATTATATGATAAATACAAAACACAACCATCTTCATTATCACTAAATTATTTTTCTTATACTTGGAAGAACTGAATATTTAAAATTAGCTCCTCTATATTGGTTGCTTTTTTATAAACAAAAAAAGACATTTTTAACGGCCTATCCATAATATTCTTAACTATTTAATGGTAATACTACTTTAGTTTAACTAAAGAAAGATCTTTAAATATTTGCCAATTTTCAATATACTTTGTAAATATCAGTTTTTTGAAAGCAATGTATATAACAACAAATTATTTAATCAGAAGCAATATATTTAGATTGTAATTTTCTTTAGTTCAGCTTAAGACTTCACCTTTAATTAGTTATATATATTACAGATAGACTCCCATTTGCATTCGCGCAGGTCTCCAAATTTAACTCATTTGATTGTAGTTGCGTTTTAATAATAAGAATGTTAAAATTTATTCATAAAAGTCTTAAATTTAAAAAAATAACGGTAAATAATTTGCCATAATCGTAATCAATACATTTTATTTAATAGTATTGTGCTTTTATTACTAGTCATTAACTGAATCCTGGGTCATATTATAATTACATATTTAGAGAATTTATATTTACAAAATCTTGTTCTTATCTTATCGATAAATATCTCTCGCATAAATCAAAAGTCTGTAAAATGGAATGAATAAAAAATAGAATACTAATACACTGAAGCCGATCATTACAATTAAAAATAACAATAACAATAATATGGAATGATAATAAGAAATAAGCAATAATAATAATAATAAGCCTTATGTATGAAACTGGACACATAATAAATTCTAAAAAAGAAAAACAAAAAAAAACAAGTGAATTATCCACTTAGACTATAGGAAATTCACTCTATACTAATCCAAATATAATGAAATAATTTATTATCATATATAACGCTTTCAAAAAGTACTATTAATGATGTAATCAAGCTTTTATCCGTTCATTTTATTTTATTTTAGTTTTTGGTTGTTATTTTATTTATTTTTTTGTTTTATTTTTTTTTTTTTTTGCTGTTTTTTATTTTTTGCAAGAAATTTTGTTCCACTACATTAATTTTGATCAATGACCTTAACATGCCCGAAAAGAGATCCCTTTAACAACAAATAATTTAAACCTATATATAAAATAGCCGCACTAAAGTTAATTTGTTTGTTTGGATCGAGCCCGAATAACCTGAAGTGATGAAATGAACTAACACGTTCAAATAAATTACAATTTTTTTCTTTCTTTCTTTCGTTTAAGGTATTTTTTGTTTTTTTTTTCCATTGAGGGGAACTTTGTTTTTTGTACACCAAGGAAGCTATTTTTGGTCTTTTTTCATTTATATGTGTAATATATGTTTGTTTGTATATGTTTGTGGTGAATATAATACGGTAATGTGTTTGTTGGCCTTTAAATTTGACCTTGTGACAATATAAATAATTGTATGAAACCAGGGCGCCTCCATCTAATGCAAAAGGCAAGAAAAAACAAAAAAAAAATAGCAAAAGGGATATTGTACAATTTTAGAAATATTGATGTTATTTATGAAAAATATCGATTACTTAATTACATGAGTTATATATTCTAGGTCATTCAACTGACCAGAAAAAAAAAATATGAAAATAAAGAATTTGATGAAATTGCAAATAACTTCGACATTAATTAATGAATTCTCATTGTAAAGGTCAATGTAGTTGTTTTTTGTTTTGTTTTTGTGTGTATTTTAGGATGAGAAATTGAAACCAATTTTTGTTCTGTATTTAATTTTTTTTTTTTTGTATTTTATTTTAAGTTTTCATCCAACGCTCGGTTAGATACAAATTATTTTGGTTACATATTAATTTTCATTATCACACTGTGATATATTATCCCGGCTATATTTCACTTCTAATTCATTTAATAGTTGCTTCAGCTAGCGTACTGAATTTTATATAAATACATACATATATACACATAAACGAATATACAGTTTTATATTATGAGTTTTAATATATGTGAATGTGTGTCTGTGTGTGTTTGTGCAAGTTTGTATAGAAAATTTTGTGTTGTGTATAACAGAATTTGCGGTCCGTTTAACGCGGAAATAGATAAATTATGTTGACACAGTTCGTTACATATATAAAGAAATTGTACAGAATAAAATAGGAAAACTTATAAAAAAAAAAAACGGGAAAAAACAAAAAGTAAAAAATAAAAAGAAAAGGAGAAAAAAAAAATGGTAAGAAATAAAAAAGCAGAAGAATAAAAAAAATTTAATACATTTTTTATCCTTTGAATATTTAGAAATTATGTTAACAAGATGAAAAAAATGTGTGTGTGTGTATGTATATTGTTAAATACATGGATATTATTATATATAAATATAATGTGTAATGGGATTTAGCTTTCAAACTTTTATGATATTCATTTTTTTTCTCCTCTTCTGAGCAAAAATCGCTGAGTATAAAATTTAATTAATTTGCTAAACTTTCCTCTTCATGTCATAAAATAACTGACGTTACTTAACATAACATTTCAATTATGTTACAGCAAATTGAATAGAGAGTATAGAGGGGGATTACAAAATTGAGCGTGTGTGTATATTTGATTGTTAGTGTATATATTTGTGTGTGTATGCATGTTAATTTTTTGTTATTTTTTATTTTTATTTTTCATAAGTATGGGTTTGTGGGTACCGTTGTATTTGACGATATAATGTTTTAAATTTATAATCACACTTTTCTTAAGTATCGTTTCTTATAATTTTCATCTATATTATATTCTATTCTTATATAAAATAATACAAAATTTTCCTTTATACGAGAACGTACGTCCTAAATACATTATTATATTACTTAAGAAAATGTTTGTTTAAAAGTTTGTCTATGCACTATTTTTGGTATAATTATTGCATATATGTAAATGTATATGTTTATATATCCACTATGATGAAATTACTTTTGAAAATCATGTGTGTGTGTATGTATGCATAAATTTACTGCACCAATTTTCAATATTTAATAATTCTTGATCCTTTTAATGAAAACTTGAGTGTGTCGTTGATTATGTGTAGAATATTAAATGTATAATTCTACTGCATTGATAAACTGAAAGAGAACGATGATAGAGCTTTTTATGTTATGTAGATTTTTATCATAAATAATTGATTTATTTTTATTAAAATATTTATGCAGTATAACTATAGTTAATCAACACCGACACATTTTATTATTTATTTATTTTGTTTAATAGAATTTTTTTTTTCAAAAATGTGTTTATTTTTTTAAATTTAAATTTATAAGTATAAATTTATTTATTTAATCAAGAACGTAGAAAAAAATGCTTGTTTTTATTATTAAACAAAAAATTGTAATTTTCGTTATTTTAATTTTTATTAATTAAATGTAAAAACACCTTTGACATAAATGGGTATTCGGTACCTACTTGAATCTTTACATTTATATATATTATCATTGTAAAGATTCAAGTATGAACACCCATCTATATACGATATCAATGAATTAATATTTTGGATACCTATACCTATACTATTTTATATATAGAACATAAATATTTGTTATCTAAGGTGATTATATGTGATGTTGTATACATAGATACATATATACATATTATGTACATATATACATTTGTATAAATTGCCTATGAAGCTTTAAATAGCGACCTAACTTCTTATAAAAGCCGACATTTGTTGTCAAATATATTCTGGACTTTATTAGATATTTATTTGTATATATTTTTTTCTCTAACAAAAAGCTTGTACCTTCATCTATAAAAGCTTGAAAAATTTTAAAATATAAGTATCGAAACCCATTCAACCGAATCTAGAATAATGAATAGAATAAAATTCTGTACGTATATTTTTTTAAGGGGAACCAAACCCAAACCAGCTAGCAGAAAATAAAAAAAAAAAAGAAAATATAATTCAATTAAGAAAGTAAGCATTAAATAGAGAAAAAAAATATTAAGCCCTTGTTTTTGAGGGCAGCAATATAATGTGTTTTTTTATTTGTACATCCTTTACACCATTATCCAAGCAAAAAATAAAAAAAATCAAATCAAAAAATCAAACAATAAAAATATGTTCATTTTCTCATCTACATGTATAATTTTTTTTTTCTGTTATCATATTTCACAAATCACCCCTCTTTTATATATTATGTATATTGTGTATGTGAATGTGTATGAATATGTAACTATATATATATATACATATGTATATAAATAGAGAGCCAAAACATACCTTCAGATATTATCAGTCACATATATATATAAATATATATATATAAATATATATATGTATATACATACATTTTGTGTGCGACAAAACGAATGAAAAACCCAGTTATTAAAACGTCAGCATAAATTGTAACATGCCTGGGTTCGTTTTTCGTTCTTTCAACAAATAAAAAACGTTTTTTTTAAATTCACAGCTTATTCTGTAAAGATGGAAAAAATATTATAGGCAAGATCATTGGAATGAGAATGAGAATGAGAAAAAAGAAAAAAGAAAAAGAAAGAAGAAGAAAAAAAATGTGTAGACTTTTCAAAATAAAAAAAAAATTTCTCACAAATCGCAATACAAAAATAAAAAAAAAAAATTCAGTCAGCAAATATTGTTGAGAAATGTATTTTTTTTTTTCTACTTTTTGTTGTACAAAAAAAAAAAAGAAGAAAGAAATGTGAAAAGGAAGGAATAAAAAGAAAAAGAAATTGGTAAATGAATGAAATCAAAAAGGTCTCTTGAATAAATAATTGCTTATTTATGTGTGTCTTCAATACATTATTATTTGTATTTAAATTAAACAGACTGTCATCATCGTCATCACTCTCATCATCATGATGATGATCAACATCATCATCATTGTCATTATGATCATCTTCACATATGTATATAATTATTCATATAATTAAAATATTGAAACATTGAGAATAGTTAATGGTAAAAAACAACAACAACAACAATGTGACATACTCTCTGTCACTGGTCAAAAATTCTTTTTTCGTTTGCCAACGAAATGTACCGATAAATTTTTTTTTGGTTCCATTAGATTCGCGATTGCAATTCATTAAAAGACATAAAATAAAATAAATGAAAAAAAAAATGGGGAAAAAGAGAGAAAAAAAAAAAACAAACTGAGGACTGAAGCATATAGTATTAAAACAATGGAATGATATCAAATAAATCTACAGAGAAAGAGAAAAAAAAAATATGAAAAAAAGGAATAAAAAAAAAACCTGAACGACATAAAAATATTATCTTTTCCCACGAACTTCGAACAGAATAACACACACACACACACACACACACACAAACGTACCACTCCAAAAAAGAAAAAAAAAAACGAAAAGCTTCAATTCTGCATAATATTATAATATAATATTATATGTGTTTTAGGGGATTTCATTTTTTTTCGTTCCATTTTTTTCCTTCTTCTTCTTCTACTTTATTTTCTCTTTCTTCTTCCTGAAAATACATTTATAATAAAATATTAATGATATTGATGCAGATCCAGATTTTTTTTATTTTTTTTCATTTCAATAATGTTTGTGTATCCAGGGTGAACGATATCAAATAACGGCTAAAGCCTTAAATTTAATAAGCTTTTTTTTATATTATTATTTCTTTTTGAAATTGAACAAAAAAAAAAAAATGTTATACTTTTTTTTTCTTTATATATTTTTATTTGTATCAAAAGCGGAGTAGTGAGTGCTCCATCAATATACATATATCTGTGTATGTACATTTTTTTTTTTGCTGTTTTTTTTTTCTTCTTTTTATATATAATTTTCAACTGTTGAGCTTTCAATTCATGATACAATTTTGATAATTGAAATTATACAATAGCGTGACTAACCAAAACAATTCAAGAACTTCCAAACCACACTTATGCACACTTATACATACATTCACATGTATGTGTACATATGTATGTAATCATATATATTTTATATTTAAAAGCATTTTACTTATTACTTAACATCTTCAATTTTTGACGAATCATGATTTGGGGATTCTATATTCGAACAAAAATATTTTTGAAAATTGAGAAAATATTTTCGTTTAGTTGTAAGACACAAAAAATGCAACAGGATAACGAATAATCAATTCAATATAGTGACTATGCTTTAAGTTGTGACGTATACGTCACAAACAAAATCTAAAAATCTCTATAAAGATTACTCATTTTAAAAGAAATGACAACCCGAGTTTTTATTATTTTTTTACTTATATACTTCACTTATTTATTGATAACAAGAATGGAATTGTAAAAAAAATATGATTTTTATAAATCGATTTTTCCCCATTTTTTTCTCTTCTGAAAATTATTTATTTTTCTTTTAAATTATGAAGAGAAAATAATATTATTTGATAAAAAACGAATTAGAATAGAATTTTGAAATGCTTCTGAAACACAAATACGAGATGCTGTGTATTGATAGCATATTTGATTTTCATTGGTTGTTTGTGAGTTAAAGCTTTAGAATATAGGAGAAAAAATGATTTGAATTTCATATTGTTATTTTAATAAACCTGACAAAGAATGATAATAATAATTATGATTTTGAATAGCTTCTGTTGCATCTTACAAAATATTATATCATCAATAAGTGGATACTCTTGAAACTTGCATCTTATACAATTCTATAGAAAAGTACATAAACTCAGATATACTTGTATTAAACATTAATTCTTTAATGTTCAAAGTTTTGTAAAGCATATAAATATTCTTCATTTTTAAAATCGTGAATCGCCGTCATAACCCTCTTAGTTTTTATCCTTTTCATTTAATGGATATTAATAATATTTCCATTCATCTTTTATGTAATAAAAATTATGTATTTAAATAGAGAGACTTTTTTTTTTGTAAAGAAAAGGAAGAAAAGATAAACTTGAAACAGTTTCTTATTATAGAAGAAAAACATTATAAAATTGCCTCACGCTGTTATATTATAATTTTTATTTTAAAAATTTCAAAATACATAATATCTTGAAATTTATCATTAATCACTAATGGAATTTTATTTTTATTTCTGACAAATCCCTTAATGTTTCCTTTACTGCTTTCGCTCATCGGCCATTGCCATAATGTGAGAGCATATAAAAACAACCCAGATTCGTTTTTCTTTACTTCATTCTTCTTTTTCCTTTTTTCTTTTTTCTCTTTATTTTTCTTCTTTTTTTTTTTTTTTTTGGTATATACAACTTTTTTCTTTTATAAAATGTGTTTCCTTTTTGTTGTAAAAATCTGAAATGTTAAATTCATAAACAATATCCTGGTAAAACTAAATTGGTAAATGGAATTCAAGAAAATCGAATTTTTGTTTTTTTTTTTTACAGCCAACTTTGGTGTGCGAAATATTTAGATTCGATGGTAAAGTTTTTTTTTTCTTTTCTTTTTGTTCGCAGTAGCGAATTGGTTCAATATTATATTCTTTGTTTTTCATTTATGTATTTTTTTTTTCCTTGTTTTTAAAGGGTTAACCTTTAAATCTGTAACATATGGTGATTATATATTTTACAATTTCTATTATTTTCCATTTAAAAGAAAATTCATGGCGCTATAATTTAACATTAAAATGTTAGATTAATTTTTCTTTTGCTTTATTTATAGAAAATATTTATAAATTAAATTGTAGATAAATAATTAAATTTTAATAATCTTTTAATACAAAACTTTAAGATTAAAGATTTTGTATTTCACAGAAAAAAATTGAAATCATTTTTGTTCTAAAACTTTTTTAAGAAAAAAAAAATTCAAATGTTTAATTTATTGTATAGAACAGAAAATTTAATAAACTTGATTGAAAAATAAAAATTTGTTGTAATCAGAATAAATTTTTTTTTATCTTTATTTTTATATGAGTTAAGAAGATTTTTCGTGTAATGAAAAATCGAAAATATTCAAAAGAGTATGGTACTGTGTGTTGTTTCAAAACCACTTTTGTTTATGATGTTATATAAACTAAATGACTTTATTTGTGATTTTTGAAGTTTAGTTTTTTTTAGGTAAAGCTAAAATAAGAATTTTATAATATAAGTTCAAGAAAAAAAGAAAAATATGGTTGGGTTTTTTTTTTCTTGGGATTATAGAATCGACAAGGTATAAGGTAACGTTCATTTCCTAGAATTGCTGTTGCCATTCAATAGATTATATAAGAAAAAGAATTTTTTATAATGCTTAAAGCGTTATGTCTATCCTTTACCATATATACTCTACATACATATGTGTAAATTTGAATTGTTTTGTGGCTTGCGTTATTCTTAAAGCTTAACTTAGATGTTGAGGTTAAGCTCCATTTCTATTTGTGTTTAAATTTTGTAAAATTGTGTTAAAGATTTTATACTTAAAGTTTTTTCTTATAGCTGATGCAACAATTCCATGAATATGAAAATCTAAAAAGCTTACGAGATAATAATAATGGAAAATATGTAAAGTTTAAAATAGAAAAAAAAAATGCAGTAAAATCTGTCTTTTCGGTCATTTGATTTAATTCATAAATCCAATCCGATTAGGCCCACATATGAAATATAGTATTAATAATTAGTAATTTTAGGTTTAATTAGAAATTAAAATTTTAAGAAAATATTCTATAACCAGCAAAAATTACAATTTAAAAATCTGTAATTAAATTAAAGCATAAAGATAATTTTTTATTTGCTTTTTTCATACTTCCAGATAATGTAATTCATTTTATTGACTTCGCCTCAAGAAAAAAAATATATATTTTTTAATATTCATACTCCAGAAATATTGTTTAATGATTGTCATTTATCTTAATTTTGACAACACCATTTGAAAGACCCAGAAAGAATGATTGTCTAGTTCTACACCCCAAAAAATCCGATAAAAGAATTGTATCGATCAATCATCGACGAGAATATGTTACATTAAATTAAAAAGAAGAAAAATCATAATATTTATTATCTATCTATCTATCTTCCAGGGGTTCTCAGACTTATCAAAAATTCCGAGTCGTTCGATATTATTTTGGACATTTGGGTAAACCCAACTATTTCCAAAGTAGACATGAATAATAATTCTCTGTTCATATAGGTTTACATTATTAAAATTAATTGAACTTGAATTTATAAAAAAAAATAAAAATACAAGTTGAACTGCAAAATTATTTTGGAACTCTGGGAAAGTTCTGCGTTAAAGGTCAATAATATATAATATTAATATTCTACTAAGACAAATGCTCATTAATTTGTAGCAGGAGTATATAAATAAATTCTTTGTAACATTTACTCTTAGAAATAATTTATTTGATGGAAAATATTCTTCTTTATTTTAATTTTCTAGTTAGTGGATTATCTTATTTCTTAGTCCAATAAAACCGATTATCTTAATTATCATAAAACTATAACACCCATATTTAAATTTATCTTTAAGATCAAACACAACTACCTTGACTTTTGTTTTCGTTGAAAATTTAGAACTTCAATATTATTTCCTTCATTCTTGAAGGAAATTGATTCATCGATTCTTTATTATTAAAAAAAAATTATATGACTGACCCAGACAATTGTTGGCGCGAACACTATTATAACTCGCACTATTACGAAATTCAAACTAATCGGAATTTAACATTCATGCCATTAAAAAACGTGTTATTCACTCTATAATTGGCAGATATGCCAAGGAATAAGATACAATCAAAGTTCAATTTATATCAATTATATATTATTAGTATATTTGTGTCAAGTAAATCAAGAGGCAACCTAATTAAATATGTACCTACCTATTTCAGAAACAATTAGCATTTTGTTTCCTTTGAAATTATTGTTATCAATACTAAACAAGAATATTAATTAATTATTTTTACAGTTGAATATATTTATACAAACCATTAAGTACAGATATATTATATTATAAGTACACAAAGTTCCAATTCAAATATAATTAAGTTCTAATCCATGAAGTTGATTATTTTATTGAAAAAAGTAAAACAAAAAAAAAAAGTATTCTACGTCCTTACAAACGTATAAAGAATAAACGAACTGAAGTAATTATTTAGTGAGTTAATTTTTTGTCTAACCTTTTTTTGACCTTTTGCCACAAGTGACCTTTATACAATTCATTTTAATTACATTTTATATTACAACAAAAGGTATACATATATATATATATTTATATAAGAGTTCTATATCGTCGTATCATTGTAAAGTTTTACAATTAATCAAAATTATATACGTATATCTCTTCTAACGATACATAAGATAAAATACATCATTTTTATGGCTCCATTACCAACTTAAAAATATAAAAAAAAATATATAAAAATAAAATTATATTATGAAATACAAAATACAAAAAAAAAACCACAACACCAACAAAAAATAATAATAACAACAACAAGAATTCTAAAACTGTAAGACAACAATGCATCTGACATTTTTATGTTCTTACAGTAAAAAAAAAAGTAAAAGAAAGAAATAAAGAAAGAGAGGAAAAAAGTATAATACAAAAAATGTTGTTGTTTTTTTTTCTTTTTTTTTTCATAGAAATTTATGACTTTTTTCCATAGTAAAATTGAGTCACTTTCGGTGTTTTATCGTTTCTTATAACAAAAAAAAAAATGAAGAAAAACGGAAAACAGAAAAAAAAAGAAAAAAGAAAAAATCGGATAAATATTTACGACAAACTGACGAATTCAATTTACATCAGTCAGTTTTTAAAGACGAAAAGGAATATGAAGATTACATCGAAAGAAGAAAAAAAAACGGATATATTATTCCATCCATATAAGGTCGGACAAAGGTTTTTACTGATTCTATCAATTTTACTTCTTGAACTTTGTAACCAGATTTTTTAACATTGATTATGTTTGAATTTATATATGGATGAAAATGAAATAATAATAATAAAAAAGAGAGAATAGAAAGGAAAGGAAAAGAAAAGAAAAGAAAAGTGAAGAAAAGGAAACTGTTTGAAAATTGAGAATAAATATTGTGATTTGAAGCCCGCACAAAAATAAATAGAAAATCTTGAACCTTATTTATTTTTACTTTCCTCAGGCTATTGATTGTTGACCGTTGACAAGTCGATCAAATTGGAAAAAAATGTTTTTTTGGCTGGATTTTTATAGGGGTATTTTTTGTCTTTTTCTACTTCTTCTTCTTTTACGTTTTATATTTTTTCCGATTAACTATAATAAATTTAACAACGCGTCCTTTATGAATGAGCTAACTTTTTCTTTGGTAAATATTTATGAACAACACTATGTTATGTAATGCTATTTATATTTGTACTTTCACATTTTTAAATACAATTTTACCAATCATAATTAAACTTTTACCTACAAGGCCTTCTACTACGCTTCATAGTGATGAATTTTTAATCTTCAATTTGACATTTGAAACATCAGAAATACAGCCGCAATATAACGTTTAAGCAATTCTAGTTAATAATTGTATAATTAATTTCAACCAAATCGCTTTATTATTGTGCCAAAACAATTACCATAAAATTGAGGATAAGGTTTCAGTTGAAGAATAACCAAATTTTTACAACCAATCACAACACATTTATAATAAGTCTAGAAGTCTTCAATTTCATTTCATTTTATTTATTTCTTTAAAACCAACACAAATTATAGAAATGAAACTACCTCAATATTTAAAAATAATTTGTATTACAGATTGAATAAAAGATAAATACCCTTGAAAGGAAATTATGATCCAAAAAAAAAAACAGTTCTGTATCAAAAGAATTTAATCCGGTCACCTAATCGAATTAAATTAATTAATTAAATCAATGGCCGCTGTTTAGACTGAGTTTGCTGTGTATAGTAAGAACACAATATAAAATCAGTTAGTTTTATTTTTTTCTGAAATCAATTTATTGTAATAATTATTTATTGATTGAAAAAATGTGAATGTCAATGTTCTCCTTATTTATATAATAGTTCAAATAAAGAAATAAATAATTATATAGAATTATTTCTTGTCCTACGTATGCGTAGGTTTTTAAACAGGTTACGTTTATATATGGAGAATTTATACAATATAGAGAATCAAATCGTGAGCTTTTAAGGGCTAATATATTTAATTATTCATTGAGATTTACTTGTATAAAAGGTATTAATAAATAATTAAATACATAAGTCTATAAAATCAATTTTCACTGATTAAATATATTGTTATCATGACATAACACATGTTTTTTGGACACAAATATATTTATTTACAAAACTGTCTGTGTAATTTCTTTCATTCTTCCTTCTCATCCCTATAAATAAACTATTCTCTCGTACTTTATTATATTATTATATATAATATGTTGTAGTCAATGAATAAATAAGCATACTTGTTCAAGACACAATTAATGTTAAGAATAAAAAATAAAAATAAAAACAACAAGAGAACAATCACATAAATAAAATATATAAATAATTCAATCTCTTAATAAAAATAGAAGAAGAAAAAATAAAAAGGGAAATCATAAAATTAATTATTAAAAGAACAAGAAGCAATAAAATATGTAAATGATATCTTAAACTAGAAAGATGATAATGAACACAAACAAAAATTAAGATACTTCAATCTTTATACAATCAGAAAACTTTGTCCTTTCAAAATAAAAACAAAGGAAAAATGTATATGGATGGATGTATATAAATATATGAACTTTCGGGTACAATTCCCAAAACAATATTTTTGTAGTTCAATGATGCTTTCAAAAGTGGCGATTATGTTAATTTTATGCTTTCGTTTTTTCTTTTATATGATGATGCTTTTCACCCAGAAACCAAAAAAAAAAAAATCATAAATAAAAGAAAAAAAATGAACAAAACAAACAAAACAATAAAAAAGAAGAAATTCTATCGAATAAAAGGAACTTTTTAAAGTGGATAAATATTATGTAATTTCAAAATGAAATCTTTCTTCTTCTTTTTTTTTTTTTTGGAGAAATAAAAAACAAAAACCGAAAAAAAAAAAGAAAATAAAAGAAAACGTATAAAGAAGTTTTTCCTTCCACTATATATTTATTTGTTTGTGGGTGTCTGTGAATTTTCTTTGACTATTTACGATCTTTTTCTTTTCTTTCTTTCTTTCTTTCTTTCTTTTTTTCCCTTTTTCTTCTTCCGTCTCTCTTCTTTTTTTTTCTCTTGTATTTCTTCTCTTGATATTTATTTCTACCAAAATGTCAGTTTTGTGTACATTTTTGTGGTATTTTTTTTTTTGTTCTGATGCTTATTTTTCTTTTTGTTTGTTTTAGAAAGTGATTTTGTCGGAAATTGATGGCATTGGATGTTCTCTGGGTATATTTTCCTCTTCTTTCTTCTGCTACTACATTTTTTTTTTGTTACATGTTTTTCTTTTCTTTTCTTCTTTTTTTTTTTTGGGGCTTTAGTGTGGAATTTTTTTTTGTCTTCGTTATACAATATATAGATAGGTATATAATTAGTTGGTTTTGTGGTTTTACATCTTAGTTTTGATTATGCTCGTATTGCTCGTATAGATATATTATATCTCTGTATATGTATTTGGTTGTGTGTATGTACGTACAATTATAATATATAGGAGCGGTTTATTAAGACATTATAAACAAAGATATTTATTATTTTATTATTATAAGAAAGGAATTTAATAAAACAGCAAAATTATAGTGTAAATAAATAATATGCCGTCTTATAATAAACTTAGCTGTATTTAAAAAAAACATTTGCGAAAGAAAAAGTGCAATTGGAGTAAGTGTAGAAAAACAGTGAATATAAATGATTAAAACTAAAACTAAATACTAAACGCACTTTCTGTTCATGTGACTGAAATTATCGCACTTATAGTGAAAAATTCGATTTGTACTGCGAAACTGAGGGACTAATTTTATATATTCAGTTCTTCAGTTTTTTAATTTTTTTTATTAGTCATATTTTTGCAAAAATAATCTTCCGAAATTTAAAAATATTTGTTTATTTGAAACAAAGTACTGAATAATCGACCAATTATCTAAAGTTTTTTGGTGAATGAAAAGCGTCTTAAATCTTTAGTTAATATACAATATTTTTCTACTTAGTTATTAATGATAATTAGGTTATATTTTCGATACAAATTTATAATAAAATAATACGCTATACTTAATAATAGAAGTGTCAAATAGGTCACCCTATTTTTATATAAATAAATTTACGTTGTTGTTGTTATTATTATTATTATTTTGTTTTTTTTTTCTTCTCTTTTGTATATAGCAAACATTTAATACATGGGCAATAAAGTAAGTAAATATATGTATTCCTACATACATACGCATAAGTATAAATGTATGTGTAGATTGTAGAAGAATGAAATAAAGTTTAGTAAAAAGCTTTAGCTAAACTAAAAGAGAAAAAAAAGGAGGGAGCACAAAAAAAAAATTCAAGTCATTGCCGTTTTTGGTTGCTAAAACATGGTATATAATAAGGTATACATCTGATGAGACATTAAATAGCCCACTCAAAAACCAAATTAAACGAATGATGTTTGTAAGGAAACGTATATAACTTTTGTGGGTGTATTCATATAAATACATATATACTATATATATGTATACTAGGATCAATGCTTTATATATATATAAATATATATTATACTTATATGTATATATATTTCGGGAATATTGAAGGATTGGCCTTTTAGCTTCTTTTATCATATAAAAAAACATCTTAAAGATTGTACATTAACCTTTTTTTCTTCTTCTTCTTCTTTAACGGATATCGAAATGATGTATATATTTATTTCCAAAATGTAATCAAATCACCGATCTTATTTTTATTAATTATTATAAAGACAGTATGATTGGTCTATTTAGTATAAATCGATTAAATATTATCAAGATAAATCAGATTGAATAGCAGATTTGCCAATCATTCTTTTTCTTATTATTATTAACAAGTCAACATCATCATGTTTTATGTTTATGTCACTCCGACAGATACAACATAATTTTTAATCACATAATTTATTATAAAATTGTGATAACGTTTTTCTTTTTTCAGCTCATTCAATCATTCAATTATATAATTCAAAATAATATTTTTATGATTTATGTTCCATTTAATTCAATATAGGTTTTTTTTAAATTTAAACGACATTCATAAACAAAAACAAAAAATGTGGGAAACGAAATTAAACACAATAATTTCAAAATTCTCGTATCATAAAATAAAAAATGTATTAATCTTATGATAATGCCTTAACTGTCTACTCGAATGCATTTCTATTATCCAATCATAAAGTTATTTCACAATGCATTTTAAACTTTGACACACAAGAGATATAAAATAAAACTAATATAAATTGATTCACAGATGTGTACCAATAAATACCACAAAATCGGATAGCATCCATATATGGAGTACAATATAAGAACAAAACGGATAAAAACCAAAATTCTGTGAAAATTGTATAGAACCTGTCAAAACTGTCCGGATATATATATATATATCTATGTATATGGTTTACATGGTTTCGAAAGTTTTATATACAGAATTGAAAATCATTTTAAAATAAAATCTTTTGTATCTCTATCTGTTTGTATGTATATGTGTATGAGTATGTACATAAGTATTTGTATTTTCTATTTTGTATAAAAAATAAATAAAAGTTTAATGTGATGCCTTTTATTTCTACTAATTTCAATTATATTCGGAATGCCTTTGATGCTTTAAATGTATAAAATATATAAATAGAAAGTTTCTTAGTTTACAGAAAATTATAAATAATTAAAAATAGTTTCAATGGACAAAAAGCAAAGTTAAAAGAAAATATTTTATATTTATTTTTTTCTTCTTGGAATTTAATTGAGAAGTTTATATGCTTAATTTTTCTGCTTTTATTATACAGAGAAAAAAGGATACGTAGAAAATGAAAATTAATTCTATCAAAATAAACATTTAATATATGACCCAATTTTTAATTTTCCATCACTCATTAAAATGAAATAATAAAATCCATTAACAAAAAAGAAAATGACTTAAATTAAATAAACAAAATATAAATTCAACTTTTCATCACCAATGTTTTTTTTTGTATTGTATTGTGTTTTTTTTTTTTTTTGTTTAACTCATTTAATCTCATAAAAAACGGGAACAACAGAGCAAAACAGTAAAAAATTAACAACACTCATCATCATATTGATTGAAGTAGAATCCCCGGTATTCGAAATGATAACCGGAAATTATAAATGTTCGTCGAAATATGAAAAATCATACGATTTATTGCTACACAAATTAACAATCCAAAATAAATACAACAAATTACAATAAAAACAACGAAAAATTCCAGATAATTTATTTAAATATTTTTTGTTGTTATTTTAAAAATTTTATTTTTCAATAAATCTAAAATAAAAAACCAAAAAATTTCGTCAATACAATTTTATAAAGCGAACGACCCAAAGATATAACATAATTGAATACAATAGTCAAGACAATTACTCCCTTCGGAATTTTATTGAAGGAAATGGAAACAAAAGTTATAGTTTTTATTTGTTTCCATTATTCTCAAATTCTAAACAATTTTTATGTCTTTCATAGTTATTTTCTTTTTCTCTTCATTTATATTCCCTTAGAAAGTTATAGAAAAACAAAAATATAAAATCTGATTGTATTTCAGTATTAATTTTATTTTTCTTCTCATACAAAATATACGAAAATATTGATTAATAATTAGAGTTGAATTTGTTTTTGTTTTTGATTTTTTTTTGTATGAGACAAAAAGGATTTTTTTTAGGCATGCCGAAATTATTAATTCCGAATAAATATTAAAATGAGGATTTAATGAATTGAAATAACAAAATAAACAGATTAATATTGACCAAACCCAAAAACCGATAAGATGATAAAATAACAGAAACAGAACAGAAGACGTTCATTGGAAAGTAATTAAGGCCATAACGTAAGATGTAATTTATTTTATATTTTAAACGTAAATTGCGTATAGCTTTAAGCATATATACGAGTTTAGATATCTGTATTATAGGATTCTAGATGACTTATGAGACCCATATAACCTCATTACCTTAAATACCTCTTGGTTCATCAAAACCCAACCTGTTGGTCTTTTAACCTCTCTATTCCCCATACTCTCATACTCACATAACCCATTAACTCGACCAACACTCTGTTTTTTATTCTTTCTTTTTTTTTTTTTTGAAGCATATAATTCGAATTAACAAATTTTCCCCCCAACTTTTTCTTTTCTTTTTTCTCTTTTTTTTGAATTATTTTTTTTTTTGTTTCCCCGACGGAAAGCAGTTTTAAATTATACCCAACATATTTTGTCCACAGTAATTTTCATTTTTTTTTTTTACTTTCTTATTCAACTTCCTCTTTATTCGTTTTTTCTTTTATGTATTTTATGTTTTGTGTTGTATTTTCATTTTTTTTTCTTTCAATAGAAAAAAAATACAAAGAAAATGTGGAAAAAAAGAAAAATGCCGAGAAAATTTATTTAATGGAAAAGAAAAATAAAGAAAAATAAAATGAAGAAAGGGGAAAAAAGCGCATCTCTATTGAACAATTTTTCTTTTATTTTACTTCTTCTTTTTTTTGTTTAAAAAAAAAATACAAAAATAAACAAATTTTTTTTCCACGTTTAAAATAAAAATCGAAATACAATTTTTTTTTTTCCCTATTTTCTGTATTTTATCTATACAATTTCATCTTGTTTCTGTCTAAATCACCACAAGACTTGACACTATCACACCATTTTCAGTTTATCAAAGTTGTTTTATATTGGGGAAAATTTTTCAGTCAATTTAATTGCTTCCAGGGGTTATTTTTTTTTTCTTTCTGTATTCTTTAGTGATTGTTGTTGGATGTTGTTTGTTAAGTTTATTTGCTTTTTATAAATTGTTATTATTTTCTATTTTGTTATTTTGCACAGTATTTTTTTTCTTTTTTACTTTTTCTCTTTCACTTTATTTTCTTATATTATATACTAAAATATACTCCAGTTAAAGAAATAGTTTTAAAAGTAAATAAAGTTTTTTATAGATTCTATCATTTTATTTTTTTTTATTTTTATTTCAGTTGGTACTTTTATTGTTTTCTTTTCCATTTTCTTTTTTTTTTTGTCGGTAGAAATTTAAAGATATAAAGGAAAGTGAGATGAATAAGTGTTATGCATGTGGTACTTTAATGTCAACGATATAGAAATAATTTGGAAATTGAAATAATTATTTTTGTTTCTTTGTGAAGTCACATGACATGAAAATTGTAACACGCAATGTATGAATCTGATTTAAATCAACTAAAAGTTTACAACCAATATTGAATTGTTAGTCGACATCTTATTTATATCGTGTATCTGTAATTGATCTGAACAACTCTCATGATTCTAATATATGGGCTGTGAATTTGTACGTTGCTGAATAGAGA
The DNA here is from genome assembly GCA_963082725.1 of Pedicia rivosa. NCBI lineage: Eukaryota > Metazoa > Arthropoda > Insecta > Diptera > Pediciidae > Pedicia > Pedicia rivosa. Next base: position 25,471,919 of record OY720154.1, read on the forward strand.
AAATTTTACAGAAAATTAAGACATTTTCCTTCCATATTATTCTGATTTCATTGATTTGTGTTAATAAATTTTAGGTGTTTTAAGGTGTAATATCGAATAAAGAGGTTGTTTTTTTTATTGTAAATAATAAAATGTTACTGTTGGCGGGCTATTGAAATTTTTTTGTTATATTTTTTCCTTCTTTTCTTCAAATTGCATTATACTAATTGATGTAATAAAAGTTTTTTACGTTTGACTATGATACGTTTAAATGAACGCTAATCTTTAACTCTTTTATAAATAAGATTCTGCACTTTTGGTTTAACCCGTTTATTTTATTTTTTTTTTAAAGTTTCATTATTAAAATTGGACAATAAAAAGTTTTTTGACCTTCGGTCTCTTAGATTATCTTTATTATAGTTACAAGTGAGAAACTTTAAGGTAATTTTGAAGAATACAATCAACATTAAATTTTTCGGTTGAGACAAAATGTTATTCATATATTAATGATGTTTAAGGGTACTTTAGAGGTTTTGATTCCATTTGCTATATATATACATATTTACAAATGTTTGTGCGAAGATAATCATGTTGAATTTTCGAGTTAATTGCATTATGAAAATTTAAATAAGATTTTCACGTTAAAACGAAATATTATTGAAAAGAAAAAGAAAATTTATAAGATTTTTTAATTAACTTAAAAATATTTCGTTTAGATGGTTAGAACGTATAACTAATTCGTAATTTTATTACATAAATATTTAACCCTTTGATAATCAATTTTAATAAATGACAAAATGTACCAAATAAAAATCTTTTTAGACAAAAAATAATTATTTCATTATTTAATTGTTTCAATAATTATTTTCTCTTAGCAAACATGCATCCTTTTTAATTATGAATTTTTAAGAATTCCCTGAATGAATAAAATTGTCAGTTTTAATGAAAAGTATACATTTTTCGTATCCATTTTGTATTGGTATAATGATTTTATTTCATTGATTTAAAATAATTGTAATAAAAACTTTTAATAATTTCATCAAATATTGAATTGTACCATAATAATATCCATCATCAAACATTAAATGAAAAATAATAATCAATAAAAATAAATAAAAGAAAACAAAAAATGTATAAAGAACAATAAATAATTATCATAATAGAAGAAAAAGTCTGCAAGTTTTTTTTTTGTGATTGAGTTTCGTTCTGGGTCTGGATCATGAAATTTTATAAATTCCATCAAAAAAGTAAAAAAAAGTCAAATTCATGAAAATGTTTGTTATAATCGTTATTATTTGGTAAACAAATTAGTAATTTTTTCAATAAACCGGTGTACAATTTTCTCAAGTATAGACAAAAGTGTGAGGTCAAAAGTGTAAGGTTAACAAGAAAATGTTTGTTCAAAAGTAATTATATATAAATATTGGATAACAAGAGAAAAAAGTGGCAAAACAAAAAAAAAACTCAAATCAACAAAAGCTTAATCGAGATTCTTTATCACCTTTAATTCAGTTCCAATCAATAATTCCATTTCGTATCCATGCATACCCACACACATACAAATACATACAAACACATACACACAAAATCATACACGTATTTATATATTATATCCACCAGATTTCTTATTATAAATGTTGAATTGTAGGAAAGAAAAGAATTCACGCCTTATGTCTGCCAAGTTAAAGATAGTTTTTTTAGATAATGCTTCCAATTTCAGTTGGATTACTAAACGACAAACGAAATTTTTGTTCTTGTTGTTTTTGTTATTTAAGTTAGTTGAAGTTATATATCTATGTATAGGTAAAGAACAAATGTAGATTTACATATGACTATTTTATACCTTTCTCTTTCCGTTATTATCTATCTGCCTCTTTCGTATGTTTATCAAACAAACAAAATTGTCATTCGAGGACATTTAATTCCTTTTATTATTTTTGTGTATTTTGAAAAACGAGTTTTTCTTTTTTGTTCCACATTTTTTGGATAAATATTTCTTTAGGAAAATGGCAAAAAAATATGAAAACGAAAGAAATAATAATTTATATTCAAAACACAATTGTTCTGTAATAGATGTAGAAATATATAGTCGTGAATATATACACTATCTAACATTATATACGTATACATATTATCTTGTGCTGCCATCTCACGTCCATTTTAGATTTAAGATGGAGGAGAGTAAAAATATAAAAAAAAAAAAAACAAAAAAAAAACAAAAAAAAAATCTGAAAATTGTCCCCAAGAGAAGTAAATCTTACATTTCGTGTTCACATTTTTACGATCGAGCCACGAGTCCCTCAACAGCAATATTGTTTTTTAGTCTCATCGCTACTTTTCATGCAAGTCAAAAAAAAAAAAGTAGAAAAAATTCTGATATTCTTTTGTTTTATGAGACTGTGTGTCCCTATAAAAACGTGTTGGCCTAAAAATGGTGGCAAAAATGGAAATATTTTTTGGTGATACTAAAAATGAAAGGTGAAAACTATGGTAACAAAATTTATGGTGGTAGATCACTTAGGTGGGTCAGAGTTGATGTCAAAATAAACCTTTATCGTTTCTCTCTTTTATTTAAAAAAAAAAACAAAAACAAAAAGATTACCAAGAAGAAAATTTATTTATACAAAAAATAGAACAAGAAAAATAAAAAGACCAAAAAAAAACAAAAAAAAAACAAAGAAATAGAAGAAAATCACCATCAGGATTAAGGAATTCTGACAACAATTAAGCTATTTGCGGAAAAAGATATTGTAAGACTTGAATTAATGATAAACAATTTATTAAATTCGAAATAAAATGTAGGAAACAGATTGATAAATTATTTTAACTTGAATCATTGAATCTATTTAGATGTGTATTAACTTGACCTTAAATTTTTGATTAATGTTTCTTCTTCAATTTCGGTGTTTTTTTTTTCTTAAAACAAAAAAAAATTGTTGAACTGAATTTATTTAACTTTTAATGATTAACTTTTACTTTAGCGCGTTCAATTATTTAACATTATTGAATTTGTGTATAGAGAAATAATATCATGTTAGACGGAAAATAGACTTTTAAAAACATCAATTTATAGTGTGAAGCAAAAAATTATTAAATATAATAAAGTTTTACTACTTATTTACTGTGTAAATAAATATAATTTAAGTTGAAACAAGTGGAGGCGCCAGGTGGGATGTGAAATGAAGACATACCATAAACAATTATAAACAGTGACGTCTGTATGTAATTAATATTTTTATGTTATTTTTATTTATTTTGCATGTAGAAAAATATGTAATAAAAGTGATAAAATTAAATTGTTTTATTTTATGTAAACGCCACCACTGACAATATAAACGCAAACGTAGGCTTTATTTTCTTAAATTAGAAATATTGAATACCACAATAATGAACCAAAAATGTAATAATTTAATATTCTCAAAAATTAAATGAACCCATTGCGCGCATAATTCTGTTTAATGTACATATATTTATCACATAAGAAAGATATAGAAATAGCAATTATACTTATACGAAACGTACAATAAATTAAAGGAAACAAAAAAAAAAGAACTTTTGTTGAATAATAAATAAAATAAAAACCGAACCGCATACATATACGTACATACACCTCCTATACATATATCCACAGTTAGAATATATATTAACAAGTTCACAAATACAAACATATAGGAAAGAAAATGTTGGGTGTTTTTACTTCTGTTTCTTGAGACTTACAAAAATCTTCTGTACTTTTTGATACAAATGAAAATGAAAACGGAAAGAGCAAAAGGAAAAAAAAAAGAAACGAGAAAAAAAAATCTGTCACTCTCAACCCTAAAACGCAATTTATCACAAGCACCACGCTCAATTCATTTTATGTTTATATGTTATGTTACACACACAGTAGTGCGTCTCTTCGTTTATTTTTGTTTTTGCTTCTATGTTTTTTTTTTGTGTATGTTATGTTTTGTTAGCTTGAGGACAACAATTTTATCTCGAATTTTTAAAAATCGTTCATTGCATGCGTGTATATGCATGTGTGTGTGTGTGTGTTAGATGGTTGCGTATATTTTACTAAAAAACGTCAAATTACGTATATTATATACAAATAATGTATTATTACATATAGATATAAACCTTGTATATAATCATTGTATTTCTATCTATCTAGTGTATAGTTTTGTTCTATTTTATATGTGTATGTGTGTATTTGCGTTACAATGAATATTTAAAAATATATCACGTAAATTTAGATCCAGCCTTCCATAGTAAGTAAAGTAAAGTAAAGTATAGTAGGTAAGTATAGAATTTATATATAAAACTTTGATTGACTCTTGGAGTCCTTTTTATTTTGTTGTAAGGAGAAAAGAAAAAAAAAGGAAAAAAATTTCCATACACACAAACTCCAGATTTTTCTTTTTATTTTTCTTTCTTTTTTCTTTTTTTTTTTTTGTCAATGATTTTCATCGTCGTCTTGAGAGTAAGAAGGAAAATATATACGTATATTTTGAATAAACGCACTTACCCAAACCTGCCCCTAATAATATTGTATATAAGAAAGCGAAGAAGAAGAAGAAGAAATGGAAGAGAAAGTATATATACTTTATACAAGGGCCAAGGATTGTAACATAAAGTATCTTAACTACAATATATTTTCTTAACACGTGTTCTATAATACTTGAATTGAATAGAAATTGAAAAGGTCTGAATTGTGGTTTTCACCTATGAATTTAAGGTAGATGCTATATGTATGTATGTATGTATGCATGATGTATGTATGTATGTATGTATGTATGTATGTATGTATGTATGTATGTATGTATGCATGTATGTGTGTGTTTGTGTGCTGGAACACAGTATGATACAACCACGGTGAATATTTATTGTTCTTTTTCAATACCCTAAGTGCTTTTATTTTGTAAAGAAGAAAAAAATATATACACACACACACACATACACATGGAAACATATACAAAACATATACACACACACAAACACATACAAACCACTTCAAAAAAAAATGTATAAAAAAAAAATAGAATGTTTGTAACAAGCATGGCCGATCCGATATCCCTCTTACCTTTATATATAAGTACTAACATTCTGCAATGTTTTTCTAAAAGATTATTCCATTCCATTTTCCTATGGTATGATAGTGAGTGACTGTTTATACTCATTTTCTCTACTCTTACAATTTTTGTTATTTTTTTTTTTTCAAATTTAAACACAGGGAGTAAAGTGTATAGATTATTTATCCTAGATAAAAAAAAAATTTTTTTTTGTACATACCATAAGAAGCCTAGGGCAATGGTGACACTTTTATAAAAGATTTGATTTTAGACACTGATTTTGATGGTTGAAAGTCAACATGAAATATGTTACAAAAGGGAATTTTATCATTTGTATTTGTTTTGTTGTTGTTGCTGTTGTTCTTGTACTTATTTTGTTTTATTAAACATTTTTAGTGTAAATGAGAATTACAAAATTTTAGGTTGAAAAAATTTCCCTCATCAATATTATTTTTGAAACAGCAAAAATATTGATGTAATTATAATTAATTTCTTTATTTATTAAAATTTTATATTTTTTTTATAGAAAAACAAATAAATTGATAATTCAAACTTGAATTAATCAAAAAAAAAAAACAGATCATAATTTCATCGTAAATATATTCTTATTCTTAACGAAATTAACTGTGTGGGGTTGGTAGGCGATAAAGGACCTTTTATACACATACACATACATGTATACATTCATACGCATAACAATTGTATTTATATAGAAAAATAAATTCCGTAAAACTAAAGAAACGAGAAATTCTGTTAATTGCTTCGAGTTGACAAGATAACCGATCGTTTTAAGGAGCTTTCCTTCCTTTTTCCTTATTTTTTTTTTTTATAATATTATATACTACGTACCTTTTTTTTTCGGGTTTTTCGATGACCATGCGCAAACATGAGTTTTGATTAAAATCCCCTTTCGTCTCAAACAGTCACTCTTAAACATGATTCGTTCTTGAAATTCGTTCATCACGTTCACAATCTTCAATTATCCTTCAACCATTCTTCTGTTAGTCCACGTATGTTGACATTAAACATTAGGAGTAAAATACAATAGGACACCTTTTTTTTTTCGTTTTTTTTTCTTTTTTTTCTGTTGAAAACCAATCAAACTCCAATCAAACTGCGTTTACACAAAAATCATACTTTTATTTTCTTTTCTTTTACGTTTTCTTCCTTTTCTTCTTGTTCTTTTTTTTTTGTCATTTAAAAGGAATTTAAGAAACATATAAAAGTTTTGGTCCTTATGATGATCCTTTATCTTTATAGATGTATATTAAAAAAAAGAATGAGTGGAATGGGTAACAGTAGCATGAGTAAGAGATGGATTTAATAGAAATACTTGAACCGAAAACAAAGATTGTATTACATTTGTTAAAGAATTGTTAGGATTAGTCATTAAAAATCATTCCACACAGTTATCATAAACTGTATTATTTTGGGTAGTCTTAACGTTAACAACTTTAAATCAAAAACGAAACTAAAAGGATTATTTATTATTGTGAACAAAAAAAAACAAATAATTTCCGAGTAATTTAAATATTTTAGTGAAAAACAAATAATAATCGATTAAATAATATTTGGAAATTTCTTATTGTTTCATATACAAAAAAAAAATTGTTAGTAATTAAAGAAAGTTTTGTTTTTTTTTTTGTGTTGATTTTGTAATATTTATTTGAAAAGAATTTGTATGGCAATTAATTATTAATTATAATTAAATAATCGAAAAATCTCAATACCTATAATGTATAATAAATATTGAAAAGAAAAGAATTTGTTATAGATAAATAATCGATTAGATACACATTATTTTTCTATAAACTCAGCAAAGATTTATTTTTAGTTTACTTTTTTAGTTGTTGTTGTTTTTCTTTTTGTTTTGTTTTATTTTTACCATACAACAATTTTGACATATAATCCTAAAAATTAAACCAAAAAAAAAAAGAAAGCATAAAATAAAATCTATTTTAATGTAATTTGATCTGTTACACACGATTATAGTATACAATTCCACCTGACTCTCCCTACCCAAGCAAAAAAAAAAAAAAAACAAAAACAAAACAAAAACAGAGAAAAAAAACCATTTCCTTTTGTTCTTAATCGATATTTTCTTTATACGAATTATTTTTTTTTTTCATTTTATTTTAGTTGAAGGAAAGAAAAGAAAGGAACGGAAAAAAAAAACTTTTACTGTTTTTTTTTTCGTACTCGCGTCATATCAAGATCCACTTAAGAAACGATAACGATAAGCGATTATATATGTTATTTTGTTGTTGTTCTTGTTGTTGTTGTTGTTTTTATTTGTGTTTGTATTTTTTTTTTCAATGTTTAAAACAAAATAGATAATATAATTTTTTTTGTATTTCATTTTTGTATTTTTTTTTTTTTTTTTGTTTTTGTTTTTGTTTTTTTTTTTTTGATATTTATATCCCGCTTATTCCACTTGATTTCCTTAAATTACTTTATATACTTATATAAGTGTTCTTATCGATCCCAAAAGAGAAATCTTAGTTCTCTAATCACGTTTTACTTGTCCCTGGAGGCTATCTTCTTACATTGGTGAGTGTTTGAGGCTAAGAAAATAGATTTATATTCAACCACTTTTCCAAAGAAAAAAAAATCCTTTGCTTTCCTTATTTTTTCTTTTTGTTTCCTTTCTACTTTTTTTTTTTTCTTTTTTACTTTCCTTTTACTTTACTTTATTATATTTGTTTGGTGTGGCTTGGCCTGTATGCCTATATAATGTTTTGTCAAAATTGCGTCCTTCTTAAATAAATAGTGTTTCATAACAATAGAAACTCATTCGAATGAATCAAAAATAACAAGATTTTTCTTTGATCCTTAAGCTAACACATACATATACACAAGAAAAAAAAAACCAACAAAAACAAAACAAAACAAAAAAAAAAATTTCATGATCAACATAAAACATGGAAAACATTTTATCCCACATTTTCTTTGTTACGTACTATTTATTTTTCTTATACGCACATTCTTTATAATTTTTATCCAGAGTTTTTCATCGTTTTAGGATTTTTTTTTGCTAAACGAAAAATAACATTTTCCTTGTTATTATTTTATTTCAATCAGAAAAGTGTGATCTTTAATGTAAAAGGAAATTATTTATTTATTTTTTATTTTTCAATACAAGAAAAAAAAAATTACGTTAAAAATAAAGAATAAGTGAAATAAATTGAGCAAAAGTTGTATTTTTATTTATTTTCTATGTATGGCGGCTGTTGGTGTTGTTGTTCTTTTAACAATAAAAAATAATAACAGAACCATCGTCACCAAAAACATAAATGTTTCGTTTTTCGTATTCTTCTTCTTCTTCTTCTTCTTCTTCTTCTTCTTTTTATTCTTCCAAATATTCTAAATTTAGCAATATCTTTACTTGTTCCGGCATAGATTCATTTTTATTTTTTTATTTTCTTTTTGTTATTGTTTGTTTTGTATAAAATAAAATGAAATGAGTGAGAAAGAGAAAATGTTTGTATACATATATACATGCATACATACACACATACATACATACATACATACATACATACATACATACATACATACATACATACATACATAAATAAATACATACATACATAAATACATAACAACAAACATATAATAATGGTAAATTGCTGGGAATTTGTATTCTGTATTGTGTATAACGAATATGAATATGTCTATATTTTTTACTATAAAGCTGTGTGTCTGTGTGTATATATTGTAATGTATATAAACTGGAAAATTTCCAAGAATCTATTCAGCTGAATAGAAATTTTCGAAATTTTCCTTGTATAAATGGAAAAGGTCTAGAGATCGTTTATTATCCTTTTCATTATTGAGCGTCTAATATATATTTTTTTCTTCTTTGTCTTCTTCCTTTTCTTATATTTCGTTTTCTTTTTCTTTTTTTCTTTTTTTTAGAAGGGACTGTATTGTTTTGTAACAGAAAATTTTTTCTTTCACATAACCTCAAATAGAAGAAAGGAAGAAAAATTTTAAACAAAAAGACAAAAAAATTATTTTTAATTTAAATCGATAATTAATTTTTATTGTTCTTCTTTTCTCGTTTTCCAGTAGCGCAATAAAAATATATATTTAAGACATGTCCTCTCCTTCCATATTTTCTTCTGCTTTTTTTTTTTTTTTTGTTTTTGAAAAAAAAAAAAAAATCCATGCCACACAAATTTCTTTATTCTTTTATTAAAGGTTTTATAAATTTTAAATGCGATAAAATCTTTATCATTTTCATAAATTACAAAATATTCTTTTTCGTGTTATTTAAAGTTAAACTAAAAAAAAAAAAAGAAAAAAGAAAAGTATTCTCATATCAGTTTTTGTAAATCAAAAGTAATTTCGCCGTCCATGTTTATCTGTGTCTATAATCACGTCTATTATAAGATTATGTGGAGGAGAAAGAAAAAAAAAAAAAACAAAAAACTTTTTCTATTTATATAGAACAATTATGAATATATAATTAGTATATAGGTTAGGTACTTGATTTTCATATACCTATATACGTACATACGTACGTACGTACCTACATTTTAATTTATAATTTTGTTTTTTTTTTTTTTCTGAAGAGAATAAAAAAACGTGCGCTAATTAAAACCTAAAAATTGTATGTTTTTTTTTTTTTTGAAAAAACAAAATAAAATAAAATTCAGGTTTGTTTACTTTTAAACAAAAAAAAAAAAAAAAAAAAATTGTTCCCTTAAAATACAATAAAAATTAATGATGTAAAATATTTTGTTGCTTTCTTCTTATTTATTTTTTGCTTTTTGTTAAGCTGTGAATAATTAAAAAAAAAAAATTAGAAATAAACAGAAAATAAATTAACAAATCATTCAGTATATGAGATTGATATAATTTATCAATTTTTTACCTTTTCAAAATTCAATTTAATTATATCGCATAGTATTTCCATATATGTATATATTTACATGCTTATCATATATGAAAACTTACATATACAGCCAGACAGAGAGAAAATTTAAAAACATTTTATATTAAGCATTTGTCTACATCAGCACAGTATAATATTACAAATGTTATCTTTACAATTTTTCACACACTGCTGATTCAAACTTCAAAATAAATTGCATGTATATATGTATCTATGTATGTATGTTTGTATGGATATATATTATATGGATGTCCTTTTCTGTCTTTCATGCATGCATACATTCATACACACATGTATACAATAATGTTTTTTACAGCATAGCCGAGTCATGGACACAGGCATACAGTCAAACGCGCACACATATGTAAACGTAGTATTACAATGAATTTATATAGATACCATATATAGAATCTTTTACCTCCTTTAACAAAACCTCATTCTCATATATATTAAAACCACCCAACCTTAAACACCCAAACCACTATCGTCATATGGTCATACATATAGATACATACAATGCACTAAATGAACAAACTTCCAAACACTTTGATGACAGGGATTCTGTAAACGACTTGGCTCTGACCCTAATCAGCACTGAGCTATTATTCCAAACGATTTATATATAGGCAAGATGGTGAGTTTTATCTTGCGTCTTTCTCAGTACAGCAAAAGACCAAACCGAATTCTATATAATAATACGACAATATAAGAAGAAAAAAATAAGAAGAAGAAGTATAGAGTAGAAAGTAGAAAGTAGTAGAAGAAGAACTGTATTATACTTATACACATGTATAAGAAGAAGATTTTCTATATCTATTGTAGTAAAACCTTTTGTGTACATACACATACACAAACACAAGTTATATATATATATATATATATATATATATATATATATATACAAACACATTAAAATGAACGTATGTAAGAAAATTTATAAGAAAATAAATAAAAGAATCAAGAGAAAAATAAGAATTTTATAAATTGTTGTCATTGTCACTTTTTTTTCTTCCTCCTCTGTTTCTTCTTCTTCTTCTTCTTTTTTTCTTATTCTATCAAAATAATACAAAAGGTTTTCTTAGATTAATCAGATCTTGCAAAATACAAATAATAAATAAAAAAAATGGAAGAAGAAAAAAGTAGCCCTGGGTCACATCACATTGCGGACTAAACTAAACAAATAATTATACATAAACGATCGATACAGTTTTCATTCAACTTAATCTTCACACTTGTGTATAACAGAAATTCGAGCAAATAAATTACAATTTTTGGAACAAGCTTTAGGGAACTTGACTTTAATGGAATGCGGATGAAATAATGTTTACAACCAAATTTTGGTTGAGTGGATGAGGAGAAAAATCAATGAGAGTTCGGTGAATGATGGTGATTAACTTTGAAATACAAAAAAAAAAAAAAAGTAAACATAAAAAAGAGGAAGAAAAGTTGGAAAATATTTTTGGCAAAATGGGAATTGGGGAAAAGTTTTGTTTTATATAATATGTTTTTGATGCCAAATTTTACGCCCATTGTTTAATTTAACTCTTTAATAATAAAATGCGATTTCAAAAAATCGATTTTTTAATTATTATGGATATAATTTATTTTATATTCAAAATTATGGTGTAAGTTTAGTAATAACTGTAAATCGTCCTATTTTTTATAGATTTTTCTCTTTCAAACCAAAAATTCAGATGTTTGATCAATAAAAAAAATTTAACGGCTAATTCATTAAATAATTAACAAGATTAAAAATGATCAATAGAGGGAAGAATTTTGGTGTTCATATTCCACACTTTAAAACGTTCCAGAAAATAAAAAACGGATCAAAATCAAGTGAATCACAATTATGTTGACATTTTTTTTCTTGTACAGACCACAATGTCTTATAAAAAGAAGAAGATGAAAAAGAAATGAAAGAAAAAATAAAACTGTTAATGTTGTAACAAAAATGAATAATGTGTAATTACGACGATAATCAATTTTTTGCTTTATTGGCAAAAACATAAATAAAAATTCGTCAACATAAATCCTATAAAAAAAACATATAAAATGAAATCTAATATTAAGAATCTTATTCGTTAATCCTTAAAACCAAAAAAAAAAAATAACTAAAGAAAGGAAGAAAAAAATATCAAGAAGAAAATCATTTCAAAATACGCTAAGCCTAGTTATAATTCAAAACCAGTTCGTGTCATAAATCCAAACATTTCCTTTTTTTTTTTTTTTTGCTCTTCTTCTGTATAAGAGATCTGAACGATTTTCAAAATTTATAGAAATATAAAATACGAATATTGTAATATACATGAATTTCTGCTACTCTTTCTCTCTTTTGATCAAATGAAAAAAAAAAAAAAAAAAGAAAAAGTTTGTCATTTCGTGGATATTTTATATGTCAAAAGCAATTTTACTTGAGACTTTGAGATCCAACTAAAAGCAACATATAGATACACAAACATGTATGTATGTACGTGTATCGTATATTCACATTCTTTTCTGTATGCTAACGGCGCGACGCGGTGATAAAGAAAAAAAAACTTTCCTAAATAATTTATGTAATAGAATCTTTTATACTCAAGGTTCAAAATCCTAACTTCAGTTTATTGTTTGTTTTTTAGATGTAGTTTTCTATTTTTTATTCTCTTGGTGAAGTTTGACATCGTTAAACAATGGCTATTGGACAAAATATTATAGTACAACACCAAAATCATTTAAAATTTAGAAAATAAAACAACTTTTTTGCTTTTATCCTTACATTCATTTTATAGATAAAAATAATAAAGAACCAATGAAGTCGTTGCATACTTCATCGTTAAAAATCTATGATTTGTTAATCTTAAAAAAAAAGCTCATAAGAATTTTACAATGGATTCGAAAAAAAACCCATTCGCACATAAGCATTAAATGTTAATTAGTATTTACAACTTGTGTTTGGATGGACATTAATAATTACATCTTATTATTTATATCAACTTTACTGTGAATTCGGATTATATCAGAGGTTTATGTAATCCACACTATGAAATCGTCAAACTAAAATAATTATTAGCAAAATCCGGAAGTAACCAAAATAAAACTATATAGTTGAGTTTCAACTACCACGTTTAATTTTACTTTAACATGGTTCACCTATGTCCATCTAAAAAAAATTATCAAAATTTAAATTTTAATTTCAATAAATAATATTTATTATAAAAAAAAAAATAAACAGTGATTAAATTCCATTTTTAATGATAAAATAATGTCCTTTTCGAATATTTAAATATAATCGTATCAATTTTTTTATATCAAATTTATTATTTTAAGAAGAAAAAGGTTAAACTTTTTTTCAATATACAGAAACAACAACAACACAACAACAGACAGCAAAACCTTAAAACATGAGCTTAAGTTCTTTTTTCCCTTCGTTAACATGGGGTCAATTTGAAAGATCACACAAAAGCACCCACAAAATCAATATCGATGAAAATGTAGATGAAATTTTATTGAAAATATTTTTCAATAAAAAAAATAAAGTTTGCGAGTTTTGACATTACTATTTTTTTTATGCCATTTCTTTTTATAATAAAATAACTTAACACAATCCTGTTTATGACTACAGACAAATAATTCAAGCTTTTCAATTAGATTTAAAACGTATAATAGACACTCAAAGATCTAAAATCCTGTTTTCATGGGGTCCTTAATATAAAATATATATCAAAATCGTATTTAAAAATATAAAAAAAAAAAACAAGAAGAAGAAGAAGAAGAAGAAAAATCCTCAATAAATCCTAATCTCTCAATTTCGTATATTTTCTCTAACATTCTTACAGACACATTTATATACATAATCGCATCCCTATTTTGTAAAAAAAAAACATACATACATATATCGATATATATATATACACACATACGCCTTACATCAAAAACTCTTTCACTGTATTGACAAATGTAGAAAATATATATGAAATATAAGAAGAAAAAAAAAAGATAATTTTAAGTCAAACATCGGTATACATTCAAACATCTATACTCATTCATACATACATGCATATACATATTACATACATACATTTCATATATATATCAACTAAAAGGAAGAAGCACAAATAAAAAAATAAAAAATTCTTAAAGCGATATAAATTCCTCAATTTTATTGACTTGAATCCTTCCATCTTTTGGGGATATTTTTCAAATCATATAGCCATTTAAGGATTGTGATAACAATAAACTGGTAAATAAATCACAAAACAAAAATATATACATAATATGTATATACAGACATACTTATATACATACTTATATACAATCATTCCTATATATATGTTTAGTTATACATGCATGCATATTATGTATACATATTAATATGTGTGAGTATGCATGTATGTATATGTACATCCGCTTTCCTTTTACTCAAGAGTATATATTTTGATTTACTGCGTGACTAAGAATATTTATAATTCGCTTAGAAGGCAAACATGATGTCAAGTGAAAATAAAATACAATAACCCTCATCATTTATGAATTTAAAAAAAAAACACAACCTAAAAGAAAAATAAAAGAGAAACAAAAATGTGTTTTTCTCTATAAAAAAAAAAAATACAAAAAAAATACGAAAAGTATAATGTACACACACATATGTGTGTGTGTATGTCGGGTAAAAGAGAAAGTAGAAAATGAAGAAAAAAAAAAGAGAGTAGGTACATCCTTTTTTGATCGAGGAAGATATTTAAATATGACAAATTTAGTCATAAAACATTTTTGTATTTGAAAATTTATAACCTTTAATCTGAATTTTATTATATTTTTTTTTTTTTTATTTTATTTTTCTTGTTTACGTGTTCCTTTAGGCTATTTGGACAATATTTACTGAATTGTTCATTTGTGGTGATTTTTATGTTTTGTACAGAATATATATCTATACATATATTTATCAGTAATAAAGAGTGAAAGAGAAATAAATAAAGTGGAAGAGAAAGAAAGAATTAAAAAGTCGTCCCTAAAGTGTTTTTGGGTATAACATTCGTTAAAGAAATTATGGTTAATAATAACAGCAAAAACAAGAACAACAATAAGTACATACTCTGTTTTTTTTTTTTTTTATTATGGATAGACATAAGAAACATCTGGTCTATGTCTCTTATATCCGTCCGTATGGATTAAAAATTAAAAATTCAAATTTTTAATGATATTTTATAATAATAATAATAATAATAATAACGAATTTAACGCCATATTGAATAGATTCCAGTAGAAGTAATGAAGATAGAAGAAAGAGAAGGAAAATTCAAAACTTTTTCAACAAAATTTTAATATGAAAACGAACAATATTTATTGCTTTCATCTATACAAAATATTTTTAATTATTTAATTAGAATCAGGCAAATTTAAAAAATATTTGATTAATTATTCCTTTGTTTTTTTTTTTTTTCTTTTTGTATTTGCGGTAAATCAAACTTAAACTTATACCTACTTATCATATTTCCCCAGAATTCCCCATCCTGAAAATATAAATGATAGAAGAAAGAAATCACAATAATAAATATTGTTAGTATGTGTGAGTACATATATCTCACACAATAACAATGGTGGCATACGGTATAGTATAGTAGTGGTAATGTTAGTATGTATGTAGTAGAAAGTAGGTTGATTATGAGTTTTTGATTTTAACCCTAATTATGTTCTGTATTTAATTACTGCCAAATTAAGATGACAAACTTTTATATTATTAACAGTGAAAATTGACGTGGTAATTGTGTAATGCGAAGTAAAATTGAGAAAATTTTCTAGGAAAAACTTTTTTGTTTTTGATTAATTTCACTTTTTTTCTGGCTTTTAATTAAGGGATGAATGAAAATTTTTCGTTTAAAATTTTAAAAGATAAAGGAAACGAGAATCGGAAGAATTTTCTTTACTGCTTCTTTTATTTTTATTTTTTTCTTCTTTTTTCATTTTTTTTTTTATATGAATGAAAGGATTATTAATTACCTACATATTTGGCTTGCAGGCTTTGAAATCCTCTTTTTTTTCGTATTTTTTTTATTTTTGTTAACATAATGTTTTTAAGGATTTGTATATTTCTGCCAAAAAAATATGGTGGTTTCAGGAACGTAATTAAAACCAGGCGCCTACACCAATGAATAAAATTCTCTTCTTTTATTTTATATACTTTTAAAGCGTATATTTTACGTATTTAACTTTAAGAAACAATTTTATCAAATTTTCTTTTATTTTCCTTTTATTTTTCCTACATAATTATTTAATTTTTTTAACCCTGGAAAAAAAAAAACAGAATACAGAGATAAATAACATTACATAGGTAGGTATGTTTATGTGTAGTACTTGTCGTAGTAACTTTGTAATAATAACAATAATAATAATATCATCACAACAATAATGTAATAACAAATATTACATATACCATTTCAATACATTCATACTTTTTATTACAACGACGAAAAAATAAATAAATAAAAAAAATATAAGAAAAATAGAATATTCTCAACATTAAAATTGTTTCCCACAAAAACCTAATCCTTCCAATAAAAAACGCAAAAATATTATATTAAAAAAACAGCAACAACATCATAACAGCAACAACACTAACAACAACAAAAACACGCCTATTATTGTTTACGACTTTCAACCAAAGTATAATTACACTTCAACCCTTGATTTAAATTCCCTTATCAAAAATAAATATATATGGATGTATTTTGTATGTATGTATGTATATATATATGTTTGTGTGTTTGTTATTTTCAAAACAAATGAAAATGTTATACACACATAGAAAGAAAAAAAGAGAAAAACATAAAAACCTATCGCACTCGAACAATCTATTTTGAAAATGGTATTATACAAAATTTCACCTGTCCTCATTGTGATGGGATATTTTTTCTTTTTTTTTTATCTCTTTTCCTTAACAACAGACTTCAGTATTCTTCGTCAACCATATCTTCTTCAACCGTTATTCTAAATAATACTATTGTAACAACTTATCATCTAAAAATTTTTCTTCATCTCATACCTAAATCCAATATACATACATCTCATCACCTTCCACCTTTTTCTCTTTGGTCCTTTCCATGCATACATACACACCAATATTTATACACACTAATACATAAACACATAAAATAATACAGCCCAATCTGAGTCCTACGGTCAGTCTACTGTGATGATAAACAAGTTGAACAATAAACCTTTTGTGTTTTCTCTCTGTCGGCAACCGCACACTGTTTTTCAGTTTGTATTTGGATATAATATTTTTGTATATAAATATGTATGCATTTATATCTGTATTTGTACCATTTTTTTCTTTATTATTTTATTTTTTGTATATATATATTTTTTTCCCGTTAGGAAAATGAGGAAAATCGTTAGTTATGTTTTATTGTGTATTGTTGTATTTTCTCTGCTTTTGGCTGTATGACTGTGTTAGTCATAAATTAACCCTCAACGCGTCGCTTGGACACTTCTTTTCATCCATCCAAAAATACCATACCATTGTTTTTCTTTTTCCCTGTTTTCTTCTACTTTTTGTTTTTTTTTTTTTGGTAAAAAGACAAAAAAAAATTTAAACTTAAAAAAGAAAAACATTAAAATAATTATAACATTGTCGTCTGTGTCTTGCAGATATAAACTGTTGGACAGGAAATGTTATTTAAATATTTTGTTTGTTTGTATGGTTGTGTTTGCTTTATGTTGTTTTTTATGTTATTTCGTTCTGTTTTTTTTTTGGTCTTTGTTGTCAAAAATAGTTAGAGAAAAGGAGAATGTGACATAACCACTTTTAAGATAAATTTTTGTTTATAAAGAGAAAATAAATTATATCATTTAATTTACTACACACTATATCCTATTTCCGGCCTAAAATCGTCTAAATTTAATAAAATATAATTATTAAAATGCATTTTTCTCTTATTTTTGTTCCTTTTATTTTCCTCATCTTTCTTTATTCATTTTTTCTTTCGTTTGTTCGTTTGTTAACATCAATCTTCTGTATAAAAATAAAAATTTCTATTTTGGAATATTATTGTCTGAGTGGAATATGAGAACTTTCATATAAACATATTAATATTATTACATATCTGGTATTATGTGAATATATTTATGTATGTATGTATGTGTGTGTGTATGTTTTGTAAATATAATATAAAAAGCACAAAAAAAAAAAAGTTCGTATACACAAAGAAAGAATATATTACATGTTATATTACAATCATATCCTATATAAAAGGAAACCATATTAAAGTTGGTTTCCTTAAAATGTATAAATGATAAAAATTTCCATATCTAAAGAATATAATAAGGAGAAAAAAAAATACAGGAACATATGTTCTTCTTACTTCCACTTCTTCGTCTTAATTTTTCCGTCTTTTATATATATCTATATACACAACACAACACCACTTTGGGGTGCGATATCCAGAAGTAAGTTAGAGACACGGAAATGGTTAGAGAACGAGAAAAAAGTAAAAAAAATATTATTGAAAGAGGAATGATAAGAATATATGTGTGTGTATTTTTTTTTTCTACCCTCGCACGAAATGCGGTAAAATTTAGAAGCTTTCCTTTAGTATAATTTGCATGATTCTTTTTTTTTTTCATTCCTTCTTTTCTTTCCTTCGTCTTTTGATAGAAACAACACACGATTACATCAGAAAATTTATTGACTTGATGAAAATTTGGTTGTTGTTTATGATCAAACATAAATCAGTTTAATCAATTGCTAAGATAAAAGTCAAATAAAAGAAATGAATAAAGAGGAAAGCTATTCACACATTCATTTACTAATATAAATAAGTAAGTTAAAATTTCTTTATATAAATCATGAAAACATTTTTCAAATATTTTCATAATTATTGTTAAGATTTTTCTTATAAAATATTTGAAATAATATGAGATTAAGCTATGCGATGAATCACAGGTATATATGCAGTAATTCGTTCATCTTTAGAAAGTCTTATCTTTAGTGAAATATTAAGAAACTAGGAGTGGGGGGCACACACAAGCATAACATTTCTAAGAATCATTAAATATGTGATTAATGTATATTTTATTTCTTGTGGTTGATTTTTTTGTTATTAGCTTGCATTAAAATTTTGATAAGAAGTGTAAAGATAATTAAAGCTTATCATTATTGGTGAAATCAAATTTGAATTTTTAAAGTAAAACAACGACTATAAAAAATAAAATAAATTAATAAAATTCAGTCAATTAGTTTGCTTTTACATTATTTATTATAAAGATGATCTCACCTGAAGTACAGAAGTTACGATTTTTTGTGTAATTCCAATGAAATCATCTACAATTGTTAGAAAGTTTATATTTATTTGTAATTAAACGTTGCTTTTTATTTATTCTGTAGTTAAATTTTTGGAAAATTTCATTATTATTGCATTCCTTTATTATTTTGAAAATATGAATAATTTTATTCGTTATTTTTATTTTTATGTATAAATGTAACCACAAAGTAATATTCTCAATAGAAAAAAAAAATTACGAAAACGAAAATTACTTATTTTTTTTTTTAAGTTTTTTTTTTGCATTCAAAGAAATTTTCTAGTCTGATGATCATATTTCTTCCTCTTATTATTATTATTATTATTATATTTTATTTTCTTCATTTTTCTTTCTTCTTTTTATTCAATCCTTTTTATATTATATTTGCAGTTATGGCTGCATAAAATTTTCTTTTTTATAAAACTTTTCTTCTCTATGTCTGACTATATTGACTTGATTCTTCACAAAAAAAAAAAAAAAAATAGAAAGAAAAAAAACAGAAAACAAAAAGAGAAGAAAAGGAAATTGTTGTCGTATATACATATATAGATATAGCTGGTTGTATAAAGAAACATATCTATTGTTGTGTAAGACGACAACAGTCGACAACGAACTAAAAATTTATCCATAAAAAAAAAAAAGAATAAATAAAAATAGAAGAAAGAAAATAAATTCTTTGTATAAGTCAATAGATTTCAGGAAATTGACTCATGAACATAATTTTTTATGATTATTGTGTTTGTATTACAAGATGAAGAAAAGCTGTATATACCATATCTGAATATAGAAAATTTTATATTAAAAGAAGAAGAAGAAGAAGAAGTCCATTGATACATAATATAATACCGATTTTCGCTCATCGTTTTATCAATCTATTCAATAGAAATTTCTTCGTTTTTCTTTTTTTTTTTATTTATTTTCTAAAACCAATAGAATATTACCAATACAAAAACTTCTCATCTTAAAACTAACTTTCATTAATATATAATACTAAATCTTTACCACTCTTCTTATGACGGTAACTTCACAATTACAATGGTCCTAAGAACGTCATTCAATAAAAGTTCAATGCATTCAAAGCACTTATGGTTTATTGATAAAAAAAAAAATATTCCAACTCCATCATTTTCATCCTAACAATTGAAAATATAATTTTTTCTTTATTTTTTTTTTCTTCTTCTGATATATAAGAAAATAAGAAAATGATTTTTCTTTTCTTTGATTATCTCATGTAACAAAAAAAAAAAAAAAAAAACAAGAAAGAAAAGAAAAGAAATGAAAAGAAAGAAGGAAGAAAGAAAAAAAAATGATTAAATTCCCAAGACACTAAAATGAATTTTTCAATCCTTCCAAAAGTTTCTCTCAGTAAATCATTTTTTATGTAACAAAATCAATATCAATATCTTTATTCATGGAAATACCTTCAAGAAAGTATTTTCAAGAATGGAAAAAAAATTAAATAAAAACAAATGCAAAATCGTTAAAACTTCATAAAGAAAAACAAAAAAAGAAAAGAAAACAAACCAAACCAAACAAAACAAAACAAAACAAGAATGGAATCCTGTTTTTCCAGATATCGATTTCATTTTAATATTTTTTTTTTCTTTGTATATAGACAAACAAAAACAAAAACAAAGAGAAATTTGTATTTTAAGATTTTCTTTATATTAGCTTTTAATCTCTCTGTAAGAGACAAATTTTTTATTTAATATTATTTTTTTCTTTTTTTTTTTATGTTAAAGAAACTTCAAATAAAAAATAATTTTAAAAATAAGAAGACGAAAAAAAAAAAAAAGAAAAGGAAAATTTCTGGTCATCATATTATTGAAAATGGTATTAAAGGAAATATCAATTGATTGAATAAAAAACCACACCCAATCACCGGAAAATATGAGATGTCAAAATAAATATCGTAACGAGAAATTCAATCAATTTCCTTTTTTTTTTTTTCTTCTTTCTTTCTTTCTTTATTTTTCTTTTTTTTTTGGGGTTTCATCGAAATCTATTGCAGATTTTGCAGGAAAAGATTAGTTTATTGATCAGTAACGGAAATGAATAATTTTACTAATGTTATTTGATTTTCAGCAGGAGATCAGATTCTTATTTATTTATTTGATGGTTTGTGATTGGTTTTCTATAAAAGTGAAAGTTGAACAAATTTATTATAATCAAAAAAAAAAATGAAATTTTTCTCTTATATATCCGTTGTTAGAATATAATATTTGACGTTAATGCAGGTATAGGTAGGTCATGTCAAAAATTAACATTTGATCAGGAAATGGAAAATTTTACAAATGATTTTTTCTTCTGGAATTGAATGATTTATTTTTTTTTTCTTTGGAATTCAAACATTGAATATGCGTAGAAGGTAGAATATTATGATTGTTTTTGACAGAAAGGTATAACCTAAATATTTTATTTAAGTCTTATTTGAATATTTTCTTTATATCATCAATAAAATAATATAATTGGAATATAGTAAACGAATGGTTTTGTTATGATTTCTTTTAGAAAGTTTTATTGGAATCGAAAGTAAATTATACAAAATTTAATGATCACTTAAAGCTAATTGGTAACGAGTCTTTAGCTTTTATTCAGAATTGTTGTTATCATTTTACCTTTCAATTTTCTATTCTCAAAAACAGTCAACGTTTTAATGAAGCAATACATAGTATAAAATGAGAATAACTTCAATAAACATAAATAAATAATAAAAAAAAAACGTTTAAATCTTGGAATAATAAAAAAAAAATATCTTGGTACAATTAACTTTTTTATTTTCCGTCAGAGCAACCGACAAATATTTCTTTGAAACAAAAGCAAAAAAAAAAAAAAAAGGATGTCATTTTTAGCCCCATTATAAAAGGGCAATAATTGCATAACAATTAAAAAAACAAAAACAAGTGAAAAGAATTATTGTAATTCGGTTCATATTCATATAAATCAATACTTTCATTGAACGATCATTATCAAAAGTCAAAAATTCATTATTTATGAATTTTTAAATACAATTTTTCATCCAAATTTTATTTAAAAAATTTAATTTATTTTTCCTGCAATTAAATCTGGTTAAATAAAAGCTAATTTATTAAAGTATTAATTTTCATTAAAAATTTAAAAATAAAAAATAATTTATGAAATTCAAAAAAAAAAAAAAAAAACAAAAATTATTCTATAGAATTTTCTCCTCCATCACCCCATCCATATTTTTTTACATTTTTTTTTATAAAATCATAAAAATTGTATTAAATTAAAAAAAACAAAAAAAAAAAAAAAGCACAATAACACGTAACACTTTAAACAGCAAATTCACGCCAACCAATTTTTTTTTTTATTTATTTATTATATTTTGTTTTTGGTTTGTCTGGAAAATAATTTATTTTTATTCAAATTTTAATTTGATATTACAATTTTTTTTTTTTTTATTTAAAATTATCCACTGCATCATGTGTTCAGTCATGGGAGCAACTATTCTTTTAAATACATATAAAATGCACTCAAATATTTCTCTCACTATGTGGGTGTCTATGTGTGTGTGTGTGTATTTATATTCTAGGTATAATAATATATGATAAATATAAGTTCGTGTAATATTTTATGTAAAAATCCTAACAACAAATTTATAAAAAAGAAATGATTATGTCGAGACTTAAAATTGCACAAAATTAGACCACTTTATTAAATTCTACAAAGAAAATTGTACCATTTTAAAATCACTTAAAATTTTTATACATGCCCAATAAACGCAGTAATTTATTCATTGTTTAATTTTATTTTTTCGTTTGTTTTTTTTTTTTATATTTTAACTTTAAATTGTAAAGAGTTTTTTTTTTTGTTTTATTTTTTACTATTGTTCAGAGAAGAAGAGAAGAGAAAAGAATTTTCTAAAAGTCTAAAAGATTTTGAATTTATATTTAGAATTTAATTAAATATTTAAAACAATTCGTCTGCTCTGAAATGAAATCAATTGGTATCAATTTGTCTGATGGAATTATTTAATGAGTAAAGACTTTGCGCCATTTCATAAATTGTCGAATATTGAAAGCTTTTAAAGCTTTCCTTTTATCGATTTCTTATATAAAACTTGACTCATGTATTTATCTATTGTGTTAATATACGTAGAAGTATTTTATTCTAATCCTTTTCTAAAGGTATAATTATAACAACAACAACAACACACAAATAGTGAATATTAATGTTATGTAACTTTATTTAGTTTCTTTTTTTTCTTCTTTATTTTAATCCATAGGAAAACTAAATGGTTACATTTTACCCAGATATAGATTATTGATTATCTCATCCCAATATTATTTTCAAATTTATTTCTCAACTATATATAAGATTATCTTAACTCTACTTAGTTTTCAAGATAACCACTTTTAGACATATGTATGTATATATTTTAGGTACAAACATCAAATATTCTTGAATATATATAGATATATATAATATAAGGAAACCCCACTACGAAACATCTAACCCTTAGTAAATCAATTTGCTATCACTCCATGAATCAAACCACAAAAACACCGGAAAAAAATTATTTACAAATTGTCGTCATAATAAACAAAGATTTAATTAAATTTGCTATACATTATATAAAATATGAAAAAGAAAGGAAAAAAAAAATGAAACAAAACACTAAACTTAACTTATTATATTTATATTAAATGTCATATAATATAGAATAAGGATTACACTTTTGATATATGAATTATGCAAAGAATGTATAAGAATATTTAAAATTATGGCTTCTGAACTTTTACTATACTTGAGCTTACACGCTTTTGAATAATAAAACAGAGTTTATTGTTGAAGAGTTTCATGTTCAAAAAGAATGTTTAAAAAAATTGGGGGTTTTTTTTTCGTTTTCTTTTTTACTTGGTGACGTTGTGAACTGAAGAGATTTTCAATGTCGTGGGGAATTTGAATTATGGATTTCTTATTTTTTTTTTTTTTTCTTTTTTCAAATTCTTTGAGTAAGTGAAAGACAAATTGATGTGTTTTTTTTTTGACAATCAATAACGAAGACCAAATGGATTAGGTTCTATTTTTTTGTGGTTTGGGAAGATATGCCGCAAACACTTCAAATGTATTATACCACATGCTTATAGTTATGGACTCATTTTATCAAGGGTTTATAAGCAATTTTTTTATTTTTCTTTATAACAAAAAAAAAGCACATAATCCCCATATAGAATCCACTTTAACATTTAAAATTCTAAACTAATTTTAGGTTTTATACAGATCCTTAAAAATAGATTGACACATCCCCAACAAAAAAAAAATACATATAATTATCGTTCAACTGGAACCTTCAAAATTTCATTTTCTTGAGTTAAATCGTTTGTATAAATTTTGTCTTATATTATTATAAAATCAATAACGTATGTATTAAAACACATACAAAGAAAATTTATAAAGGAATTATTATTGAATTTCATTGAAAATTTGAAAATTTGAAAAATTGAAAATTGAAAATTGTCAAAGTGTAAATCTTGGTACCTAATTGAAAATTAATTTACAAAATAAGAAAATTTTATTTAAAAAAAATTTAATCAAAACCTTTAGATGTGTTAACGCTTTTTCTTGGTTTGACATTTCCAGTAAATTAAGTTAGACAGACATATAATAGTCAGAAAGACCAATTAAAATTTTGAACTTTAAATAATAAACAAACACATAGCAGACATGGAATCATGTATACATATTTATATTTGTCAATTAAACTTAGTTAAAATATAAAGACATCAAGGCAGACAGACAGAACTTAGCAAACAGATCAAATTGAAAATCCTCTACATATATGTTTAAAACTAAATACATATGTTTGTGTGTATACATTACACATACATCTATAGATATATTTTTATATATTTACAAATATAAGTTCATTTAATTTCAAAACTTTAGCAAGTTTTTGTTCTATGTTTGCATTTAGCATTTTCCCCAACTTTTGATAATAATAATAATAATAATTTTCTTCGGTCGCCATTCAAATTTTACACATAAACTTTAATGACAAATTGTGAAGACATGCTGAAAACCTATATAAAGTTTTTGTGTGAAATTTAATTTTGATTTTATATAGAAAATTTGTTAAAGAAAATTTATAAAACCTACAAAATACTGATCTATACACACATGTTTATAAATAACTCATACGCAAACGCCCATAACACAACACACACACACACACATAATTCATCATCCCCACTAAACCTACCCACATGGTTATTCAATTACGATTATTTTATTTTCATATCTTTCTTTATGTATATATTAAATGTGAAAATTTGTTGAAGTTTTGATTTTCGTTTTATTATGAAAAGAAAATTAATGTGTGAATATGAATATTTGTACATGACTGTGAAATTTGAACTTAATAATAATTTTCTATATAGATGTTGATGGACTTTTATTATATAAACGTGATGTCAATTAAATTATGAAATTGAAAATTTCAACTGAATAATTAATAAATGTATGTATTTATAGTAAAGTCTATAGAGAAATACTGACATACAGTTTTTAAATATTATACAAAATATGAATTTACTTGGGTGATTAACTTTTTGTTCAACTTTAAAATTTAAATTTCTATAGAAAACCTACATTAATTTTTTTTTTTGTTATAAAAGAAATGTTTTTTTACTACCTTTCATACAATTCATACAAGAGGAAATAGAATAAGATGGTATATTCATTGAAATTCATTGAATTTCATCTCAAAAACAATAAACAAGTTAACAATATATACTTTATCTAAACTTTTTGTTGAATGAAAGTTATATACATTACAAAAACCCTTTCGTAGTAAACTTACTGTAAATAAGAAAATTTGAATAAAATAAAAACTTTAAAATTTTCGCGTTTACATATTACATTTATAAGTTATACATTTATGTAATTAGAAAATAAATTATAAAATGCAACATTAATATCTCATAACGTTTAACTATTAGAATAATATACATACAAACATCCAAAATTTCCTTTTATTTTAACCAAAAATTATATATAAATTAATAAGTAATATAACGCCTGTTATAAGTGTGTAATAATAAATCTGTTTTATCGAGATTTACTTAATTGTTATGCTCTTATTCAAAAAAAATTTCTTATAAAAAAAAATATAACTTGAATAAATCTTATGGAAAATTTCTGATAATTCAATTATTTTAACGTTATGTTAGGTTCTGATTATAGATTTCATCTCATGTTTTCTTCCTTACATTATAAGAACAAAACTGAATTTATGTCGTAGAACATAAACCTTTTGTTCAAAGTTCTTTCTTTCTTTCTTTTTTGTTTTTGTTTTTTTATATTGCTTGGAGGCTCTTCAGCCCAGTGTCTTTACTTTATCTATAGTAACGCCACTGCAGACACCTATATTTATATTTATATATGAAACATAACCCTACAAATAGGGATTTATACTTATAAGTCAATATAAGAATTTCCTTTCTGGATTTATATTCTTCATGCTTTCGATTTATCCTTACATATGTATATAAGTGCGTACAAGTATATATGTATACATGTTTCTTTGTATGTATGCATAAATAATAAAATAGTATTTGCTTCAGGGTGTGACCCAAATAAAAACCCTGACGTATATCATCAAGCCAAACAGAGATATTATAACATAACTAAACAAAATTTTCTTCTCTCATACTCTTAGATTATATATCTATCTGCAAATGTAAATATTGTTGTCTATATACACGTGTGTGTATATATGTATGTATTTATATATATATATAATAAATATATATTTGTGTGGGAATTTATCTAACTTTGATATAGAGAGATGATAACATTGTATCCTCATGTAGACATATATATATATATATATATACATATTTTCTTTTTATTTTTCCTGTTTTTTTTCCATATTAAGCACCTAACAGATCATTTCAATTCAAAGCAGTTCATGTTTCTTGTTTGAGTTGACTTGAGTTTTGAGATGAAATTCATTTAATTTTTTTTTTCTTTTTCTTTTTGTTGCTTTCCTTATCTGATTGTGATTATTGACATGGTAAATATACATATATTTCAATGCAAGAAAGAAAAACCCTTTGAGCTTTATAGAATTTCTAGATCTCTGGCATATTCTCATTCCCTTTCATTTATATAGTTATTTATTTATATTTTCTTTTTTTCTCCAAATTTACTGTACGTATATATGGGAAATTCCAGTAAAAATATCAAGTCGAACCTGACCTTCTTTAACTACATTTCTCTATATAGAAATTTTTGTCTAATGAAAGACAGGAAACGTGTTAAGAATTTCATCTTTAAATATACCTACGTACGTACCTACATCTTAAAAGCTTTTAAGATTCTTCTCGTTCCTTTATTTCTTTGTTTTTTTTTCAAGAAAAATTTCAATGTTGGAAAAATATATTTTGAAAATGGAAGCTTTGAAAATAATTTGTTTATTAAAATCTTTACTATGAAATGAGAGTCGTTGTAAAGAACTATTTCTTTTGTCTCAAAATATTTTCAAAAACTATGCATCATTCATTTTGATTTTTCCGGTAATAAAATTACTGCCAATGAAGAAAAAAGATCAAAGAAATTATTATGAGCATTCAGCATCTAGCATCCGTTGCCATCGCATTTTTCAAACAGATATAGAGAAAAAAAATTTCATCATCATCATGTACGTACTATGTGTGTATATATGTATATAGTTTTCGTTTTGACTTCTTTTTCTAATATTCAAAATTACAAATTTCATTTTGTATGTGTGTATATTTTTATTTTCTCCATTTCCAGAAACTTTTCCTTCTTCTTATTTATTTATTATTTTTTTCTTTCGTTTTTCCCATTTGATTTTTTTCAATTTAAAAGAAAATGGTGGCAATATTATACGTAAAGAATAAAAAAAAATTATAATAATATTCTCTTTCTGGTTCCATTATTATTATATGTGCACGAATATTTATGCACCGACATATTTCCAGGTATATTATTTGAATTTCTGCAAAGGTACAACGTGTGTTTGACATCAATATATGATGTTTTCTTATTGCCTAGTCATTTACTTATTTCTTATAATAGTATATACATACATATCTGTAGGTATGTATGTATGTACATATAAGAAAAATATCTTCAAGAATAAACTGTCATTTAAACTGTCATTTTAAATGATGACTTATTTGAATATATAAATTTAATATTCTCTCTTGGTAAAAAGAATTTCATATTATTTTCTTCTTTTAGTTTTTTTTTTCTCTCTTCCTTATCCTCCAATTCGAAGTTTGACTAAGTTTTAAGATAAAAAAAAAATAGGAAAAAATAAGAGAAAAGGAAAAGGAATATTATTTTTCTTTCTTTTTTTAAAAAAAAAACTAAAGTTTTTCCTTACTTTTGACACTAAAAAATATATAATATTATTATTTTTATTTCATTTTATTTTTCTTTTTATAAACGTTACTTAAGTTTCCTTATAAGAATTTGAGTGATTGTGTAAATAAAAACTAAGCAGATCTGTATAAGAAATGAGGTTAACAATGTACAGTTTTGGGAATTCAGTTGGCACGTAATATACAACACTGGGATTTTATAAATAACATTTTTATGTTATTTTATTTAATTAATTTTATTTTATTTAATGTTGTAAGTAAAGGTTAAAAATACATATTCATTCATATAAATTTAAGTGAAAAAGGTATTTATCCCCCATTCAAAGTAATTCATAAATTGATAATGGTAATATTTTTTTTTATTGTTAAATCTTCATTAAATTAAAATATTTTGGAGGCTTTTCTTCTTTTTTTTTTTTGGCATCGATAAAACCCATTAGAAAATCTATGGCTAACATAATAATGTGCAGACAAAATAAATCATCAATTCCAATTGTAAATTAACATTAAACCATGAAATTGTTTAGATTCTGAATATCCAAGGAAAAAAAAAGAGAGAAGAATAAAAAAAGTCGAATGGAAAAAAAACCAGAATATAAAAGGGAAAAACGATCAAAATAGAACTATAGATTTGCTGATTTATGGAGACTGCCAATACCAACATAACAGAAAATAAATCGACAGAAATGGGATTGAGAATGCACATTAGGGAAGAAAAGGATATAAAAAGATTACTACTGATTTCTTTGAAGATTTTCTATACTCTCATTTTTTTTTTCTCTTCTGGAACATAATAGAAAAATTCTCTTTTTGTTCCTATTTACTGAACTCTATATACTTACATAAATCATTGATAATAAGATCATAAATTAAATTTTATTGACCACATGTGACCATATGATTCAAACCAAAAGTTTTATAAAATTTATAGAAAAATTGAATAAAATATTAAAATTAAAATGAACGTCTACCTCTAACCATATTTACGGATTTGCATTTAAAACATAATTTGATTTAAAATCCGACGAATAGGTATATGTACATTATATGTTTTCAACATTATTTAGACTTAGGATTTGGAAAATGACTGTTATTTTCATTAGTAATTCAATCCATTTAATGGATTTGAATTTTCAAATTTATTCAATTTTTTTTGTTATTATAAGAAAAATGAAATATTAATTTTAATTTTAATCCTTCTATTAAAAAGCCATAAGTAATAATTGATTTTTATAACTAGTTACTAGCAATCACCTAATTCTACTTTATTTTTTGTTTTGGTTTCTAAAATTTAAAGTTACAATGTTAAAAGAAAACTTTAAGCTAATTTTTTTGTTGAATACTTTTGCACATATTTAATAACAATTATATCGTGTTATTCAAAAATACCGAGATCTACTACATTATGATATTATGAAAGAAAATAATTTCACATCTATCTTTTCTAGAAAAAAAACATAAAAACATAAAAAGTCTTAATGAATTAAAAACGTTCTTATAAATAAGATGGAGGCGCCTCACTCTTTATCAGTACGACCTTCTCTTTATTTCTGTATTTCATATATTTGTAATTTTCTTAATTTCAACGAGTGTTCTTAGAAAAATATATTTTTCCAACTAAAAATTAAAAACCAGAATAGTAAAAAGCAAATAAATTACTGAAAAATTGTTATTTATTTTTTTAAACAAAATTATTGTCAAAATCAAAGAAAATTATTAAATTTTTCCATTGAGTTGAAGAAGATCTTTATAGTAGTGTTTTTATATTCTGAATGAATCTATTTAAACAATGTATTTCAATTATTTTATTTATTATAAGAAATAATTATAATCAGTTTAAATCATTTGCTATAACCGTTTAATGTAAGATTTAACATTGAATGGTATGACTTTCAAAAATTTGATTCTATCATAATTCTAAAGAAATTTCAATTATTTCACTACAATAAACAACGATTGATCATTGAATTGATTTGATATGTGTTAAGTTACGTGAAAATAAATAATGTTTTTTAAAGTAAACTTTGACAAATACATTAAGAATTAATAAATATTAACTTATTTTCATTTTTTATCTAATTTTTTAAATTGAATTTTTAAAATTCAAAATTTCTATTAAATAAAAAATTTAAAATATATTTTGTCTTAAGACAGAAGAATGAAAATTTAATAAGTTTATTATTTACTCTTCCATAACGAAGTCAAAATAAAGGCTATTCTTTAGAAAAACATAATCAACAGTAGGGGTAAGGTTACTTAAGCCTAAATTAAAATACTACACTTGATTTATATAATAACAGAATTAAGTTTAATTCACTAAAAATATTTTAAAATAATAAAAAAATAAAAGGAAAAAATAATAAATAAAATGATAATAAAAAAGTTAATCAATAAAAATATCTCGTATGTTGTATAAAACAAACATTTTTCAAAAATTACAAGCATCATTGAGACAAACAAATAAAATTTTAACTCAATTGGTTATTGACACAAAAACTTCTTATGTTATCGTTGAACCTTGAACGATGAATCTAATACATACAATAATTCATTTTTATTATTTTCATTCAAGTTTTCAATATATAAAGTAAGACTTTTCTTTAAAAAAAAAAAAAAAACTTTATATGAAAGAAAAAAAAAAGTAAAAATTGAATTGAATTATTGAGTTTCTAGACGATATTTCAACCACAAACTATATTTACTTGACTTGACATCATGTTATAAAAATCAATTTTTATTCTTTTAGACAATTTTTTTTTTATTGTGACTTTAATGATTCTGATTGATTTTACGTATAAAATTGTCTGCAAAGGTTATTTTTTATGAATTTGTTCATGATGAAAAATTACATTATGAATATTATTGAAAAAAAGAAAAACAGAAAATTTTTATTTGTTTTTTTCTTCCAAAATTATTTTATTTACAATAAAAAAAAAATAAAACAAAAAATCTTAATATTTCTCAATTACATTTTACACTTCAGAGATTTGTTTTACAAAATTTCAACTGTTCAAATTTAATATTTAATACAAGAAGTTGAATGTTGTTTTTCTGTTCTTTATGTATTTTTTTTTCTCTCTTCTTCTTCTTTTTTTTTTTAAGTTTTTGTTAATTTTGCTGTAGAAATGATTTAAATGTCCCAACAAAAACGGATCATGTTGAAATGAGAGGAATTTTGTACTTGTTTTATCATTTTACATTGTTCACTATATATAACACAATACACACACACACAAACACAACAACAATATCATGTTTTATTAAATGTATAATGTAACAGCGAGAATTAGCAAAAGTTTATGGTTTTGTTTTAAGAAAATTTGAAAGATTTCTTATAACCCAGGGGTGATCTTGAGTTTGGGTGTATAATTTTTTTTTCTGTAAGTATTTTAGACTCTTGGTAATAGTATATACCAATATATATAAATAAGTTATAATATTTTAAAAGTATGTGCATTCAACAACTTATGGTTCAAATAAATTTTATTGTTTTTTAGATGAATTGATACCGACGTTTATGTCGTTATAAGTATTTTATTAAAGCTGTGCGTTCTATATTTTTTAAAGAACACTATATTATATTTACATATATTTATATATAAATAAGAATATATCACATGACACAAAAGTTTAGAAATTGAAAATTTTAACGACCAAAAATAATAATGACTTTTGAAGAATATTTACCGAATATTTTCCTTTCATTATAATACGAAAAATTGTAATAATAACTTGTGTCAGAGAGAGATATGCAAATATTTTATAAAACAAGTTAGGTGTAAAATAATTAACTGAAACACAAACATTCATCATCACTGATTGTTAGAAAATTCTATACTCTTAGAGAATTTCATTCGCTTTTACTAATCTGTTCACCAGTCAGCAAAAGTAAATTATTCTTCTAAAAACTTTGCATATATTCTGTTAATGACTTGACTCTCACACACCCTTGTTATTATATATATACCTATACATATAATATTTTCGCTTATACTTACCTATCTACCTTGTTGAAGACTATATACGTAGGTATGTGTCTATTTTCATTTATATGAGTTTTATGAAACAAACTCATCTAAAAATAACAATACATTTGATATATATTTACATATTGTAAGAATTTTCTTCAAAAACTTAAAGATTTTACATGACTTTTAAACAATGCAAGTGCATAAAATTTATACCAAATTACTTATTAATACAAATACGTAAATACGTAAATTACAAACATTTCATAATGTTTACTAATAGAAATTTCATATAATAAATTGTAATTGTACGACATAACTATTTGTTTCCTTTACTTTAAATACAAACTATTGAATTTAACAGCAACTAGACAAATTTTCAGGTTAGAGATTGTTGATTGAAATTTTATTGAATTGAATTAAATTTTCACATCAATGTTTCTTCTTAACTGATCTTTTTAAATTTATTATTGTTTTATTCCATTGTTTCTGTAATACCTGATAATAAATTTAATCTGATAATTACTAAAATTTGAAATCAAAATATCATATTTAATTAAGGCTTAAATATCAAAACAAATTTGCATTTCTAGCCAATAAAGTTATTATTGATTAGAGTGAAAATAAACAATATCCTGACATCTGACATTGAACCGTAATGATAAAACATCTTAAATTTACTAACAAGATTATTTTTAACATTTAATATTTTTATATTTACCTTTATATATTTATAAATATGTATTTTCTAATTATAACACACGTAAAAACATATTTTTAAATTATAATCTAAAGACTCCATCACAAAACAGGAAATTAGGTACAAAAAATACACATGAGATTTGAGAGACATTCAGAAGATTAAATTGAAAACGCGCAAAAACTTTCAATTAATGTGAAATTTCATTTTGCTATTATATAATACATCAGAGTTTACACACACGTATTTAAAGATTAAATACTTTTGAATTTATTTATTTTGTTTATTAAAAAAAAATTCATTTTGTTATGAAAATAGTTAAATTAAAAGTTTAAATTTTCACTAGAAAATAATTATTGTAACAAAAATCCAACGCGCAATTGTTTTTTATCATGCTTGATGTTTGATGTTTTATCAATAATGTATTCAGAGATACATCCCCTTAGTTTGATTATTAAAATGTAAATCTCCTTTTCTAAAAATAAAAAAAAAAAAAACAGCACTTCGGTTTTCCCATTTGTTTTTTTTTTCATGTAAAAACAAAAATGTATTACAATCCCAATCCATCATGATGTGGGCAAATATTTTTTAAATTGTGTATTATTTTTTTTTTTTTTTTGATACACATTTTCATCAAAGGTTTTTGTATCTGAAGCATTGTTTTGATGTATGAAAAAAAAATGTATGTAAAGTAAAAATAAAAACTATGATACGACAAGTAGATTAATTGTGAAAACAAATTATATTGAAACTCATCGTTTTTATTTTATGCAACAAAAATTGTTTGTGTTTTTTTTTTTTATTTTGTTTTTATATGAAACCTTAATAATTTCAATTTATTTATTCATGAGATTATACCTAGAATATAGCGTGCTTATTTATATACAATGTATTTTTATAAGCACAAAAGTTGGTATTTAAAAATTTTTATGAAGAACTTTATGATAGCTAATTAACTAACTAATAGACATGGTAAATATTCTAAATAAATAATTAAGAAAACTGTAATTTTGAGAGTAAAAGAAAAAAAAATTGATACAATATGAAGACATAAGAACATAAGAATTCGAAAAAGAAGACATCCCTAACAAAGATTGAAGACATTAATTTTGGAATGAAAATGTATTTTTTTTTTCTAAAGAAATCATGGTATGATGCGGGATGAAGATAATTTAAATTTTTTTTTAAAAAGGTATACTAAAAAAAAATACTGAAGAGATCCTTCCAATTTGAATATATAATTAGTTTGAGGCCCTTTTTATTTTGTACGAAGTAATTGATGTAAATTTACACCATTTATGTTTGTTGACCAAAACCTCTGACGATTTATATGTACTTGAAACAGATGAAAAATTTTCTCCAATCCCTCTTTTTTATTTTTCACATTTTCCACCTTAATTTTTTTTTTTTTTAAATCTCCGCTCAACATGTATAAAATAGAGAAAAAAAACACGATATTATACTTTATATAAAATGGAATTCAGAGTTTAATACAAACGTATAGAATTAGGGGAATGGAAAACATAGAAATAATATTATACGTAAAAAGAGAAAGAAACATAAAACATGTTATCTCAGTTCAAAAAACATGCATACCTAATCAATTACAAAACAATCCTTAATTTATGGTCGAATAAACATTGTCAAAGGGTTATGAAAATAATTAAATAAACATAAAATGAAAAAAAAAAGTGGAATTTTATTGGCACGACATTTAAATTTTTTAAAAGTTGTGAACTTTTTTTTACGAATTATTATTTCTCACAATATTTTCAATTTCAAATAGGTTGAAAAATAATTTAAAAAAAAAACATATTTTTATAAATTAAAGTCGTAACTCGTAAAAAACTAAAATATGTTCAATGTTTTCAAAATAAATAAAAATACAAAATAAATAAAATGATTGACATTTGTTTATATAAATTTTACACCTCTACTGTACTAATCCATAAATACAAAATATATTTATTAAAATAATTAATAAATTGACACAAGAATTTTCCAATTAATTAAGCATTTTAAGTTTTAAAACGTTAAGAATTAATTATATAGCGTTAAATTTATCTGACAAGTTCATTAAAATATTATCTAAGTGTTTATTTGAATTATCTTCACCATCATTTCTGATAATTCTTATGAATAATTTAATTTATTGAATTCTTTATAAATTGAAATTCAAAATTAATCAAAAAGTTGGTACCAATATACATAGAGTGGTATAGAAAGAAATCATTTTTCAATCATAATCTTTTTACACTGCATATTTCTAGTTTATTCATTTTTATTTTTCATTTCGTATTTTTTTGTCGTCGTCTGTCTTTCATTTCATCTGAAATAAAATATAAACAGAGAAGAAAAAAATCTGAGTAATCCAAATTGATTTTCAAACGTGAAGTAATATTAGGTTATATGATCCGGTATTATAAGAAGCAGGGTTTCATTTGATTAAATATTATTGAGTA
Organism: Pedicia rivosa; assembly: GCA_963082725.1. Classification (NCBI taxonomy): domain Eukaryota; kingdom Metazoa; phylum Arthropoda; class Insecta; order Diptera; family Pediciidae; genus Pedicia; species Pedicia rivosa. The sequence continues at coordinate 25,507,629 of OY720154.1, forward strand.
TTGATAAAATCATTGAATCAAATAGAATTATTTTGCATTTAATGCGATTCGCGCTTTTATTAAAACAGGAAAAAATGTTACAATTATCCCCAGAGATGAAAAATGTTCCAATTTTTCTTTCACTGATGAATATATAAATTTTTCATTAATTATTATAAAAATATTCAATAGAAAATCAAATATGAAAAAGGAGATTTGAGTTAGTCATCTTAAAATAAGAAGGTATCTCCCTTCTTGAGGAAATTGTTTATTTCCGTCTTTACTTATTCTTGCCTGTTTTATTTCTTTAAATTTATTTTAATTTTATGTTTTCCATTTTCTTTACAGAGTTTTATGATCAAGTCCCTTTGATCCTTTTCGTAATGAATAATAAATATAAATGAGATCAATTTTTTTTTTTTTAATTGAAACTTAGATTAAAAAAGAAAAAAAATTATGGATTAAGTTTAAAAAATAAAATAAATAAACCAAACAAATAAACCTTTTTTTACAGATGGTTTGGTTTGGTTTTTATTTTTTTTTTTAGAAAAAGTTCAAATAAAATTAGAAAAAAAAAATTCTAACCCCTAAATGCATTTGATAGTTTTAATATTTAATGATGTAAATTTTATTTATCAATGTTGACAGAATAAAGATTCTCAACAAGCAGCACAAAGTAAAGAGTTTGTTAACTCTTTACTTTGAAAACAAAAATTTCAGATTCTGTTGGCTGATTCTTTTACATTTTTATTATTCTAACATTACTTATTACAAATAATTTGTAATTGTATTTAACGGGTTTAATTAAAAAAAAAACAATTTTAAAAAGGATAAAATTGCAAGATAATTGTATTGACAGCTGAAAATAATTTTTCCATTATTATAATTTTATTCAAGTCTTACAGAAGAAATTTCTTTTTTGTACAATCTAAATACGTACAATCAACCTCACCTTTAATGATTAACAACCGAAAAAAAAATTATATAGACTTTAGCGAAAAAAAATATAAATTATAATAAAAGCATAAAACGTTCGTACATTGCCAAAGAAACTCATTAAATTAAATTTAATGAAACATTTTCATCTTGGGAATTTATATGAATTATCAAAATTCTAATCGCTTAAATTCATAATTAATCCTTATTTAAGTGACATGCACTTCCTTTATATTTAATATACATTTTAACATATCACAGTCCATTTAATATAGGGGATAATAAGTGTTAGAGTGTGAGTAGAATGATGAGAAACAGTAAAGAGGACCAATTAAAAGTAAATTTCACAAATTAGAATCCCTTTTCGCTTTAGGACATTTGTTGAATTAATTGATGTAACTGACTTCATTGGTTTTAAACTTTGACCATTTTAAGTGATTGAAATTTAAAACTCTGAAAACTTAAAACCAGCAAGATAGAAGAAGAAGAACACATTTAGAAAAAAAATAAACATAAAAAAATCGGATTCTTTGAATGTTGTGGTTATAAAACCTTTGATTAGGATTAAATAATACATTAAATAAATTTTGAAAATAATCCAATTTTAATTATTTTATACTTTAACAAAGCTGATAAGTATGTAGGTAAGTAGTTTAGTTTTAGTTATGTATGTATTCGGAGAGCTATATATACATCAATACTGTACCAATAACATAAAGTTATTTTTATTTTAAAAACTTGTATATAAATAATTCTTCAAAAAACTTCAAAAACTCAAGACCCAAAAACTGATATTATTTAAAATTATCATATTATATTATAGGGCCAATTTATTATTTAATTATATTAGGTACAAAACTTAGATTTATTCAATTTTAGTTAAAATCCCTTTTAAAAGGATCTTTTTACATATATGAAACTGTTTAATCGGAAAATTTTGAATCGAAAAAAAAAATCAAATTTTTTTAAACATTTTCGTTTTTCTAAAAGAAAGTTTTTTATGCAGAAAAAATACTTTCAAATAATATAATGTGCAAAAAAAACACTTATTCGTTATTATATAATTAGTCAAGTAGCGGTTAATAATACCTTATAATATATAAGTTGAAACAGTTTTATTACTTTATAAAGTTTATCAACGTATTCGATTAAAGCTTATGTGAACTTAAACGATGATGTCTATATGTTTGTTGAAGATACACATTATATAATATGTATAATTATTATATGCAAACAAACAAACTTCATTTATTTTCTAATGTTTACAAAACTTATAATTGGCACAATTGCTTGCGTTGCGTTAGCTTGATTGCATCTATTACAAAATTAAAATTAAAATGTTGATTTTAACACCTTTTATGCTCTCTTCATATTCTAAGAATGACACCACTTAATTAAATTAAATTCTATTCAGCATATTTTTTATTTTATATAAAATGAATGTACTTGGATCATATTATAAAAAACACCATGAAAGTCAAGTAATTAATTCCTTACTTATGGAGGAATAATTTTAAATGTGGATTAAAGGAAATTGAATATGTTTTAATTTAATGCAAAGTGTATTACATTCTTTATTTTTGTGTGCAATTTTTCATAATAATTTGAGAGAATTGTGGCCCACATTAACAATTTTTTTTAAACGTGCTCTAACAATTATATTTAATTTTTAATGGAAAGTAATTTATTTTATTCGTATGACATGAATAACCCAATCCACATAACCCATACATGTACAAAACATACACATGTACATAGGAGAATCCTTAGGGATAGCGCAAAATCTTATACAAGAACACTTAACATGGTTCTTAAATATCAATTCTCATGTTCACGTCTTTTTCAGAAAAATGAAATATTTTAGAAAAAAGAGAGCAACATTAAAAGGTGTAAGATTTTAGAATGCACTGCTTCACTTTAGAGCACTTGAATGCTTTAAAATATTATGTGATAAATGTTAAGTGTGGTGGTACATCAAAAAAGACTATTTGTGCAATTTTACCCTTTCTTAATTTTTTTTTATTATAATGAATTAACTAAGAACGTAGAAAACGTATACGTATGTGCTGAATGCTGCAATTAAGAACTTACAACTCAGATATATGCAAAAAATTTCAAGATGATATGAACATTTTTTATAACCAGATTTACATTTAATGCCCTTTTTCATTTTATCATAATTACACCGAGAAAGCAAAAAAATATTATAGAACAGAACAGGTGGAAAATAGGGGTTATAGAATTCGAAATAAACCCGATTGAATTGTGTATGAAATTATATGTAAAAAAAAAATTCTCTAATGATTTTCTAATTAAAAAAAATTCTCGTCTATCATCCGTTTTTTTCTAAAATGATAAAATCTAATTTCGAAATTAAAAGATTTTTAAATATTGAAAGAAATTAATATTAATGACAACTTTGTTTATAAAGATTTCAAATATTACAGCTTGATAAATGCTTCTACATTTTTTCAGTATTTATTACACCCATACAGCTCTCATATACTGGAATTTATTTTTAACCTTTATATCATATAAGTGATAAGGTCATATACTCCCACTATTTTTTCGATCTCATTGATATTTTTTTCTTAAGTTATGAAATTCATAATCTTAAATTCTACTTTTACTTGTGCTTAAAGTCCCCAGTTAATCAAATATTAATACTTCAAACTGTTTATGTATATTTTGAATACTAAATAACCAATATAATATTCTGTATATTATGATGCAATTTAATTGATAATATAGTATACACAAAACAAAAATTAATTATTAAACATTTCGTTTCTCTATTAAATATGTAAATTCAATAATAAGTGTATTTTTTGTAAACATTTCAACAGTAGAGGAGGGTAAAACAAAAACAAATATTTTATATGACAAGAGAATTATTGTTGTTTTGCTCGATAAGTTCACAAGAAACTCTTAATTAGTTTGTTTTGTAAAAACATGTGAATTAGTTATTATTAGAAATAATCTTTATAATATAAGATAAAATAAAGGGAATATTTTATAGACAAATCCATATTATTGGATTTATAAAACTATATTATTTGTACCTATAATATAAAGAAAACTTTGGATAGGAACATTTAATTGTAATGAACGTTCATTAGGATAAGAAAATATGTATTACTTATACTATATATAAACGTACAACAGGAGACAAAGAATAATGAGGCTAATGCACAAAATATATAATGAGTTTTAACTTAAACTTTATACTAATGAAAATTTAAAGGACAATTCACATTTTTGACATAAAAATTATTATTATTATTATTATTATTATTATTATTATTATTATTATTATTATTATTATTATTATTATTATTATTATTATTATTATTATTATTATTATTATTATTATTATTATTATTATTATTATTATTATTATTATTATTATTATTATTATTATTATTATTATTATTATTATTATTATTATTATTATTATTATTATTATTATTATTATTATTATTATTATTATTATTATTATTATTATTATTATTATTATTATTATTATTATTATTATTATTATTATTATTATTATTATTATTATTATTATTATTATTATTATTATTATTATTATTATTATTATTATTATTATTATTATTATTATTATTATTATTATTATTATTATTATTATTATTATTATTATTATTATTATTATTATTATTATTATTATTATTATTATTATTATTATTATTATTATTATTATTATTATTATTATTATTATTATTATTATTATTATTATTATTATTATTATTATTATTATTATTATTATTATTATTATTATTATTATTATTATTATTATTATTATTATTATTATTATTATTATTATTATTATTATTATTATTATTATTATTATTATTATTATTATTATTATTATTATTATTATTATTATTATTTTAGTTAACCAAATTTCTATATTGAAAGTTTTTCCTAATGCGATATTATTAAGCTCCTTTAAGAAATTGATGTTTTTTTTTAATTTTTATGAACTATGCCTGTATTATATTTGTATTATGTAAAAATATTTATAGCATCATCATCAGCAAGATGGTAGATTATAGAACAACGAAGCTTTTGCAATAATATGCTTGCAAATACATATATGTACTGTATTATCTACAAGAACATAACCCAAGGATTATAATTTTGGTTCTGTTGCACTTGAACTTATTATGTACGATGTGAACATAGCATTTCAACATATTAATTTTCTTATAGTTAAGGTTTCTACATTTTTAAAGTTTAAATAATCAAGATATGGTTGTTTTATTTGTTGAAATTGTAAGGACTGAAAATTAAGTAATGAAGACGGGCAACAATTTAGTCTAAAACGTAGAATACGAAAGTAAAATTATAGAATATTATAATAAATAATAAATAATAAAAATATATAATTATAAAATATAATTATAACACTATATTGTGTTGAGTGTGAACTTACCGGATGTTTTTACTTTTAATCAGGATAAGTGAAACTATCGACGCTATGCATAAAATGTAGAGCAAAATTTATTTTATGAACACAACCTCAATTTAAAGTCAAATATTATTCAGTACGAAATAATTTTAGTTTTGCTCCCTATTTATCACTTCATTTTTGTTTTAATTATAAAGATAAAATTAGAATTTCATCACAAAAAATACAATAACTCAATTGAAGTTACTTTTTTTCTCCTTTTTATTTGTAGAAATTTTATTAGAGTAATAATGTTTATAATTATTTTTACTCGATGTCATTTTTGATGATTTCATGAAAGTATTTTGTTTAAAAGTGAAAAAAAAACCGATTGTAGCTTACTCACATACATATAATAATATAATAAAATATATATTATACGCTACCATTAAAAAATCTCAAACTGAAATGAAAACCGTAATTAAATTCCAGCAATAATATGTTTTCGCACAAAAAGAAAGATTTTTCCGTTTTCTGGGTTGAATTTTGTAAAGTAGATAAAAGGATTAATGTGGTCATTAACTATAATTCAATTTACGTATATATACATATATACATATTATCTTTGTTTTTGTGTTTATATATCTAAACATTATATAACGCGATGAACTTTGCCGCAGCTTCTTTTTTTTCTATCTTATTCGCTGGGATAATTAATTCAAGGATTTTATTTTTTAACACTGGTGCTAAAATATATTTACAAGAGAACGTGCCAGATTTAAATGCGTATATCTTGCTTGGGTGTAAAATGATTTTTATGGGAACTAATTTGAAGGGTTTTACTTCTTCTTTTTTTTTTTATTGTAAAATCATTTGAATGGTTTCAATGTAGTTTTAATGATTTTAAATGGTCGACCTTAATTTATAAATAAAATAAAATGTACTTAAATATAAGCTTGATACTATTATTTTATAATAGGAAAGAATCAGAATGAAAACTTCATCATTTCCCTCTGAGCATATATATATATATATATAAATACATATACATGTCTCTGGATCTATATAATTTTTCTTCTCTTTTCATCTCTCAAATAAGATAATGGATTTTTTTTTGTTATGTTTTTTATGTTCAAAAGTTTTTTTTTATGTCGTTTGTTATATGCTTTGAAATTGATGTACAATATTTTATTTAAATGTTTTCTGTAATAGAAAAGTTTTTTGTCCGGTATATATACGATCCATAACATAATATGGTATGGTGGCATTTCCAATTTATTATTTAATGTGTAATGTAGACAGCAGACAATCTACAGAAACAGGTATATCGCTTAAAAAAAGGTTTATAAAAAAAAACGCAAAACTTTAAACATTCTTTTAACTTATTTTTTTTTTTTACATATAGCTTTTTGTAAATTACATTTTTTATAATGAGTATTATTAAAAATGGAAGTGTTTGATATTATTTATGGATATATACGAAATTATTAGTATTGAATTTACAATCAAATGTAAAATACATTCTAAACAATCATCTGATACCACAATACAAATATATAAACGTGATTGCATCATAATATATTGCGTATAATAAATTAGCGTTCATTTAATTTCTTTTATTGTATCATCAATTAATTTTATCAAATTTTTGTTTTTTTTTTGCTTCTAAATGAATCAAATAATCTAATTATTATGAAACTTAAAAAAACATTATAATTAATCTCTTCAGCTAATAATTAAATAACGTACATAGAAAATCTAATCAAAAAATATCACCACGCACATGCATACATACATTATTACACATACATATATATAAATAAAAAGCTTTTTCTTCACGTTCTCCAACTTCATATATAAATTCTTCAAATAATAACAATTGTACGCCATTTACAAAACAAAAGTAATAACAAATAAACTGAATTAAGTCAATTTCAAGTAGAAACGATAATAAAAATGTAAATCACAAGAACATAAAGCAAAGCCTGATGGTATAAAGCCGCACAATAGATCGAGATGGTAAAAATTAGTAAACCAAAAATTATACGATATTGTAGCGAAGAAGAGAAGAGAGCTTTTTATGTTATCCCAGACTGTTGAGAAAAGATATTCCTTTAATCATTTAATCAATTCAATCTAATTTTATTTGTCATCACTTCTTCGAAATCGTATAATATTCTTCCGTAATATATAAGTAAATTTATATATATATTTTTTTCTCTGTTCATTCACAAAAAAAAAACACGAACAAAGTAAAGTAAAATAAAATAAAATAAAATATACTAACTAAGAAATCAAATTAAATATTGACAATAAAGTTTATGAGATTTATTAAAGAATTTTTGGTTTTATTCAATTTTCTGGATAAGAAATTATTGCGTGTGTAAGCAATTATGTTATATGTTATAGAGAGAAATAGAAATTATTATATTATTTACGATTAATTAATTCTTTTATTATTATTTTATATACAAAAATTCAATTTGGTCCAACCAAATACAATACAATAAAACGAAAAAAAATCATGTTCTCAATCATATAACAAATAATAATTATATACCAAATTTATATATGTATGAAAACATAAATGTGTTTAGGTATATCGTGCGTGTCCATATGTGTAAACATTAATGACATTATTAGAAAGTCAATTAACCATAAATCAATGTTGTATATATCGCAAATGTTTTGTCATTAATACATTCATTTTATTTAATCATAATTAAATCGAAGGAGGGTTCTTACGTTATATACAAAACTTGACATATAAAATTTATATATATGGGGGGTGCTTTTGTAGGTGTACATATATATGTATATGCATGTAAGCTTTTCTATTTTCTTTTATAAACTCAATTTATATGTATTTCCTTTCTGGGTATAGCTATACATATTTTGATTATATAATTTAACATAATTTGTACTTACTGAAATATAAATATTGCCTAATTTCCTCAATTTAACACAGTATATAACTATATGGGAAAAACCCTTATTTTGGTACATAATATTTTATTGAATTGAAAAGTATAACGTTTATTTTCTATAAAATAAACTATTTATAAATACATAGTACAGAAATATATATTAAAAACCTTAAAAAGTCCACTATAGACTATATGATATAAATAATGATATTAAAATATAACTGTCATTTAAATAAACTTATTCATTTCCGGTATTTCTAACGTTTTTAATGATTCTACTTGATCAGATATAAAATACGCAACAGATGGTAAACATTTAGATAAATTGAGTTCAATTTATGATAACACGGAAATATATATAAAAAGAAAAAAATATCTATACCGATATAAATAAAAATAAACTGAATGTCAAATTGGAATGAGAAGTTGATGATGGGTTTGTTTGCATTAAGAAAATAATCTGGATTATTCAATAAAATATATATTTTATTTTACTAAGAAGAAAAAAAATAATATAAATTAGGTCAAACACACTTTTATTCTTGCCTTCTTAAATCGTACAATGAGAATAACATTTTTAGTTTTATATAAACGTATATACATATATATATATATATATATATATATATATATATATATATATATATATATATATATATATATATATATATATATATATATATATATATATATATATATATAAAACTAAACGGAAAAGATTTAGAAATTATGTTGACACAAAGTGCTATACAAGAGTAAATAATGGTAAATAGTATACGAATACGGTACAACTATACCGACATATAAGATACAAATCCGATTAAGATTGGTCAAGTTAGAAATGACCGATAACAAATTGCTTTACAAGTTTAGCAAACATTCAATATTAGAATAAAGCTTTAAATATGTAATATCATCGTCATAGTGACGTATGCATGATTCACACGCACCTATATTTAAAATACTTATATAATAGTGAAAATATTTATCAAGATTAACACAATGATTTTATTTTGTTTTATGTTCTTATAAAAATTATTAAATATAAATTATTATAATAATTACTTATTGATTATTAAATCTTTTTTATTATTGGTAAAAAATTTTTGACCATCTAAAAGTGTGTTTCTTTAAATTCTTATTTCAACACATTGAAACAAGGCTAAAAGGTTCTAATTTTATTAAAATTGTTAGCAAAAAATAAAATGTTTTTATGTTTATAGTAAAACTAAAATGTAAGCCATTTCTTTCAATTATTTTAGACAAATATTCTTTTAAAATCATTTTTCTTATATGCTGATCATTTAAATTCAAGCAATGTTAGTAACTGTTTTGATTTCAAAATGTATTCTTATTCATTAAATTATATGGGAAAAAATGTCTGCTCCATCCACGCTTTTTTCTTATTTCAGATTTTAATTTTTTTTAATTCATTAGACCATCAGATATGGTAACAGATATGATAGTTACTTTTGTTGATTTATCAACATAATCTTTTAAATAACTGAAAAATTCTATTACACCAAGAAATGTATAAAAATGATCCTTTTTGATTTTTCATAAAACTTTTTTTTTATTACAATTAATTAGTAAATTTATTGGCAATTAATAATAATTATTTAGTTGTGTAAGTTTGAAGTATATTTTCATTAATCAAAATATATAAATTTAATACTGCATTTTTCGAATTATAAAGAAGAAGTCATTAGATCAAAACATTTTAAAATTACGATTAAAAAACCGTAAACGAAATTTATTATTAAATTTCTGGGTTCAATATAAAACAATTATTAACCAATTTGTACTGTGTTTACTTTGTAAACTTCTTAAAAATCTTGTAAATTTTTTGTTTAAATTCTTCTAAAAATAATTTATCGCAGTGGTTAAATTTTAAACAACGAATAAACTTAAATTTAAAGATATGAAAAATTAATTCATTAACGAGAAATTATAATGTGAATTCTGAAAATTCCACACAATTTTCTTGAAAAATTATGAAGACGGTTTTTGACTAAACATTCTTCAAGTATTTTTAGAAAATTTGAATTGATTTCAATTCAAATTTTCTAAAAATTCCCCACAGTTTTCTTGAACAATTAAAAACCGGATTCTGACTAGACATTCATTGCTTCGAGTCAATCAATTCAAATATTCTAAAAAAAACTCATAGGATGTGGTCCGAAGTGGTCCAACTCAAAATAAACATTTATTATTATAGAAGCATATTTACGTGTACCAATTGTTCTATAGGATGAAATCTTTTACATTTGGGCCCGTAATGAATTTGTTTCGATTAAACCACGTATTTTAAATTTAACTTGACTCACTCTAGCCGCGAATAGTGTTTTAAGCTCTGAGGTCACGCTCTTTAAACACGTACCATATTTTTATTATATTTAATGTTAATACAAGCAACAAGAGGTTCTTATATCTTATGTATTTGAACAGGAAATTGTTGATGCCTTCGAGAGTTGACTTAAATTCATCGGAATAACGTGTGGTACAATAATATGTTTTGTTGGAATTTTTGTTTCAATTACACAAAATATTTAGTTAAAAAAACAACAATTTAAATAATAAGTGTCATCTTTCATTTGTCATTTAATTTGAAAGTGACATTATTAAGCTTCAAATTTTTTTTTTTGCGAAATGAAACTTTTTAAACAAAACTACACTACTGGAATATAACGAAAACAAAGATAGAGTTAATGGATGAACAACCGGTTAGAGATTTAATTTTCTTAAATTTTTGAAAATTGAAAGATGTACAAAAATAAATATCAATTGATTTTCAATAAATCAGAAAAAATTGTGAAAAGTTATTGATTATATATTACTATTAATTACGATAATTGAATAATCTGCAAGGCTTGAAATTAATTGAATAATTATAAATGGTTGATTTATTAATTCATTGATTAATTAATGGAATATCTGCAAGTTGGAGTTTCTATTTTTTGAAATCTGTAGTGATTTTGTAGATGCACAAAATCATTGGCTAGCCAAAAATTATTTAAAAAGAAATCGGTTTTTAATATTTTTTCCTGTTTCTAAATTAAAATATGTTTGTATTTTATATAATTTAAATTTTGTTATCGAAAATGATGGCACTCTGTGTATAAATATTGTAAAAGTATTATGTACACGTAACGATCCGTAATATCACATTAAACAAAAATAATTAAACAATTTAAATTAAAGAAAGTAATTTTTGTGTGTCATCAATGTTCTAAAAAACTTCAGTAAAGTGAAATAAATCAAATTAAATCAAATCTCCGATTTGATTCCGAACTTCAATTTAATGGGTTTACTGATCAATTTCGAAGGTTAAAATAAAACCTACATGCAAATTAATTAAAATCTTATTTTTATCCCATTAATTACACGAAATATTACACGAAATATTGAACAAGAATTACTCTAACCAACTTTTCTACTTAAAATAAATCGCGATGTATAATATTTCATTAAATATCTTTAAAAATAGAGTTAAGTCATTCAAAACATATTTTCCCATTTGTTAGAATATTTCCCGCTCTTTTAACATTTAAATATTTTAATATTAGGAAAAATTCTTTAGTTCTTGTTAATATAAAATTTTAGAAATATCTACCTCTAAAATATCATTAACAAGTCTTTTGTTATTAGAATGCCAGGCAGAAAATAAAAATTGGGAATATAAGGATTTTATTACTGTCTCAAAAAATACAGCATGCAAATAAATTTAGGGACTTAGGGACAAAAATACATCTAATTTCAGCTTAGTAACAAGCTGTTTGGTTTCACACACATGTACATTACATTATACACGAATATTAAATAAAAAAATGTATAACATTTTCGGTAGTTGTATTCGTTCAAGTCAGATTCTGTAATTTACAAAGAAACTAATATAAAAATTGTAGAATTCTCTAAATATTAAATTTTTGAAACATGGAACAATTTTTCAGTACAAAATCTTAATGAATAAATTAACTTTGCCAAAATGATTAATTTTTTTTTGCTTAATTTACAACGTTCTGGTTGAAAAAAATTTTTTTTTTGTTTTAATATTTCTATAGAATGAGATTTTATTGAAAATTGTAATTCTAAAGCCATTGTTAAATAAATAAAAATTAAAAAAAAAAAATTTGTAAAGTCATATAGGTAAAAGTCTGATTTTGTGTTTTAAATATTGTGATATAATAATGAAAAATTGGTGTATGACAGATCAAATTATTTTTTAAAAAAAATATTTATTATTCATTTAATGTAAATGCTTCGACTGTTTTTGAATTAAACAACAATAATTTTTTGTAATTTTCAACTAACAATACGAAATTATTTATAATAAATCACGTATAAAAATTAACTCAAATATAATTAAATGGTTATTGATTGATCGTTAATTGTGTTATAGTTACAAATTTTAACACCAAGTGAAAAAAATTACAATTTTTCTTTCATGTGATTAGATGAACTTTTTTGGGTGGCGCAAATTTTTTTCAATGCAGATTTGTTATTTACAGCGAATTTCATATGAGTTCCCAAAGAAAAATTATTTTATAATAAAAATATGCACAGCACAATGACCAATCAGTAACATAAAATGAATAAGTTATGCTTATTAAATTTTATATGCAATAATAATTTAGTTTTGTATTTACTGAATTTCAATTTATTATTATCTTATATTTACCTACCCAGACCGACTATGTTTTTCTACTGTGAAATATCGTGAAATTGTAGCTTTGAAAAAAATCTAAAAAATGACATAATTTTTGAAATTTGTTATATTTTTTATTCATAAAATCGCTGCGTTGTTACCAAACGATCACACATCACACCAAGTATTGCATTAGTAAACAGAATCAGAAAACGAATGCGATTGTTTTGAAATCGCCGTTAAACATAAATGCATTACCACCAAAATTAAATAAAAACTTCGATTTTAACAATAAAAATAATTTTTTTTTCATTTTAGATTCCTAGTAAATGGTTTTAATAATGTTGATTTTAACTACAGATGCATTGGTATTTAAAAATATTAGTTTATTAAAAAAAATTATGTTCTCCCCACTCCCAATTGACCAGCACAAACAAACATTTTCTACAAAATTTTTTGAATTATTTTAGTGTTGTATATTAAAGATCAATTTCTTTTGAATTATTTTCATATTCCAAAATAAGAATGCATATAGTCACAAATTGAATTGCTAAATGTTTGAATCTATTTATGTTAGGTAAGAAAATCAAAGAGAAAAATTCTCAATTCACAAATGAAATTTGAATCAAAAATTACAATTTTATCTGAAAATTCAAAATTTTTATAAATGAAATGCAAAGGAATTATTTCTATAAAGTTATTTATTTATCATAATTCTAACATATAAGGGTCTTGCAAACTTAATTAACTATATATACATATATATTTTTGTCGCTAAACAAATTCCTATTTTTACCACAAATTAAAAACTATAAAGTATGTACAAATAAAAAAATATCAAAAATACATTAAAGTTACACACTATCAACATTATTTATAATTTACATATACACAGTGAAGGATATTTTCTTACTATTTCTTAGTAACAAATCACTTTTAGAAAATTCATCTTAAAAAACTACACAGTTTATTTATTATTGTTGGAATTAGAAACTCGTTTCCATTTAGCATGCCAGTCCACATCCTCTTTCTTAAGCAAATTTAATAACATGTTTGCATACACCATTTGTGCTGCAATGGTTTGTTTGGTTGTTATATTTTCGATGTGAGCATTTGTTGAACTCGTTTCAAGTGATTCTTCACGCATTTTTAATTTCGCTCGACTCACTCTAGCTGCAACCGTATTTCTCGCCCTTATTTCACGCTCTTTTGGAGTGCGATTCTCTGCACCAGGAAATTTTCGTGCCATATTTATATGATATTTTACTTCAATTTCGGAACCATCCCCAGGAGTAGCACTTGACGTTGAAGGCTGAATATCTGCAGCAACTGCAACAACGGCATTATCAGGAATATCAGGAATATTTTCATTTTCTGATTGGTTTTCAGGTTCTCCGTGAGTTGGTTGTTCATTTAAATCTCGTTCTTCGAGTTGTGGTTCATTATTATCAATAACGAGATTTTCCGCGAATGGCATTTTGTCACTAATATCGGCAAGTTCAAATAAAATAAAAAAATTCAATTTTATTTTTATAAATTATAATATCCTAACAAACTGTTTTTATAACAACACAATTTTTCACAATTAAAATAAAATATTAAACAATTTACGGAGCACAAAGAACAATTTAAACCAAAATGATCTTAAACACAACAAATTTAAAAAAATAATGAGGTGAAATTGAAAATATCCAGGTATTTATACCCGTAATTAGAAGAGTGTAGAAAATCTTAGGTAAGGGATTATAAGAATGTGACTGACCAATTAGAGGTAAGATATTTGTAAAAATTAACTAAAGTTATGACTGGGTGGTACCAAACTAAAAAATCCCAAAAATAACATATTATTTGCAAATAATCTAATAAAGCGACGAATATGAGAAATATTTTCTCGTTTAACTGATATAAATTCCAAATTATATTGTTTTTTATTTGTTTTGGTCTTTGAATAATTACAATCAATTTATGTTGATAAATTTCATATAAAATGATCTTTTTTTTTTTTTTTCACTGTTTCTACTTTTATCGAATTATTTATTTTTTATTGAAATTTAAATTTGACAATAATAAAATTGAGGATCATGGTGTTTAATCGCTTTACCAAACTTATTTAATCGATCGATTTAATTTAAAAGATGCTCCAACTCAAACAATAAACATTATACAAAATGTTGAAAAATAAACAATTTTATTAATTAATTTTCGTGGAAATTAAGTTAGTTTTAATAAAAATAATATGTATGTTTATGGTTTGAATGTTGAGAAGAAATTTATAATTTGTAATATAAAAATTGAATTATATTTTATTTTTGTTTGATCCCATGTTATTTAGTGAGATCAGGCATTTAGAACCAATCAAAATATTACTCTCTCGAAGTATACGTAAGAAATGAAACAAAACAAAAATTGACTTATAATTGAGGATCATGTACATGGTAAAAGATATATATAATATAGATATATATATTTTATTTTATAGTTATTGATATATAATTTTTATATTGTTTTTATAATTCCTTCGAAATATTATCAATAATAATATAAGACTTCACTTTTGTAATTAAAATTTACAGTATTGTAAAACACAATCTAATAAATCGTTATTTAACTCAAATCATAAATATGAGGAAACAATCGTTATAAATAAATAAAAACAAATTTAATTAATCATTTTACGTGTCTGGTCATTTGCTACTGATTAGAATAAATTTATTTAAGTACATAATTATAAATTTCTTATAAAATTATAAGATCAGGATGTTATTTCATTGAATATAAAATATGGTGGATTTAGTTTTTAATTCTTATTAAATTATAAAGAGTAAAATGATTTTAATATAAATAATGAAGCTGAATTATTAATTATATAGCCAAATATAACGTTTTTCCAATTTATCCTTTAAAAAAAATATATATTTTTTAAGAAATCACTAAAGGTTATTCATACAGTTACACATACAGTTTCTACACAAAGCCAAGTCAAACCTTATTCCATTTCTATAAATAATTTTATCTAATTGTTTTATTGCAAGGAAAATAGATTTTACTTTCTACCTCTATAAGCAAATGAACTTTAAAATAAAAGGCGTCAAGGATTACTTAAAGAATGTCTACAATAGAAGAAAAGGTTCTTTAGAAAACATTTTTTAACATAACCGTTAATAATATTTTAAAATTAAGCTATCATAAATTAAAATAATTTTAATGGTAGTAACGGATGCATTTTTTTTCATAATTTAGGTAGAAAAGAACAAAAAGCCAAATTTAGAATACAGAACAAAAGCAAATCATCAGAGAATGAAAAGATAATAAAACTTTTTGTTTTTTATTTAAGTTTGAGTTATGAAAATTAAAAATTTGTGATGATACTGGAAAGTCCTAATGACAATTATTGTTTAACATCACTCGAATATTAAACTGCAAGAAAACGAACCTATTGATTGGAATGGCTTCAAATTTCAGCAGGTGTTCAAAACTTTAACATTTAAAAATTTTATAATCGTTGTAAATATATAAACAAGAGTAAATTATGTTCCAATAATCGTAGCTATAAGAAAAATTAGCTTAATATTATAAAACAAAGAATTGTTTTCACAGTTTATTTTTTCCTAATAATCGTTTTACTAATGTTTATAATCTTATTATCAAAGCTAATAAAATATAAATAAATAAATTTTGCAGTAAACTTACAGTAGAATCATTAACGTGTTATCATAACATAAGTACATAACTAATATGTATTGGGTATGAATTAATGGATATATTTATTTATGTTTTAAATAAAAGTGGTTGAATTTCATTATATGTAATTATATTCTATTCAAAGTAAACATACAAATTCTTATTCGGTAACCAAACAAAAAATAAAATTCTTGCGATTATCGTGTTCTTAAATGATGTACCCTTAATTCTTGTTTCAATTTTATTTTTATTTATTATCAGAAATTCCCATTAAAACTCTTAAAAAAAACTTATTATTTTAGCCAAATTCTGTAATGAAAATTAATTGCGATTAAATAATTAACTCAGCCAAATGTAAGTATTTATCGTCATATTTTTAACTTAAAAGAAATCTTTTGAAAAAATTTTTTAAGATGCAAGTATTTTATATTTTAAATATTTTGGAAGATTTCTATTAGTTAGAAAACTGCAGAATCTGAATTGAACGAATTACAATAGAAATTACTCTTAATCTTAGTTATGTTACAGACAATGCCATACATTTTAAGAAATTAAATTAATCATAACAGTAAATTGGCGACATTAGTTCTTACTTCTTACATTTTCTAAATTTGGAAGATGAATTTTTTTATTTGAGTAATTATAACCTAGAAATAACAACCATTTTGGATCCTAATTAGCTGCAAATATTCGCCTATTGTATTTCTTGAGACAGTAATAAAATCCTTTTTACCTTTTATCTTCAATTTAATAATATTTGAGTTAGTAGATATTAGGCGATTGTCATCTGTTTCATATACAAGAAAACAATTACATAAAATAACACCATACAGAACAATGCAAACTGACCCAAGGCTATGGAGAAACCTTTATACCCAATTCTTATTTTCTGGTGGATATTTTACAAACAAAAGATTATTGTTTTAATGACTTTTTAGAAGTAGATATTTCTTCAAATAAAAAAATTCTTAAAGTTGTGATATTTTAGATCTGGTTACGATTTACCAAGAACTAAGAAAATCAAAATTTTTAAATATTAAAAGAGCGAGAAATATTCTATCAAATTAATAATATGTTTTGAATGACTAAACTCTACAAGATATTTAATGAAGCGCGAATTATTTTAGGTAATACTATATTTGCATATTTCTTATTGACAGTGATGAAACTTGCACTTTAACACTAAACTAACAAGACAAAAGCTTCAAATTTTCAGTCTCTTATTCAATATTTTGAGGACAATTTAATTAATCGGATAAAAAACTGAATATAAATTTTCTGAAATTCTAACGGCATTAAATAAAATAAGTCCAGAAAAATGTTCGAAGTTAATAAGAATTAGAGAATATGGTTTGTTTATTTGATTATACAAGACTCAAATAATTCAACTTTTCTGTGTACTTAAGATATTTTAAAGTTTTATTGATATCACAATTTTTGTTATAAATTGATTTTTTTATCTAAACTTTTACCTTAAATTTAAGATCGTCTACAACATAATTTGTATATTAAGTTTTTTTATTACACCCAATTAATGTTCTATAATTTTGTTAAAACAAATTTTTATACAATATTTCCAAAAAAAATATTGCAAAAACTATTTTTTTAATTAATTTCTCTTTTACTCTTCATAGTTGTAATTTTTATTGAAACTATGATGATTTGATTGAAATACGACAAACAAGAGCTGTGTTCTTTCTAAAATTACACTACGCTAGGGTAGCGTAAATTTACAATAAAATGAAAGCTTCAAATTAGCGGAATCTAGCGGAAAGATCTAATTACTTACGCCAAGTAAATAAATGGTGTAACGATTGGCGTAACTGTTGTCTTTTCAGTAAAAAATGTTTATAAAAAAAAGTATAGTTACGCATTAGTGTTTGAAAGAACACAACTATAAGTACATCAAAATTATTTTCACGCAAATATTTAGCTCTGATCAGATAAATCAAATGTATCCTTAACTATAAATGTCTCGAAGCCACCAAATATTACGAAAGTTTTACAATTCAAATTTATGGATACTCTGTATTTCAATTAATCATTATTAAAGTGGTAGATGGTCAATTTTATTTATTTAATTATTTTATATAATTAAATAAAATCCCGCCTTATAATTTTAAATCTTGCAGAGTATTCGGGAAAAACACGAACTCGGTTAGCAATTGTATCGTCTCTGATTGGTTGACCTTCAACTTTAGACCCTTCCCTTTCGTTTTGGTTAATGTTACCCTTTTATTGCTAATGACTATAAATGCCACGCGATTTTTAGTTTTTAAACCATTAAGTGTTTACAGTTGATCTCAGTAAGATCCTTACATTTAAAATTGAGATTTGTAAATAGTTTAATTGTATCGTGAGTTTTGTGAAATTAAAATATAAAAAATGCCTAGCAATGTAAGTTGGTTAAAGTTGTTATTATTAACATCATAACTAAATTTAGAGTTCAATAATATAATTTAATCTCAAATTAAATCTAAAAAGAAAGTTCTAAAATATTTATGAAAATTTTTATTTATACGATGTTCATGAAGTGACTCAATTTTAAAATCGTTGTTATTTTCAACTAATTACATATTTTGCAATATAAACTTTTATATTATTTAATTAATTTTAAAACCAAAAAAAATTGATACAATTATTTTTTTCACTATTTATATACTAAAACAAAAAAATTTGAATTTTCAGATTTCCATTCATAAATCAAAAAACATCGCAACATTCAATAGTTTGATTGGTGATTCTAACATCAGCACACCAAAGAAATGCCTTAACCAATTCAGTAAATACGCAGTTATGAAGTTCAAACTCAATAAAACCATGCCAACTTTGATATACAACTCTCCAAGTCCTGCATGTGAACCACTCAATTTATGTACCCGTGCTAAGCAAGAACAGAATGATTTAGGATGTGTTGATATTAACGCAAAAGTAACATTTGATGAAGAGCCAGCAAAATATGTAATTGCACCAAGCGTTTCACCAAAAGATTCAAATCAACTTTCGGACACAGCAACCAATTCCAATTCGGATACAAAAGATTCCAACATTGAAGAAATTGTTGTTGGTGGTGTTAAAATTAAATATCATAAAAAAATGGCACGGAAATTTCCTGGTGCGGACAAACGTACTCCTAAAGAACGTGAACTCAGAACTAAAAATACAGTCGCGGCTAGAGTTAGTCGCGCAAAATTAAGAATGCGTGAGGAATCGCTCGAAGCAAATTCATTACAGGCCAAAATTGAGAATATTTCAACCAAAAGAACTATTGCAGCCCAAATGGTTTACGCGAACAAGCTTTTAAACTTGCTTAATAAAGAAGACGAGAACTGGGGTGAAAGATGGAAGCGCGTTTCCGGCGATAATATGTAAATAAAAAAAAAATAATATGTTGTACTAAATTACGTCCTAGAAGAAGGGATTTGTAAAAATGATATTAAACTCAGAAATTATTACAATTCAATCTTTAATAATCAGTCATGAATAATATTTTTGTGTAATTCTATATATAATTTTTTTTCTTATATGAAAAGATTTCAATAATTTTTTTATCTACTATAATATATAATTAAGTTTGCATGTAAGTTGTCTGACCTTTTTTGAACACATTATGTTTCATAAAATTGTAATAAATAATTATTTCAAAAACGAATTATTTTTCAATTTATTTGTTTTGGATTTTCAGATAAAATTGTGGCTATTTGGTGTGTGCTTATTTTCATTATTGTCGTTTGAATATTTTGCCATTTGATTTTATAATTAAATACAGTAATTTTAGATCAGCTAAAAATTATTATTCTTCTCGTTTGTCTCTTTGCGAATTGGTTTATATTTGAAGTATTGAGTGTTTTTATTTTCTTCCTGCTCTAAATGCAACAACTATATTTTTTAATATTTAGGTAAATATTTTTTATTTATTTTATCTTAAGGAATAAGGCATAAAAACACCATATTCTATTTATTATTGTAATAATTTCAATTAATACTTTTTATAAATAAAGAATTATTGCATCATATCTGAAATAATTGAATTTCTTGGTTAACGTTAAATTCCTATTATAAGTAAATCTGATTTTAATTTTAATTTTAATTTTAATTTCACTCCAGATATTTAATCTATTTCTTTAATTCCCTACAATCCTTAATTTTAAAATATCGTTCAGATAATGATTTATTTTTTCAAAACTGGAAACAGATCGAATATTTTTTATCATCATTATTTTAATTCAATTAATAACTTATTTTCAAAATGATTTCAAAATATTTTCTGTCCACAAAATTAATTGATAAAAAATTATACTCACATTATGCGAATTTAAAGTTTTTAAAGGAGAATTAAAATTCAAATTAAATATTTTTAGTTTTTCATTTCATAATTATGCAATAAATAGTATTGAATTACTTTAGTTAAAATCAACATTTGAAGTGTCAAATAATTAAATGTTATTCTATGAAAATCATATTTCTTTGAAGTAAATTTCACGGGTACAAAACTTACAAGCCCTAAATATTTTCAACGTGAAAAAATTTCGAAGAGTTAAATGAAATGCAAAAGTTTGATTTTTATTAGATAACTATATTTATTTTCTTATTTATTTAAGGCGACAAGAATATTTTGTTAACTAAACATAATTACATTTATTAAACATAAAATTGGAAAAAATTTAAAAATTACAACTAAAAATATTAAATTAAAAATTACCATTACAAAATTCCAAATATTATAACATTCATGATCAATAATTTCAATTAATATAAAATATCGAGTATAAAATTATAACGAAAAATTATCAAACTTAAACTTGCACAATAAAATAAAATAGAAATTAAATTTTATTAAGTGTCTTGTTCTGTTTCTTATTATAATTGGTAGGCTGATATAACACTCAATATTTTATAAAAAATTTGTTGTCTTTACATTTTAACTATTAACTTCTTCCCATTTTGCAATCCAATTCTCTTTCTCCTTATATAGTAGATTAAAAAGCATATTTGCGTAAATAATTTGTGTTGCAATATTTCATTTACTTTAATTATTTTGTACTTTGCTTTTATTGAATTATTTTCAAGCGATACTTTGTTAATTTTAAGTTTAGCGCGGCTTAGTCTTGCAGCTTCTGTATTTTTGTTTCTTTTTTTGATGTTTCTTTAGTGTTCTATTTTTTGTAGCGGGAAATTCACGTACGATATTTTGGTTATGTGGAACCTTAATTTCAGGAACATTTAGTTTGTGCGAAGTTTTATGTGGACTTGAAGTTATGTTTATTTCTTTTTCTTTAAATGGCATTTCATCATTATCAGAAAAATCCAATTTATAAATATTTAAACAACAAAACTCATATAATTGTTGACCTCTTGAATTTGATTATCTGTGCATGATATTTTGTAAGTATTTATTCAGTTTAAATTTTAATTCGTCAATAGTTTTTTTTGGTACATTCGTGCTGCTTTTCCTTGAATTTCCAACCTTTGTATTAGTTAATTTCATTGGAGGATCACCATAAAAATGTTTTAGTATTACAGTTTTTTTTGATTTATAGATGTAGTTGCTGGGATGAATCTATAAAAAGTTATTTATTTAATTAGAAAATCGTATTATAAATTAAATACTCAATTTTTAATATATAAATTAAATCGACTGCAAACTTACATAGTTAGACATCCTTATCAATTTTTCTTTTCCTTAAAAAAAAAGAAATATTATTCAATAAAAACTGAAATATTATGCAATAATGACAATGAGGATCATGGTGTTTTATTGCTTTACCAAACTTATTTGATCGATCGATTTAATTTAAAAGATGCTCAAACTCAAACAATAAACATTATACAAAATGGTGAAAAATAAAAAAATTTATTAATAAATTTTCGTGGAAATTAAGTTAGTTTTAATAAAAATAATATGTATGTTTATGGTTTGAATGTTGAGAAGAAATTTATAATTTTTAAGATAAAAATTGAATTATATTTTATTTTTATTTTATTCCATGTTATTTAGTGAGATCAGACATTTAGAACCAATCAAAATATTACTCTCTCGAAGTATACGTAAGAAATGAAACAAAACAAAAATTGACTTTTAATTGAGGATCATGTACATGGTAAAAGATATATATAATATAGATATATATATTTTATTTTATAGTTATTGATATATAATTGCTTCGTCGTAATCGACTAAGCCTTGTAATGGAAAATTTACAAATTCAACTTTTTTTATTTTTAAAAAACACAATTAAAAGAAAATTTCCAAAAAAAAATTTTTCTCACATAGAATGACCCTAGGGCAACTTATTTTTACTAACAAAAGGTCAAATTGGTGGTTATTGCAACTTTTATCCCCAAAAAAGGGGTCAAAAAAATCCTGTCAGTCCGGACTCCGTCCGCCGGACTCCGTATGTTAACACGATAACTCAAAAACGCGTGAAGGGATTTCAATAAAATTTTGGAATTATTATTGATTTGGTCCCCAATAGAACCCTATTGATTTGGGGTGTGATTGGGGTACGGGGTGGACCACCCCCCATACAAATGTTTTGGAAAAAATCAGTTTTTCGAGGATTGCGACAACGGATTGCAATGAAATTTTGGGATTAGTATTTTATTGTTCCATCATAGAACCATATTGATTTTAGGGGGGATCGGGGGACGGGGTGGAGCACCCTCCATACAAATTTTTAAGAAAATACAGTTTTTTAAGAACATGTGAACGGATTGCAATGAAATTTTGGGATTAGTATTTTTTTGGTCCATCATAGAACCATATTGATTTTAGGGGGGATCGGGGCACGGTGTGGAGCACCCCCATACACATTTTTTGGAAAATACAGTTTTTTAAGAACATGTGAACGGATTTCAATGAAATTTTGGGATTAGTATTTTATTGTTCCATCATAGAACCATATTAATTTTAGGGGGGATCGGGGGACGGGGTGAAGCACCCCCCATACAAATTTTTTGGAAAATACAGTTTTTTAAGAACATGTGAACGGATTGCAATGAAATTTTGGTATTAGTATTTTATTGTTCCATCATAGATCCATATTAATTTTAGGGGGGATCGGGGGACGGGGTGGAGCACCCCCCATACAAATTTTTTGGAAAATACAGTTTTTTAAGAACATGTGAACGGATTGCAATGAAATTTTGGGATTAGTATTTTATTGGTCCATCATAGAACCATATTGATTTTAGGGGGGATCGGAACACGTGGTGGAGCACCCCCATATAATTTTTTTTTATTATATTAAATGACAATACTATCGCATAAATTTCGACGAAGCATACAGCCATACTTGCCTGTCGTTTTTTTTATATTGTTTTTATAATTCCTTCGAAATATTATCAATAATAATATAAGATTAATAAAAATAATAATAATTAATAAAAATAATTAAAATTTACAGTATTGTAAAACACAATCTAATAAATCGTTATTTAACTCAAATCATAAATATGAGGAAACAATCGTTATAAATAAATAAAAACAAATTTAATTAATCATTTTACGTGTCTGGTCATTTGCTACTGATTAGAATAAATTGATTTAAGTACATAATTATAAATTTCTTATAAAATTATAAGATCAGGATGTTATTTCATTGAATATAAAATATGGTGGATTTAGTTTTTTAATTCTAATTAAATTATAAAGAGTCAAATGATTTTAATATAAATAATGAAGCTGAATTATTAATTATATAGCCAAATATAACGTTTTTCCAATTTATCCTTTAAAAAAAATATATATTTTTTAAGAAATCACTAAAGGTTATTCATACAGTTACACATACAGTTTCTACACAAAGCCAAGTCAAACCTTATTCCATTTCTATAAATAATTTTATCTAATTGTTTTATTGCAAGGAAAATAGATTTTACTTTCTACCTCTATAAGCAAATGAACTTGTAAATAAAATAAAAGGCGTCAAGGATTACTTAAAGATTGTCTACAATAGAAGAAAAGGTTCTTTAGAAAACATTTGAACTGGTTAATAAACGGTTAATAATATTTTAAAATTAAGCTATCATAAATTAAAATAATTTTAATGGTAGTAACAGATGCATTTTTTTCATAATTTAGGTAGAAAAGAACAAAAAGCCAAATTTAGAATACAGAACAAAAGCAAATCATCAGAGAATGAAAAGATAATAAAACTTTTTGTTTTTTATTTAAGTTTGTGTTATGAAAATTAAGAATTTCTGATGATACTGGAAAGTCCTAATGACAATTATTGTTTAACATCACTCGAATGTTAAATTGCAAGAAAACGAACCTATTGTTTGGGCTCAAATTTCAGCAGGTGATCAAAACCTTAACATTTAATAATTTTATAATCGTTGTAAATATATAAACAAGAGTAAATTATGATCCAATAATCGTAGCTATAGGAAAAATTAGCTTAATATTATAAAACAAAGAATTGTTTTCACAGTTTATTTTTTCCTAATAATCGTTTTACTAATGATTATAATCTTATTATCAAAGCTAATAAAAAATAAATAAATAAATTTTGCAGTAAACTTACAGTAGAATCATTAACGTGTTATCATAACATAAGTACATAACTAATGAAAATTAATTGCGATTAAAAAATTAAAGAAGCAACTCAGTCAAATGTAAGTATTTATCGTCATATTTTTAACTTAAAAATTGTTTTAAAATACAAGTATTCCGGAATATTTCTATTAGTTAGAAAGCTGCAGAAATTGAATTGAACGAATTACAATAGAAATTACGCTTAATCTTAGTTATGTTACAGACAATGCCATACATTATAACAAATTAAATTAATCATAACAGTAAATTGGCGACATTAGTTCTTTCTTCTTACATTTTCTAAATTTGGAAGATGAATTTTTTTATTTGAGTAATTATAACCTAGAAATAACAACCATTTTGGATCCTAATTAGCTGCAAATATTCGCCTATTGTATTTCTTGAGACAGTAATAAAATCCTTTTTACCTTTTATCTTCAATTTAATAATATTTGAGTTAGTAGATATTAGGCGATTGTCATCTGTTTCATATACAAGAAAACAATTACATAAAATAACACCATACAGAACAATGCAAACTGACCCAAGGTTATGGAGAAACCTTTATACCCAATTCTTATTTTCTGGTGGATATTTTACAAACAAAAGATGATTGTTTTAATGACTTTTTAGAGGTGGATATTTCTTCAAATAAAAAGATCATAAAGTTGTGATATTTTGGGTCTGGTTACGTTTTACCAAGAACTAAGAAAATCAAAATTTTTAAATATTAAAAGAGCGGGAAATATTCTATCAAATTAATAATATGTTGTGGATGACTAAACTCTACAAGATATTTAATGAAGCGCGAATTATTTTAGGTAATACAATATTTGCATATTTCTTATCGACAGTGATCAACACTAAACTAAAAAGACAAACGCTTCAAATTTTCAGTCCCTTATTCAATATTTTGAGTACAATTTAATTAATCGGATAAAAAACTGAATATAAATTTTCTGAAATTCTAACGGCATGAAATAAAATAAATCCAGAAAATTGTGCGAAGTTAATAAGAATTAGAGAATATGGTTTGTTTATTTGGTTATACAAGACTCAAATAATTCAATTTTTCTGTGTACTTAAGATATTTTTAAAGTTTTATTGATATCACAATTTTTGTTAAAAATTGATTTTTTTTCCTTAACTTTTTCCTTAAATTTAAGATCGTCTACATTATAATTTGTTTATTAAGTTTTTTTATTACAACAATTAATGTTCTATAATTTTGTTAAAACAAAATTTTTATACAATATTTCCAAAAAAAATATTGCAAAACCTATTTTTTTAATTAATTTCTCTTTTACTCTTCATAGTTGCAATTTTCTAATTAAAACTATGATGATTTGATTGAAATACGACAAACAAGAGCTGTGTTCTTTCTAAAATTATACTCCGCTAGGGTAGCGTAAATTTACAATAAAATGAAAACTTCAAATTAGCGGAATTTAGCGGAAAGATCTAATTACTTACGCCAAGTAAATAAATGGTGCAATGAATGGCGTAACAGTGAAAAATGTTTATGAAAAAAAGTATAGTTACGCTACACTAGCGTAGAATTAGTGATTGAAAGAACACAACTATAAGTACATCAAAATTATTTTCACGCAAATATTTAGCTCTGATCAGATTAATCAAATGTATCCTTAACTATAAATGTGTCTAAGCCACCAAATATTACGAAAGTTTTACAATTCAAATTATGGATATTCTGTATTTCAATTAATCATTATTAAAGTGGTAGATGGTCAATTTTATTTATTTAATTATTTTATATAATTAAATAAAATCCCGCCTTATACTTTTAAATCTTGCAGAGTATTCGGGAAAAACCCGAACTCGGTTAACAATTGTATCGTCTCTGATTGGTTGTCCTTCAACTTTAGACCCTTCCCTTTAGTTTTGGCTAATGTAACCCTTTTATTGCTAATGACTATAAATGCTACGCGATTTTTAGTTTTAAATCATTAAGTGTTTACAGTTGATCTCAGTAAGATCCTCACATCTAAAATTGAGATTTTTAAATATTTTAATTGTATCGTGAGTTTTGTGAAATTAAAATATAAAAAATGCCTAGCAATGTAAGTTGGTTAAAGTTGTTATTATTAACATCATAACTAAATTTAGAGTTCAATAATATAATTTAATCTCAAATTAAATCTAAAAAGAAAGTTCTAAAATATTTATGAAAATTTTTATTTATATCATGAAGTGACTCAATTTTAAAATCGTTGTTTTTTTCAACTAATTACATATTTTGCAATAAAAACTTTTAAATTATTTAATTAATTTTAAAACAAAAAAAAATTGATCACTATTTATATACTAAAACAAAAAATTTTGAATTTTCAGATTTCCATTCATAAATCAAAAAGCATCGCAACACTCAATAGTTTGATTGGTGATTCTAACATCAGCACACCAAAGAAATGCCTTAACCAATTCAGTAAATACGCAGTTATGAAGTTCAAACTCAATAAAACCATGCCAACTTTGATATACAACTCTCCAAGTCCTGCATGTGAACCACTCAATTTATGTACCCGTGCTAAGCAAGAACAGAATGATTTAGGATGTGTTGATATTAACGCAAAAATAACATTTGATGAAGAGCCAGCAAAACATGTAATTGCACCAAGCGTTTCACTAAATGATTCAAATCAACTTTCGGACACAGCAACCAATTCCAATTCGGATACAAAAGATTCCAACATTGAAGAAATTGTTGTTGGTGGTGTTAAAATTAAATATCATAAAAAAATGGCACGGAAATTTCCTGGTGCGGACAAACGTACTCCTAAAGAACGTGAACTCAGAACTAAAAATACAGTCGCGGCTAGAGTTAGTCGCGCAAAATTAAGAATGCGCGAGGAATCGCTCGAAGCAAATTCATTACAGGCTAAAATTGAGAATATTTCAACCAAAAGAACTATTGCAGCCCAAATGGTTTACGCGAACAAGCTTTTAAACTTGCTTAATAAAGAAGACGAGAACTGGGGTGAAACATGGAAGCGCGTTTCCGGCGAGAATATGTAAATAAAAAAAACATAATATGTTGTACTAAATTACGTCCTAGAAGAAGGGATTTGTAAAAATGATATTAAACTCAGAAATTATTACAATTCGATCTTTAATAATCAGTCATGAATAATATTTTTGTGTAATTCTATATAAAATTTTTTTTTTCTTATATGAAAAGATTTCAATAATTTTTTTTATCTACTATAATATATAATTAAGTTTGCATGTAAGTTGTCTGACCATTTTTGAACACATTATGTTTCATAAAATTGTAATAAATAATTATTTCAAAAATAAATTATTTTGCATTTTATTTGTTTTGGATTTTCAGATAAAATTGTGGCTATTTGGTGTGTGATTATTTACATTATTGTCGTTTGAATATTTTGCCATTTGATTTTGTAATTAAATACAGTAATTTTAGATCAGCTAAAAATTATTATTCTTCTCGTTTGTCTCTTTGCGAATTGGTTTATATTTGAAGTATTGAGTGTTTTTATTTTCTTCCTGCTCTAAATGCAACAACTATATTTTTTAATATTTAGGTAAATATTT
The DNA here is from genome assembly GCA_963082725.1 of Pedicia rivosa. Taxonomy (NCBI): domain Eukaryota; kingdom Metazoa; phylum Arthropoda; class Insecta; order Diptera; family Pediciidae; genus Pedicia; species Pedicia rivosa. The sequence goes on from OY720154.1 coordinate 25,536,323, forward strand.
TTTATTTATTTTATCTTAAGGAATAAGGAATAAAAACACCATATTCTATTTATTATTGTAATAATTTCAATTAATACTTTTTATAAATAAAGAATTATTGCATCATATCTGAAATAATTGAATTTCTTGGTTAACGTTAAATTCCTATTATAAGTAAATCTGATTTTAATTTTAATTTTAATTTTAATTTTAATTTCACTCCAGATATTTAATCTATTTCTTTAATTCCCTACAATCCTTAATTTTAAAATATCGTTCAGATAATGATTTATTTTTTCAAAACTGGAAACAGATCGAATATTTTTTATCATCATTATTTTAATTCAATTAATAACTTGTTTTCAAAATGATTTCAAAATATTTTCTGTCCACAAAATTAATTGATAAAAAATTATACTCACATTATGCGAATTTAAAGTTTTAAAGGAGAATTAAAATTCAAATTAAATATTTTTAGTTTTTCATTTCATAATTATGCAATAAATAGTATTGAATTACTTTAGTTAAAATCAACATTTGAAGTGTCAAATAATTAAATGTTATTCTATGAAAATCATATTTCTTTGAAGTAAATTTCACGGGTACAAAACTTACAAGCCCTAAATATTTTCAACGTGAAAAAATTTCGAAGAGTTAAATGAAATGCAAAAGTTTGATTTTTATTAGATAACTATATTTATTTTCTTATTTATTTAAGGCGACAAGAATATTTTGTTAACTAAACATAATTACATTTATTAAACATAAAATTGGAAAAAATTTAAAAATTACAACTAAAAATATTAAATTAAAAATTACCATTACAAAATTCCAAATATTATAACATTCATGATCAATAATTTCAATTAATATAAAATATCGAGTATAAAATTATAACGAAAAATTATCAAACTTAAACTTGCACAATAAAATAAAATAGAAATTAAATTTTATTAAGTGTCTTGTTCTGTTTCTTATTATAATTGGTAGGCTGATATAACACTCAATATTTTATAAAAAATTTGTTGTCTTTACATTTTAACTATTAACTTCTTCCCATTTTGCAATCCAATTCTCTTTCTCCTTATATAGTAGATTAAAAAGCATATTTGCGTAAATAATTTGTGTTGCAATATTTCATTTACTTTAATTATTTTGTACTTTGCTTTTATTGAATTATTTTCAAGCGATACTTTGTTAATTTTAAGTTTAGCGCGGCTTAGTCTTGCAGCTTCTGTATTTTTGTTTCTTTTTTTGATGTTTCTTTAGTGTTCTATTTTTTGTAGCGGGAAATTCACGTACGATATTTTGGTTATGTGGAACCTTAATTTCAGGAACATTTAGTTTGTGCGAAGTTTTATGTGGACTTGAAGTTATGTTTATTTCTTTTTCTTTAAATGGCATTTCATCATTATCAGAAAAATCCAATTTATAAATATTTAAACAACAAAACTCATATAATTGTTGACCTCTTGAATTTGATTATCTGTGCATGATATTTTGTAAGTATTTATTCAGTTTAAATTTTAATTCGTCAATAGTTTTTTTTGGTACATTCGTGCTGCTTTTCCTTGAATTTCCAACCTTTGTATTAGTTAATTTCATTGGAGGATCACCATAAAAATGTTTTAGTATTACAGTTTTTTTTGATTTATAGATGTAGTTGCTGGGATGAATCTATAAAAAGTTATTTATTTAATTAGAAAATCGTATTATAAATTAAATACTCAATTTTTAATATATAAATTAAATCGACTGCAAACTTACATAGTTAGACATCCTTATCAATTTTTCTTTTCCTTAAAAAAAAAGAAATATTATTCAATAAAAACTGAAATATTATGCAATAATGACAATGAGGATCATGGTGTTTTATTGCTTTACCAAACTTATTTGATCGATCGATTTAATTTAAAAGATGCTCAAACTCAAACAATAAACATTATACAAAATGGTGAAAAATAAAAAAATTTATTAATAAATTTTCGTGGAAATTAAGTTAGTTTTAATAAAAATAATATGTATGTTTATGGTTTGAATGTTGAGAAGAAATTTATAATTTTTAAGATAAAAATTGAATTATATTTTATTTTTGTTTGATTCCATGTTATTTAGTGAGATCAGACATTTAGAACCAATCAAAATATTACTCTCTCGAAGTATACGTAAGAAATGAAACAAAACAAAAATTGACTTTTAATTGAGGATCATGTACATGGTAAAAGATATATATAATATAGATATATATATTTTATTTTATAGTTATTGATATATAATTTTTATATTGTTTTTATAATTCCTTGGAAATATTATCAATAATAATATAAGATTAATAAAAATAATAATAATTAATAAAAATAATTAAAATTTACAGTATTGTAAAACACAATCTAATAAATCGTTATTTAACTCAAATCATAAATATGAGGAAACAATCGTTATAAATAAATAAAAACAAATTTAATAATCATTTTACGTGTCTGGTCATTTGCTACTGATTAGAATAAATTGATTTAAGTACATAATTATAAATTTCTTATAAAATTATAAGATCAGGATGTTATTTCATTGAATATAAAATATGGTGGATTTAGTTTTTTAATTCTAATTAAATTATAAAGAGTCAAATGATTTTAATATAAATAATGAAGCTGAATTATTAATTATATAGCCAAATATAACGTTTTTCCAATTTATCCTTTAAAAAAAATATATATTTTTTAAGAAATCACTAAAGGTTATTCATACAGTTACACATACAGTTTCTACACAAAGCCAAGTCAAACCTTATTCCATTTCTATAAATAATTTTATCTAATTGTTTTATTGCAAGGAAAATAGATTTTACTTTCTACCTCTATAAGCAAATGAACTTGTAAATAAAATAAAAGGCGTCAAGGATTACTTAAAGATTGTCTACAATAGAAGAAAAGGTTCTTTAGAAAACATTTGAACTGGTTAATAAACGGTTAATAATATTTTAAAATTAAGCTATCATAAATTAAAATAATTTTAATGGTAGTAACAGATGCATTTTTTTCATAATTTAGGTAGAAAAGAACAAAAAGCCAAATTTAGAATACAGAACAAAAGCAAATCATCAGAGAATGAAAAGATAATAAAACTTTTTGTTTTTTATTTAAGTTTGTGTTATGAAAATTAAGAATTTCTGATGATACTGGAAAGTCCTAATGACAATTATTGTTTAACATCACTCGAATGTTAAGTTGCAAGAAAACGAACCTATTGTTTGGAATGGCTTGGGCTCAAATTTCAGCAGGTGATCAAAACCTTAACATTTAATAATTTTATAATCGTTGTAAATATATAAACAAGAGTAAATTATGATCCAATAATCGTAGCTATAGGAAAAATTAGCTTAATATTATAAAACAAAGAATTGTTTTCACAGTTTATTTTTTCCTAATAATCGTTTTACTAATGATTATAATCTTATTATCAAAGCTAATAAAAAATAAATAAATAAATTTTGCAGTAAACTTACAGTAGAATCATTAACGTGTTATCATAACATAAGTACATAACTAATGAAAATTAATTGCGATTAAAAAATTAAAGAAGCAACTTAGTCAAATGTAAGTATTTATCGTCATATTTTTAACTTAAAAATTGCTTTAAAATGCAAGTATTCCGGAATATTTCTATTAGTTAGAAAGCTGCAGAAATTGAATTGAACGAATTACAATAGAAATTACGCTTAATCTTAGTTATGTTACAGACAATGCCATACATTATAACAAATTAAATTAATCATAACAGTAAATTGGCGACATTAGTTCTTTCTTCTTACATTTTCTAAATTTGGAAGATGAATTTTTTTATTTGAGTAATTATTACCTAGCAATAACAACCATTTTGGATCCTAATTAGCTGCAAATATTCGCCTATTGTATTTCTTGAGACAGTAATAAAATCCTTTTTACCTTTTATCTTCAATTTAATAATATTTGAGTTAGTAGATATTAGGCGATTGTCATCTGTTTCATATACAAGAAAACAATTACATAAAATAACACCATATAGAACAATGCAAACTGACCCAAGGTTATGGAGAAACCTTTATACCCAATTCTTATTTTCTGGTGGATATTTTACAAACAAAAGATGATTGTTTTAATGACTTTTTCAAAATTTTTAAATTTTAAAAGAGCGGGAAATATTCTATCAAATTAATAATATGTTTTGGATGACTAAACTCTACAAGATATTTAATGAAGCGCGAATTATTTTAGGTAATACTATATTTGCATATTTCTTATCGACAGTGATCAACACTAAACTAAAAAGACAAACGCTTCAAATTTTCAGTCCCTTATTCAATATTTTGAGGACAATTTAATTAATCGGATAAAAAACTGAATATAAATTTTCTGAAATTCTAACGGCATGAAATAAAATAAATCCAGAAAATTGTTCGAAGTTAATAAGAATTAGAGAATATGGTTTGTTTATTTGGTTATACAAGACTCAAATAATTCAATTTTTCTGTGTACTTAAGATATTTTTAAAGTTTTATTGATATCACAATTTTTGTTAAAAATTGATTTTTTTTCCTTAACTTTTTCCTTAAATTTAAGATCGTCTACATTATAATTTGTTTATTAAGTTTTTTTATTACAACAATTAATGTTCTATAATTTTGTTAAAACAAATTTTTATACAATATTTCCAAAAAAAATATTGCAAAACCTATTTTTTTAATTAATTTCTCTTTTACTCTTCATAGTTGCAATTTTCTAATTAAAACTATGATGATTTGATTGAAATACGACAAACAAGAGCTGTGTTCTTTCTAAAATTATACTCCGCTAGGGTAGCGTAAATTTACAATAAAATGAAAACTTCAAATTAGCGGAATTTAGCGGAAAGATCTAATTACTTACGCCAAGTAAATAAATGGTGCAATGAATGGCGTAACAGTGAAAAATGTTTATGAAAAAAAGTATAGTTACGCTACACTAGCGTAGAATTAGTGATTGAAAGAACACAACTATAAGTACATCAAAATTATTTTCACGCAAATATTTAGCTCTGATCAGATTAATCAAATGTATCCTTAACTATAAATGTGTCTAAGCCACCAAATATTACGAAAGTTTTACAATTCAAATTATGGATATTCTGTATTTCAATTAATCATTATTAAAGTGGTAGATGGTCAATTTTATTTATTTAATTATTTTATATAATTAAATAAAATCCCGCCTTATACTTTTAAATCTTGCAGAGTATTCGGGAAAAACCCGAACTCGGTTAACAATTGTATCGTCTCTGATTGGTTGTCCTTCAACTTTAGACCCTTCCCTTTCGTTTTGGCTAATGTAACCCTTTTATTGCTAATGACTATAAATGCTACGCGATTTTTAGTTTTAAATCATTAAGTGTTTACAGTTGATCTCAGTAAGATCCTCACATCTAAAATTGAGATTTTTAAATATTTTAATTGTATCGTGAGTTTTGTGAAATTAAAATATAAAAAATGCCTAGCAATGTAAGTTGGTTAAAGTTGTTATTATTAACATCATAACTAAATTTAGAGTTCAATAATATAATTTAATCTCAAATTAAATCTAAAAAGAAAGTTCTAAAATATTTATGAAAATTTTTATTTATATCATGAAGTGACTCAATTTTAAAATCGTTGTTTTTTTCAACTAATTACATATTTTGCAATAAAAACTTTTAAATTATTTAATTAATTTTAAAACAAAAAAAAAATTGATCACTATTTATATACTAAAACAAAAAATTTTGAATTTTCAGATTTCCATTCATAAATCAAAAAGCATCGCAACACTCAATAGTTTGATTGGTGATTCTAACATCAGCACACCAAAGAAATGCCTTAACCAATTCAGTAAATACGCAGTTATGAAGTTCAAACTCAATAAAACCATGCCAACTTTGATATACAACTCTCCAAGTCCTGCATGTGAACCACTCAATTTATGTACCCGTGCTAAGCAAGAACAGAATGATTTAGGATGTGTTGATATTAACGCAAAAATAACATTTGATGAAGAGCCAGCAAAACATGTAATTGCACCAAGCGTTTCACTAAATGATTCAAATCAACTTTCGGACACAGCAACCAATTCCAATTCGGATACAAAAGATTCCAACATTGAAGAAATTGTTGTTGGTGGTGTTAAAATTAAATATCATAAAAAAATGGCACGGAAATTTCCTGGTGCGGACAAACGTACTCCTAAAGAACGTGAACTCAGAACTAAAAATACAGTCGCGGCTAGAGTTAGTCGCGCAAAATTAAGAATGCGCGAGGAATCGCTCGAAGCAAATTCATTACAGGCTAAAATTGAGAATATTTCAACCAAAAGAACTATTGCAGCCCAAATGGTTTACGCGAACAAGCTTTTAAACTTGCTTAATAAAGAAGACGAGAACTGGGGTGAAACATGGAAGCGCGTTTCCGGCGAGAATATGTAAATAAAAAAAACATAATATGTTGTACTAAATTACGTCCTAGAAGAAGGGATTTGTAAAAATGATATTAAACTCAGAAATTATTACAATTCGATCTTTAATAATCAGTCATGAATAATATTTTTGTGTAATTCTATATAAAATTTTTTTTTTCTTATATGAAAAGATTTCAATAATTTTTTTTATCTACTATAATATATAATTAAGTTTGCATGTAAGTTGTCTGACCATTTTTGAACACATTATGTTTCATAAAATTGTAATAAATAATTATTTCAAAAATAAATTATTTTGCATTTTATTTGTTTTGGATTTTCAGATAAAATTGTGGCTATTTGGTGTGTGATTATTTACATTATTGTCGTTTGAATATTTTGCCATTTGATTTTGTAATTAAATACAGTAATTTTAGATCAGCTAAAAATTATTATTCTTCTCGTTTGTCTTTTTGCGAATTGGTTTATATTTGAAGTATTGAGTGTTTTTATTTTCTTCCTGCTCTAAATGCAACAACTATATTTTTTAATATTTAGGTAAATATTTTTTATTTATTTTATCTTAAAGAATAAGGAAAAAAACACCATATTCTATTTATTGTTGTAATAATTTAAATTAATACTTTTTATAAATAAAGAATTATTGCATCATATCTGAAATAATTGAATTTCTTGGTTAACGTTAAATTCCTATTTTAAGTAAATCTGATTTTAATTTTAATTTTAATTTCACTCCAGATATTTAATCTATTTCTTTAATTCCCTACAATCCTTAATTTTAAAATATCGTTCAGATAATGATTTATTTTTTCAAAACTGGAAACAGATCGAATATTTTTTATCATCATTATTTTAATTCAATTAATAACTTATTTTCAAAATGATTTCAAAATATTTTCTGTCCACAAAATTAATTGATAAAAAATTATAGTCACATTATGCGAATTTAAAGTTTTAAAGGAGAAATAAAATTCAAATTAAATATTTTTAGTTTTTCATTTCATAATTATGCAATAAATAGTATTGAATTACTTTAGTTAAAATCAACATTTGAAGTGTCAAATAATTAAATGTTATTCTATGAAAATCATATTTCTTTGAAGTTAATTTCACGGGTACAAAACTTACAAGTCCTAAATATTTTCAACGTGAAATAATTTCGAAGAGTTAAATGAAATGCAAGAGTTTTTTTTATTAGCTAACTATAATTATTTTCTTATTTATTTAAGGCGATAAGAATATTTTGTTAACTAAACATTATTACATTTATTAAAAATAAAATTGAAAAAAATTTAAAAATTACAACTAAAAATATTAAATTAAAAATTACCGTTAAAAAATTCTAAATATTATAACATTAATGATCAATAATTTCAATTAATATAAAATATCGAGTATAAAATTATAACGAAAAATTATCAAATTTAAACTGGCACAATAAAATAAAATAGAAATTAAATTTTATTAAGTGTCATCTTCTGTTTCTTATTAAAATTGGTACGATGATATAACACTCAATATTTTATAAAAAATTTGTTGTCTTTACATTTTAACTATTAACCTCTTCCCATTTTGCAATCCAATTCTCTTTCTCCTTATCGAGTAGATTAAAAAGCATATTTGCGTAAATAATTTGTGTTGCAATATTTCGTTTACTTGAAATATTTTGTACTTTCGCTTTCATTGAATTTTTAAGCGATACTATGTTAATTTTAAGTTTAGCGCGGCTTAGTCTTGCAGCTTCTGTATTTTTGTTTCTTTTTTTGATGTTTCTTTGGTGTTCTATTTTTTGTAGCGGGAAATTCACGTACGATATTTTGGTTATGTGGAACCTTCATTGCAGGAACTTTTAGTTTGTGCGAAGTTTTATGTGGACTTGAAGTTATGTTTATTTCATTCTCTTTAAATGGCATTTCATCATTATCAGATAAATCCAATTTATAAATATTTAAACAACAAAACTCATATAATTGTTGACCTCTTGAATTAGATGATCTGTGCATGATATTTGGTAAGTATTTATTCAGTTTAAATTTTAATTCGTCAATAGTTTTTTTTTGGTACATTCGTGCTGCTTTTCCTTGAATTTCCAACCTTTGTATTAGTTAATTTCATTGGAGGATCACCATAAAAATGTTTTAGTATTACAGTTTTTTTTGATTTATAGATGTAGTTGCTGGGATGAATCTATAAAAAGTTATTTATTTAATTAGAAAATCGTATTATAAATTAAATACTCAATTTTTAATAAATAAATTAAATCGACTGCAAACTTACATAGTTAGACATCCTTATCAATTCTTCTTGTCCGTAAAAAAAAAATTAAATATTATTCAGGAAAAAAACTGACATTTTTACAATGAATATAAACCATTATCATAAATTATGAATATATGATGCAACCTATTTATTTCCAAAATGCCCAAACTTACAGAAACATAAATATTAATTACATATTATTTTGCTTTTTTTTTAGTCTTATAGGTTTTTAGAAAATTTAGAATTGGACAACAGTTATAGTCGTCGAAGATCTTTTATTAATCGGTATCAGTTATATATTTATTTACATTTTTATCAATTGCAGTGGTCGTGTAAATATTTCATAAAACTTCTTTAGAGTTTGTTAATTTTTCTTTTCTTATTCAGAAAGAAATTATAAAAAAATTGTTTTCTATTAAAATTAATAAAATATTTCAAATATGTATTTTGTGTGATGTTTAAAATAAAATATTTCATAAGTCAAAATTAAATTAAAATGGACTACTATTTATGTAGACCACAATTATAATATTATTTTCAATAAATAAACACCTTTTGAAAACGATAAACGAAATTTAGGGAATGTCCAAAGAAAATATTTATTCTCTATATAGAATTATATCGGAACTCGCTTTCATGCTATATAATCACATGTGTAAATGCGAGTAACATATAAATGATTCACCTACATAAGTTTAAAGACAGATTTTGACCAAAAGTTTAACGTATGTATAAAACAAAACCAAACCATTTTACTGCAAACCTAAATAATTTCATGTTTACATTAATAAAGAGTTTTAGTAATATGAAAGCTTGTATAAAATATTAAAAACTATTAGATTTTTATTTTAATTTAAAATAAATTCTAAGCCATACTCAAGCTAGAATTCACCATTTAAATTCAAAATTCTTTGATATACAATTGATTTATTGTTAGATTTTTATTGAGAAAAAATATAGTTTCCATCATGTATAGTGACCTAATAATTTGTGAGGTAAATAAAAACTACATTCTCTGGACGATTTACAATTGAATTTTTTTTTGAATTTCTTGTTTTGTCCTCAATATTAAGTGTGAAAAAAAACACACCTAATATAAATTACAACGACTCATTTTTACTATATACAGGTATAAATATTATCATATTGAGAATAATAAAATTATTGGCGCCTTTTTTTTTTATTTTCACTTCATTAGCTAGAAAGTGGAATATTTTTTAACCCCAATAGAACAATGATCAAATTCAGGTAAATTTATAGAAAAGGAATCACCTTCGGTATTTTATTTATTTTTGGCAAGGATGGAAATTTCCAAAAAATTAACAGGCTTCATTTTTATTTTAATGATTGCTATTGTTTTTTTTTAAATAATTAAAGGGTTTGAAGACAATGTAGGTATAGTTATATCAGGCTAAATTCACAATTTACTATATGCACCCAACTTCAATGTAACCATAATTTTCTTTTAGAAGGTTGTAAATAATATGTGAAAAACAATAAAAAAATCCCAAAATACAATATTTTATTTATTTTTTAACACAGAAATTTATTTAGAAAAAAAAACGCGAATTTATAAGGATTTTATAAATGTGTAGTGCATACCTTTAATTTTTTTTACTAAATTCTGTAAATGTTTTTTTTTTATTCAATAAAATTATAATTAATTTTCAAATAATTATAAGTCTCTAAAATGTTTTTGGTTACTACTTACATACATATATGATCTATAGAGTAATGAAATGAAGAAAACCCATTTCATGCTTAAAGACAAACGAGAAAAAAATTTAACTAAATTCTTGTTATCTTCAAAAACAAGAAGCCACGTAATTTATTTCATCATTTACACTTTTAGAGAACATTTAAAATGGTTTTTGTTATTTTATTTGTTGTCATATAAAATATATCTGATTAAAAAAAATTATAATAAATTTAAAAATTGTCAATTTTACTAAAAAATACAGCGACAATAATTTATGTATTATTTAATGAAATTTGTAGATAGGAAAACGACGTTATTTTAATTTTTTTTAAAAGTCTACCCCCTTCAAAAAAAAATTGTCAGTATAATCAACGGGTATAAATACCTGTGACTGATAGTTGTCAAAGTTTCTCTAAATCAGTTCTTTTAATATAAATTGTATATTCTAATTTCTCATCTTTAATATTATATATTTTGTTTGTCCAAAACCTTTGGAAAAATGTCTAACAATGTAAGTTTACAATGATATTATTGACTATGATCAAAATTATATACTATACAATTATCAAATTAAGAACTATAAGTGTTTCATTAATATTTAAATACATAATTTATTAAATAAACTAATCGCATACATTTTATTTTATACAGATTAATCCAAGCAGTTACGATATTATTAATTATAAATGCAGCATGATTATACCTTTATCGTATTTTTATGGTAGTTCATTGGACAATGTTTTTCGTAAGGAAGAAGGTGAAGAAGTCAATGAAGGAAATAGTATATTCCTACCAATGCCCAAAACAACAGATAAAATGGAAGCAATTATAGATAATCGTTACATGAAAAGAACAACTCGAATCGAGGTTGAACATAGCCCATCATCCAATCTACGAACTAAGATTAGGAGAGATACAGTTCCACTAGATCCAAGTAATACATTTTCAACACAAAAGAAGAGTGATCATTTAAAAACTGTCCAAAGAATAATTAAAAAAGAAATATCGGCTGAAAAAAAATTTGAATGTTTTGTAATAGAAGCAAAAATTGATAATATTTCCGTTAAAAGAAAAATAGCAGTTCAAGTGGAATATGCAAATATGCTCCTTGGCTTAATTTAGGAAAGAGTGGACTGGAAGGCAAGATGGCAACAAGTTTTTGCAACCGATAATGAAAATGCTGAGAAATCTGATATCTAAGAAATAATAAAAGTATTATTGTAATTGTTACTTTTAAACGTACACCAGAAATTATAACTAAATAAAATTTATAATTATAGATTAATATATTAACACAAAAAAATGGTGATTTTTTAAAATCAGATAAAAATTTACATTTTTAAATTGCGTTTTTGATCCAATATGTTATTTTTAATGTCATGTTTTTTGTAAATTTTAATTTGTGATTGAAAGCGATTGTAAATAATTGAATTTTTTTTAATATGTATAATTTTAATTCAAGAATTTTTGTTCATGTCCTTTTTTGTGATACGATCTTAATTTTTGAATGTGAAGGATTGGTGGAACTGTTTATCACAACAAGTAGCAAAAAATTCATCTATTTTTATAAAATGAATTTAATAATGTCAAATATTCAAAGCAATCATTTTTTTTGTCTTTTGCTTTATTATTAATATTTAAAAACACCTAAAAAACTAAAAATTATCTATTATTTATTGCGCCTGATTTAATTTTCTTCCATAAGCGGTCCACCTTTTAGATTAATCGGTCTTTTGTAATGTCTTTTCGCATTTTCCAAAGTTGGTGTTGGAAAGAGTACAATACCACAAATGGTCACAACGCAACCACATAGGACTAATCCAGAAATGTTTGTAAGATTATCAAATACCCAATCTATTAGAAAACAAAATTATTGTTAGAGTAAGCAATTGCTTAAATAAATTTCAATTATTTACCGAAGATTATAATATGATAATATTGTACGATGCCATGTATTAACAAAAGAATTCCAAATCCGTTAGAGAAATTTTTAAGTCCAAATATATATGCTAGAACAACCGGTGTCAAAGAGTAAAATCCCCCAATTGTCAAATTCAAAATAATTGTATAGGTTGTAAGTCCGTAAATATTCTCACAATAAATTGCCATTATAGTTGCTATAATAAAAATTAATTAATTGTTTTAGAAAATTGCTACTTTAAAATTTTAATATTGACCAATTCCACATATCATAATATTTGTAGCATGTACATAAATTGGATTAATCTTTCGCAAAATACAAATAAGTCCAATGCCAATGCCACCTATAATCTGAGAACACTCAATAATGAGTGGTATATTACGAAGTTCATGAAGGTTATAATTTTCATTTGCTTCAATAATTTTGAAAATAATAGAAAAGTTATTGCTGCTGAAAATATTGCAAAGTAAGTAAGAAAAAGAAAATATAAAAAACAAAGGATTAATGAAAAGTTGAAGCAATTCTATAAATAAGAAACTGGCTTTTCCTGCCTAAAAAAGAAAAGAAAAGTTTAAATTATTATTTATTGTTTAACTGGTAATTTACAATAAAATACTAACCTCATTTATTCGTTTAATATGGTTTTTTAATGGTCGCAAGCAACAACTAAATACCAGACATGGAAATATAAGCAATGAAAAAATAAGAATGGTCAAATTAGATTTAAGATTTTCAAATAAATATTGAGATATTGGTAATAATAAATATCCAAAACCAGAACTACTCATTACAATTCCTATAAATTCACGAAAATTACTAAAATTTACAATAATAATTAAATTATATTAAATTAAACCTGTTGCTAATGATCTGCATTTTTTAAAATATATTATTACACTGTAAATAGCGGAAAAATAAATAAATCCAAGTCCTGATCCAGTTCCAAGTCCTAATGTTATTATAAAAAACAAACTGTTTGTTGCAAATATACTAAATAACAAACATATTTCAGCTATAATGTATCCTATTATTGTCAATACAGTACATCCATATCGATTCGCTAACAATGCTGAGATCGGTGCTAAAATTAAATTAAATATTTTCATTCCAGTACAAATTTTAGCAATAAATATGATTTATTAAAATAATTTAAGACTCCAAAAAAAATTAAGAACAAAATAAATTACCTGAACAATAAAAAGATAAATTTATTAGTAAATTTGGAATATCATCAATATATTCGTATTCATTTTCACCATCAATATCGTCGGAATTATTGTTAAAACTCAATAAAGAAGACTTAATAAAATTTACTAAAATAATAAATTTGACATTAAATATATATAATACAATACAAATTTTCTATAGTCCTGGATTAATTTTTGCAAAACAATTCAACTTACCCGTAACACTTGATAAGATTGCACCAATTAACACAATAAAACCCCATCCATTATCTGGAGGAATAAGTTTATTGTCATCATTAAGTACTTTTTTTTTATTTTCATTAACCATTTTTATAGTTCAATTAATTAATAAACCAAATATTAACAGTTTTTATTTTCTCATTAAAAAATTATGATAATGTTTTGACAAGATTTTAAAAAAAAATATAAATAATCAAAGGCTTTATTTGTACTATACATTTGTGTATACACAATATGTTGATGAAAAATCTCTTATCTCTTAATACTACCAAATATTTTTGCCGAAGTTTATATGAAAATATATTATAATGGAATACCTCTGTAAGAGTTTATACCCAAAGTTATCATAGGGTTATTGGGTTATCATATTATTAAAGTATAAATGTCAGAATAAAAATAGATTTAATATTAAAAATTTAAATAAACAAAAATACTTCTAGTAATTTTAAAGTTTAGACTTGTTTTCATAATTAATTTCAAAAAAATTTAAAAAAAAACTATAAATGATTCTGATAATTAAACCGATGAATTGAATTAATAATATTACTGAAATAATATTATAAGAACAAATTGTATATTGTGCAATATTGTTAACATATATTTCTATTATAAACGATGACATTGTTATATACTTGGTATAAATGGCATTAATTTTACATCAAATATATATCCATAATCAATAATTAAATCAAATTAAGGTGTTAAATATAAACCAAATATTTATTTTAATGTTAAATCCATTTTAGGCTCCCCAATTTGTTAAGAATTATTAGAATCTGACTGTTAATTTATTAAAGAGGATCGACTTCTTTATGCATTAAAATTATAAATAAACAAATAAAAATTTAAACTTTCCATTTACCATTAGTTTTACTCTTTGTGAAATTTGGTATTCTCACGATCAGAATGGAATAGGCTGACTGTATTTTATGATTATTCGGTACCAGTAAATTTACTGATTATTTAACATCTTGTGATAAATCTAATGAAGAAAAGATTTATCAGAAGATTTTATGTAAAGAAATAGTATTGTTATGTTTATAGAGAAGAATTTATTGATATTTGATAATATAATACGTAAATTTATACAAGAAATGGGATACGTTTATACAACAATTTTTTTAATTCATTTCTTTAACTTTTAAAGAAAGAAAATTATGAAAGTAATTTTTTTTTAAACCAAGAATAATAAAGAAGAACTTATTAAATTAATGAAAATAAACCTAATTTGACAAAAAGGTATAAGTTAAAAAAAGAGTTCATATTGAACGTTCTTTAATAAAAGAAATTGAAATAAACAAATATGCTAAAATATAAAAAATTTTACAAATAAAAAAACTTTAATTTTACTATTTATCCCGTTTTTTTTAATGTTTTCATTTTATTAATTTATTAGTTTTACATACATTTTATTACAAAACAAAATGCATTTCAAGTCCGTACAATATGATGATGATGTTGATCAAAGGTAAGAATAAGAATATCATATCAAGTTAATAAATTACAATCTACTAAAAAAATTAATAATCTTAGATCTGACTTAAATTACTATTGAAGAAATTTAATACAGCGAAGTAAATTGTTAGTTGCATTGTTGAAGTCACAAATTTGTTTGAAAAATGTGTATGCATAATAATAATAATTAATTCAAAAATCGTAAGAAATAATAATAATGCCATAGAAACTTAGTTAGTAGTTTAAAAACAAAATTTGAATGAAATCAATTCTTTTGGTAAACTATTTATTCAAGAATAAACCATTGGAGCTTGCAAGTTTAGATAATAATTAGAAAAATAATTAATATTTAAATCAGGACAGCTTTTATCATATTATGAAAAAATAAAACCTGTAAACAACAGTTTAATCACGCCTGATTTGATACACTAAATATAAGCAGCTGTACTTCTCATATATTTACCATTTACAAAACAACTAAATGCTATAGACTAGAATTTTTTGTCATAAAAGTTATAGTTTTGGAAAGAATATAATTCCTCACTTATTGCATTGATATTCAAGTGGTATAAAGCTTCAATGTGCTCTCAAATAAATTGGAACAAGATGTCAATCCCATAATGTTCCAGCTATATGAGATCTTCCCTATCTTATAGTTATTCCAGTTATCCCCAGATATTCAACTTTCAACATTAAATTCTACAACAGCAGAATCACAGCAATGCTGGAAAGAACAATAAAATGAAAACAAGTTGTAGTGGTTGGAATATATACTAAACATAATTTATAATTTTTAAACTTTTGATTTATACCAGCAATGATAAGAAGAGGGAAAAATATACATAATAATAACATTTATTTACAATGTTTTCTATTGTCATTTTTATATTATTTTAAGTAGGTATTATTTATTTTTAGATTTCATAATTTTCTGCATTTAATATTATCATTTGCAAATTATATCATGAATTGACACAAAAAAATAATAAGAAAAAATAAAGAAACTTATTTTGTTATAATATTCTATATTTACCTTGAACAGCATAAGGCATTTTATTCATCTTGAATTCCAGTTATGAAATAAATTGATGATAATATTTATAATATAAATATACCACTTTTCCTACAATTGTTCTGTTATTTGGATTATTTTTAATACGGTTAAATTGAATGGTTTCTTACATATACATCTGGCTTCGTTAATCTGTAATCATATTTCATATATTAATATTAAGTTTAAATTTCATATAACCACATATTGTTTAAAATATAGTTTAGTCTGTTAAATTAAAGCTCACCTAATTATTAATTAAATTCACGAGGTCAACAAATAAATAATTTATAATATAAAAAAAATTCTTCCGACAGATAACTTACTTTTATTTTTTTACATAATTAAATAAAATATTCAAAAAGAAACAATCAAACAATTCAAACAAAACAATTTAAAATAATTGAAATAATGATTAAAAACAGAAATCTGTCATGTATTTATATTTTATAATGATGACTACAAAACGGGAAAGAAAAATTTGTTACAGAAATTATAGTTAAAAATTTACCAATCACAAAAAAACAACTGTTTTTTTGCAGGGTGAAGTAAAGAAATCTTAATTTAATTTATAAAAAAAATTTTTTATGTTAATCTTAATTAAATTAAAAAAACAAAATTTTGTTTATTGTGACAGTTTTTAGGTTTACCGGATAAATTATCCGTTTTTGAATTTCTGATTATTTTAAAATTGAAAAGATGATTAAAATATTGAAACTGATATTAAATTATTGCAATTCGATTAAAAATATGTCAATACAAAAACATATTCTTGAAATAATTAATAAATATAATTCTGTTGCATTCCATTTAAAATAATGAATCTTTTCCTTTTAGTTATAGAAATTTAATATTTTGTTTATATGGAATATTTTTACGTTAAACCGGCACATTCGTAATGTACGAATAATAAAAACATATCCTTCATTTTTTTTATTTTATTATTATTTAAAAATGGAGGGGAGATATTCTAAAAATTTATTATATTCATATAACATATTAATTTTCATAAAAATATATTTACGTGTATGGCTGATTCACACAATAATAGAAACTACCAAGCCAATCGCTTCAATACACTTGTTTAAATCAGATAAATCCATTTGTCCATAATAAAATACAAATCAATAAATTTTCATAAATTATTTTAGAATATTTCAAAATTATTTGATATTTTTCCTACTTTTTTAAAAAAATTTGAAAAACTGTACTCGTTTTACAATAAATTGCATCGACTTTCATTGGTTATAACCCCTTCTCTTAAATTTAGGTTATCGTTACCGTTATATTAACTATAAATGTCCCGCCGGTTTAAGCTTGAAATCATTACTTGTGTATAGTTCGTTTTAGTACAGTACTTGAATTTAAAATTGTTATTGCTTAATTTAATCGTGAATTTTGTGGAAAACAAATTAAAAAAGATGTATAGCAATGTAAGTTGGGGTAATTTTTTTACAAAACATTAGCTGTGCAAAAAAACACAGTGAGATCATCATGAGTTTCAAATAAAATTAAAATTAAATATATTTAAATATATACAAATATATTTAAAATTAAATATATATTAAAATATTTATGATATAACTTAAAATTAAAATTGTTGTTTGTTCTCTTAATATTTTGCAATAAAAATATTATATGCTGGTTATTTCGTCGTAGAATACAAATAAATAATATTTATATTGTTAATAGATTCGAATTGTTTTTATTATTTTATAAACTAAAACAAAGATCTTTTTCAGATTTACAGCAATCAATCTAAAAACATCGCCACACAAAATAGCTTAATTGAAGATTCTCAAATGCACACAGAAACGAAAAGTATTGACGAATTAAGTAAATACACAGTAATGAAATTCAAGCTCAATAAAAGCATGCCAAATCTGATAAACAACTCTACATTTTATGCAGGAAGTTCTGCATGTGAACCACTAAATTTATCTACCCGTATGAATGAAGAATATTATGGATTAGGATGTGCTGATATGAGCGCAAACCCAATATTCCAAGCAGATCCAATTATACCAGACGTTTACCCAATGAATGCAACACCATTTTCGGATACAACATCAATTTCTGGTTCAAATACAGATTCCAAGACAGAAGACTTAATTGTTGGTGGTACTAAAATTAAATATCATAAAAAAATGGCACGCATCTTGCCTGGTTCAGATAATAGTACTCCTAAAGAGCGTGAACTCCGAACAAAAAATATAGTCGCGGCTAGAGTAAGTCGAGCTAAATCCAAAATGCGTGAGGAATCGCTCGAAAGAAATTCAATGGAGGCTCGAATTGAAAATATTTCAACTAAACAAACTATTGCAGCCCAAATGGTTTACGCGAACAAGCTTTTAAACTTGCTTGATAAAGAAGACGAGAACTGGGGTGAAAGATGGAAGCGCGTTTCTGGCGAGAATATGTAAATACAAACCTACATGTATGTTGTACAAAATATAAGACGTCATTACACGAGAAAAGTTATAAAAGTGGAAATAATTACAAATTAGTCTATAATGTATTAGTTAATAATACTAATTTTAGTGTGTAATTTTGTATATAATATTTTTTAAGTGTATTTGTGTATTTCAAAATTTTTTAATCGTAATTGTAAATATGTGTTAGTTAAGTTAATTTAACTACAAAATATATAATTGAGACCTTCATGACCTTCAATCATTGTGTTTGATAAAATTATAATAAATGGTCATTGTATAAGAAGAATTATTTTGTATTTTATTTATTACAATTTTTAATTTTTAATTTTCAGAAATTTTAATTAATGCTATAAATTTTGTACTTGAATTGGGCAAGTTTCTTTGAGTTGTTTTTTTAACCTAATTTATATATTCCAAGCTTTTTAAATCAAATTTGAGACTACATCTTCTTGGGTGTATTATAGAAGAACTTCACAGGTAATCAAAGTCACATTATAGATTAACGATTAACTCTTTTTAAATAATAATATGCATATACAGCATAAACATTTAAGAGTTTTTGTTCATCATTCCTAATAATATCAAAATACAACAATTTTTTATAAACATGGCTCAGACTAAAGACCTTGTAAATCTCTAGATGTAACAAATTCATAATATGAGATTGTTACCTTTGTTTGATGTGATAAATACAAATATTTGTTTGATCACCAATTATTCCCATATAAGGGAAACTTATTTGCAAATAATAAATTAATAATTTAAATTCGATTTATTATCTTTGCAATTAAATATAAAATTTGTAAAATGAAAAAGATCAAAAATATATTAAATAAAAATTAAAGGTTTTGCTTGAGTTTGAGACACAATTTAAAACTAACTAACACGATTTTTCATACATTAATTAATTAAAATTATTTTCAATTACTTATACCACTGCAATTAAAATTTTGAATTGTAAATTTGATATTTAAGGAAAAAACAATTGATATATCAGCAGATCTTAGTTATCAGCCATATGTATATTTTAATTTTTACTAGAAACTCATTTTTAAATCAAATTTACTATTTACCATTTAACGTACGATAAGAAAGAATTAATTTTTGGCATGTAAGTCTGCATATAATAATTTTTAATTCTAAATTTCTTATCAATCATTAGTTGGAATTTCATTTTTATTAAATTTAAATTGTAATTCTTTAACAAAATTTTATTGCCACCTGAAATGAATAATTGAAAACTGCAGTCATGTAAACCAAAACAAAATATTCAAACAATATTCAATCAGTTAAATTGAGAATAGTTTAACAAACAGTTTTTATTTTCGTCATTAAAACAAATAAAATAATTAGAATATTTGTAAAAATAATTATGTAGTCAAATTACATAAGCTGCGAAAATATAGACAAATATTACGACTGCAATTGAGGTAAATAAACAACTCTAAATAAATAGTCTGTAACTAGTCTTATTGAGTTTTGTTTTGAGTGTGTTCATGATTGTTTGATTGTTTTTGTTTTTTTTTTTTGTTGAAATTGAATCTAATGAATATAAAAAAATATGACGGTGAAAATAGCACGAAGATCATCAGAAATTGTTTTTCTATTTGTTTGTCAAGCATAAAACGTTATATGTACTAATGAAAAATATGTTAACTTATTTTTCTGCGTTAAATTATTAAAAAAATAATTAAATCCATCCTAAACCAAACAAACATTAATTACAAATTTAATTGCAATATTTAATAAATCCATTTTTACAAAGAAAAAAAATTTATTTTTATTTTTAGCATTGTATAAATATTAAATAAACAGAATTATGCTAAGAAAAAAACACGGTCAATTATAAAACATGAATTGTACTTTTAAATCAGAATTAAGTAAACGGATTTTAAATAAAATAATAATAACGTGAAATGTAAATTATAACAAGTAAAAATTTTCAACGAATTCTATTTTCTTAATTTTAAGGCTTTAGTAATAAATAAAGTCTTAAAGAACTTGATTTGTATTTTAGTTTTTCAGAAAAGTGATTTAATAATTTAGTTTCAATTCGAATTGAAATAATTTTATAGCTGAGTGTTAGAAAATTAAAGTTTTTAGATTTTTTTTATTTTAAAAATTCAACTAATTTTGTTATAAATTTTCAATGAGGAATGTCTGATTTTCATCCCATATTAGGTGATGGTATATGTTTGTGGAATTCATTGAATAGATCTTGGATTGATTGTTATAAACTGTTTCTTGAAGTAACAAAATTATTGCACCATCGAATTTTATCTAAAGATTTTTTATGTATACTTAATGTAATTAGAATTCAACAATATTATGATGATGAATTAAATAAACCAAATATCAAATTTTCTGAAGTTTCTAATCATTAATGACGATCATTATTTATTTTGTGCTGGACTTGATAATAAGATCTTAGATCTAGCAAAATAATATTAAGAAAATTACAATTAACGGCGCCCCAACAATTCTATATTTGAAAATATTTTTTAATTATTTTATGACCAATTTTCTGCTCGTGTTAAAATATTTACAGGTACAGCGAAATTATTAAGAATTTTGGTTGGTTATAAAAATATATATTAAAATAAAAAACAAACTAATTGTTGAAATAAATAAAAAAAAAAATTCGGACGAATTGCTTTTGTTTCGTATTCTCAATTTTCTGTATTTACAAAATGTGAGAAGAATAAAACGCATCCATTAATAATTTTTAGATGATTTTAAATTTTGCTATCTACACTGTACATTCTAAAGGTACAAATTTGTAAGGTTTACATATCTTAATTTTGAAATTTTATTTTCCAAAGATTTGAATTATTTTCAAAAGATTTTTTTTTCTATTTTAACGAATAAGACAGTAATTAAATCTTTGACGTTTTTTATTTTATTTTCAACTTTAGTAATTTGGAGCTAAAAAATAAAATCTATTTTGCTTGTAATAAAACAATTAGATAAAATTTCGAATTCAAACAATTTTATCAGGTATCTAAATAATGTAAAGAAATGGACTAAGATTTGATTGTCGATTTATGTTTGGCTTTGTGTTGAAACTGGATATATCAGGAATAGTTAATTTTGAGTTTTTTTTGATTTGTTGTTACAAAGTTATTTGTAATATAAATAATAAGAAATTGGAAATAACGTTGCATTTTTATATATAATAAATATTTTCGCTTTATTGTTTATAATAGAACGATTTTATTACTAAAGAATCTTCATAATTTAATTATAATCCAAAATTTAAATCTACCGTATAAAAAACTGATCATGAGTTTATTCGGACATTAGAACAATAAGCCATATAATAATCGCATCAGTTTGTTCTATGTATTTGTAAATTGTCAGCCACTTTAAAAGATTTCTTAAAATTTATTTGTTTATCACAAATATTTCTTCATTATTTACGATTTTGAAATGAATTAATTATTAAAGTCGATGTTTACGTAGAAATTTATATTCTGATTTATTATTGGAAATCAAAGTACATTAATATTGCGAATACATATTAAAAAATTAATAGAAAAATGATAAACTTATTTTAAATAAATACTAACGCAATAGATATTTGGAATGCATCACAATAATTCTGAGATGATTATGAAAGATGATTAGAATTAAATTAATCATGTAAACAAGTTGCATTCTTCCATTCATTATTTATTATACATATGCATGTTTTTTATCGACGAATAATTACAAAATGGCATGATCCTCAGTTGTAGTTTTGTGGCATGGCTTATAACTACTAATCCTTTAAAGGAGTGCAATTAAAATTTACATGTATGAATATATTTGTCACTAAGCAGCATACAATTAAACAAAATCAAAATGAAAAAATTCGATTTTTGTGTTAGAAATCCAAAATTTCTACGCAACCTAAATTCAAAGCAGAAATATATTCAAATTATCTTTATTAAAATAAACCACGAAAATTACAATTGATGAAATTTTTATTTTTATACTTTTTTTAATGTTCAAAATAAATGCATTTTTTTAAATAGATCATTTCATTAATTCAATTAAATCCAATCGATTTCTTTTATAGTTTTTTATGCCCTAATTCCAAAATTTTAAATTTACATTCATCTAATCTAATCGTGTTAATTTGAAGTACATTTATTTCTAAGATCGGTTTGCAAGATATTAATTAAAATACATTTAATTTAATAATCAGACGATTTATTCAAAAATTTAAACAAATTAAAATCAATTTTAATTCAAATTTATAATTTTATCAGTCCTCGAAATGAAAGCACTAAAATTAAAAAATCTATTACTTTTACAATTAAAATTAATAATTAAATTATTCATTTAAAATGTATGTAAAATATATGTAATTGTATTATTAGATTAATTGCAAATCATATTTTTCTTTCGAGATGGTTTTGGACCACCCAGTCATATAAAAACTGTACTTGAATTTTAAAAAATGTCTTATTTCTAATTGGTGAGCAATATTCATATTTGCCATTCCCTTAAATTTTCGATACTCTTCTAATGGTATAAATAATTGCATTTTTTTTAGTTTTAACTTATTTTTTATTTAAAGTTCTTGTGAGTAAGATCATAGTACTTATTTTAAATTGTTCCTTGTGCTTTGTAAATCGTTTAATATTTTACTTAAGTTTGAAAAAAAAAACAAAACCTGAAAAGATGTCTAGCAATGTAAGTGTGTGAAAAATATTATTTCAAATTAATTACTCTACTAAATGATTACAAAATTATTTAATTTAATTAATTGAAATAAATTTATTTATTTTTATAGATTAATCATGAAAGTCAAAGCAACAATCATTCTGCTCCAATACAATCATATCATTATGATGAACAGTTATTGGATTTAGGTAAAATAAAGCTAGAGATGGAACCGTTTAATCAAGAGGATTGGAATTTGCTGATAGTAGATATAAAATATCATTCGAAGAAGAAGAAGATGAAGAAGAAGAAACTGTAATTGTTAACAATTATGTTTAATTTGAAGAAGGCCACATTGACGATATTCCGGATATTCCAGTTATTCACATTATGCTATCTTTACAACCTCTCAGGTTACATTCTACTGCAGTTACATCACACAAAGTTCATGGTTCGGAAATCAAATAGCACATAAATATGGCACAAATATTTCCTGGTGCAGAGCATCGAACACAAAAAGAGCGTGAAATAAGAGCGCTGAATACAATTGCTGTAAGCGTGAGTCGAGCGAAATTAAAAATGCGTGAAGAATCCCTTGAAACTAGTTCATTAAATGCACAAGTCGAAAATGTTACGACTAAGCGTACAATTGCAGCACAAATGGAGTATGTTTTCATAAGAAACATTTATTAAAAGGTATTTGTAACGCAGAAATAATAATAAATTATGTTTCAGTGTGTAAATTATGTATAATATTGTTAGTGTTAATTTTGTTTTTAATATTTTTTTAACTGATTTGTATCATTTCAAAAACTTTTAATTGTGTATATGTATAGTTTTAAATTTATGGCAAATATAGGGTTAGGACTTTGTTTAAAGACAAAAGTAAATATTGTTAATATAGTTTTTTGATCTTAATTTAAATATATTTTATATGCAAAAATTATAATAAATGGACTTTATATAAAAAGAATTCTCTTGCATTTTATTTATACAAATTTTTAATTTTCAGAATAGTTTAATTATTAATTTAAAGCTTGTAATTGAATCGCGCAACTTTCTTTGTTTTCGAGAAGAGTTTTTTCAAATAATTAAAATATTCAATCATTTTTCATTTAAATTTGAGACGATATATTAGTAGTTAGTAGTTAGTCGCATTTTAAAAGATCGACTCTTTTTTAATTAATGATTTTCGTTCATCATCAAAATTAAAAGGAACAAATATAAATTAAATAAAAAGGTTTTTACTTGAGTTTGAGATACAATGTAAAATTATAACGATCTACCAAAAATTATTTAATTAAAATAATTTTCAATATTTACCACTACAGTTAAAATTTTGTCCCACATAAGTAAACTAAAAATATCAAATACAAAAATACATTTTATTAGAAATTACAAACTTACACACTAAAAATATTATTTTTAAGAAACATTTTTAATTATTTCTGTATTATTAATTGCTTGTAGAAACTTCTCCTTGTTATTCCCATCATCATAATATTTTTACTATGTGAATAAGTTTGTATTTAATAATTTTTAATCAAAATTTTCTTCTCGATCATGAATTTTGTAATTCGAATTCTGTATTTTACTTTTTTTATAAAAAAATATATATTTAATTGATTTCAATTAAAAATGTAAACTTGTATTGATGTTTTGAAATTATAATTTTTTAAATCTCACAATTTCATATTGCCTTAAATAAATTGTTTAAAAATGAAATCTTTTGCATTCTATTTTCTTTAAGCATTTGACAAAATCTTGGAAATTTGATAAGGTAATTTTGTAATTCATTTCATTGGATTTGTCTATCTTCATAATTATAAACTGTATTGTCAAACCAAATATTCTATTATTTAAATTGAGTTTAACTTTACTTAATCTCTAAGATATTTCTGGTAGTCTTGTAAATATTATAGAATAAATAAAATTCTCGGAATATGTGTACAAAAAATTACTTAGCCAAATTAGATACTCTGCGAAATATTGAAAAATATAAATAAAATCAAGGTTTACTTAAATATGGAATTTAATTAAAAGTTGTAAATGAGTTTTTATTTCTGATAAATAAATAAAATAAAACAATTAGAGGTCTAACTGTAAAATTAACACGATGATCATAAGAATTTGATTTCGTGTTTGATTACAATGTATGAAATTTTATATCCATACATACGATGAAAGAATATATTATCACAGTTTTCTGTATTCAACATTTTTTATATGCATACCAAGGAATACGTATTAATTTTATTTCAATATATTGATCTTTTTTGAGTTAATCATCAACATTTTAATTATGAAAAGTTTAATAGTTAAAAAATATATCAAGAATTATTCTTGTAATTGAATGGTCATAATTTAACTACATTATCCATATTTATTTGAAATGATTATGCTAATTTTGATTTAAAGTATTTTGAGATGAAAACCCATTTTTAATTTTGAAACTACCAGACATTCCATATTTCCTTTATCAAAATTTTCTATTTAAGATAATTTAATTTTAATTATTATTGATAAAATTAGAACATTAAATTTAGATAACTAGAAGTAAATATTTTGGTTTTTGGAATCAAAATTTGCCAAAACACTTATTTTAAAATGTTATTATTACAAGTTTACTGAATTAAATTCAGATTTCTATTTCTTTATTTTAAAATAAAATTTTATTTGAATCACCCTGCAAAAAAAATCATTGTTCTCTTGCGTAATTGCTGATTGGTAAACTTTTAACTTTAATCCCTTCCATTAATTTTTCTTTACCGTTTTATATCAGCAATTATCATTATAAATACATGACAAAATTCAGTTTTTTAATCATTACAAGTTTCTGTTTTTAATCATTATTTGTGCAGAGTTCCAATTATTTTAAATTGTGTTTTGTTTCGTTTTGAATATTTTATTTAATTTTGTGAAAAAACACTTAGAAAAGATTTTTGGATGGTTAAGTTATCTGTCGAAGAAATTTTTTCGTATTATAAATTAACTATTTTATTACCTCGTGAATTTAATTTTTAATTAGGTGAGCTTTTGTGTAGAAAATTCTACCATATTTCTAACAATAGTAATATTTAAGCTTGATATTAATATACAATATATGATTAGAGATCACAGAAGCCGTATTACGCTACAAGTGACCTACATAATTTATCTGTGTTGAAAATATTTCAATAAACAAAACGAATGCAGCAACAGTGGCATATTGAAATATGCTTTTCAATTTATTTGATAATGAAGATTGGAATTCAAGATCGACGAAACCGTTTTTCGTGTTCAAGGTAAATAATAAATATAAAATTTTAGAACTACTGATTCAAAAAATATGTTTCGATTTCCAATTTAGTTGTGTCAAACCATGGTACAATATACAAATTATTGTAATAAATAAAAACCATTATGAAATGCAAAATTAAATACTTAATAATTTTATGATAATAACAATAGAAAATATTTAGAAAAATTCTATTTTATATATTTTTACCTTTCGTTACAAACCATAAATTATTTTTATATATTCTAGCTACTGCAGTAGAATTTAACGTTAAAGGTTGTAGCTGGGATAGTTGAACTAACTGGAATAACTGGAATATCTACAATTACTTCAGTATGGGGAAGATTTTATATATCCGGGACAAATTCGATAAGGAGAAATTGTTAGACGCCTTCTTCAATTTGAAAATATTTGTTAAAAATTACGACTTTTTCTTCTGCGAATGAAAATTCGTCACTACCATCAACAAATTGTAGTCATCGAGTATTTACTTGTTTCCTAGAATGACTAACAATATTATTCATAATTTACACAATGAACGATAATTAATTATTATTTCTTTGTTCCAAATCACTTTTAGAAAATTAATTTGTTGTAAAATCTCACTTTTTAGAGTTTATCTAATATTCTCCATCTTGCATGCCAGTCAACATCTTCTTTCTTGAGTAAGTTTAAGAGCATGTTTGCATAAACCATTTGTGCTGCAATTGTTTGCTTGGTCGTTATATTTTCGACTTGGGCATTTATTGAACTCGTTTCAAGTGATTCTTCACGCATTTTTAATTTTGCTCGACTCACTCTAGCTGCAAGCGTATTTCTCGCTCTTATTTCGCGTTCTTTTGGTGTTCGATTGCACCAGGAAATGATATTGAAATTAATTGATTTTGATGTGTTAATGTTACAACTTAATAGTAATATCTAACTGTAGTATCAAAGGCTGTACTTTTCTAAAAATATATAAGCGCACATAAACTTTTTAACTTACTTTGTAAAGAGATCTAGGACTGGGACTCAAATAATGTATTATTAAGAACAAAGTAATTAACTAATACAGAAATAATTTTAAAGTGGATTTTTGTATTTCGTATTCTCTTATATTACATTTTAGATTTTTAAAACAATAATTGTTTTTAATGATAAATATCACACTACTAAACGACAAATTAATTAATAATGCTATTTAGGGTTACTTGTAAGATTTCTGACAATTCTTAAACATGTTTTATATTTAATAAAATTAATATAATTAAATTATTTATAATTGTTTTACACTTTATAAAAGTTTATCATATTTTGTATATATAATAAATAATATTTACAATAAAATAATTATGAAATATCAATAAATTCTTTTAATTCTTGTGTTGAAATAAAATCCAACGACCAACAATTTTGTATAATAAAAACAAAAAGAATTTTCAAGTAAATACCGTACAGTAACAAAATTCTATCAGCATGTTAATATCTAAGCAACCTAGAAATATCCAAACACTTAATGTATTGATATTATTATTCGTTTAATCATAATTTATCGATCATCTTTAATAAATTTAAAATCAAATTCTACTATTGATTTAATTTCGATTACAAAAATTAATTTATTATATTGCTATATTCTTTGCCATAATTTCTTTAAGTATTATTTGACAAAACTTACATTTAAGTGCAAAATATTTTAATAAAAGTTATTCTTACCAGTTTCTATTGAAAGTTTGTATTTTAAACTTATATCATTTATGATTTTGTTGTAGCAGGGTAAAGAAATAAAACGTTCGTTCTCGAAATAATTTTTTTTAATAAAATCACTAATTTAATTTATTTGGGTTTATTTAGACTCTTGAAGCTATATTTTAAAAATGTTCAATAATTTTTAATTTTCCTCAATAAAATATTTATTTTTCATGAAATAAAATTGTATAAAATTATGTTAAACATTTTTAACTTATTTTCAATTGCTTTCAAAAAAATAAAAATTACAAAAAAATGGAATTAAAACAACATTGGATCCAACACACTAATTTAAAAAAAACAGCAAATGATGAAGAAACTTTAAGTAAAATATACAAAACCTATTTATTTGGAATGCTTAATTCGCTTAATGCCTCTTATAGTTATAAAATCATTGGTATTCGGTAAAAGTTACTAGAATGCTTTTATTATTAATTATATTTTCTCGTTAGATAGTTTAGTTGTTACTTATTTTCGGTTGAAACACTTTTTTCTTGCATTCCAGTTGTCTTTCATAATAAATTAATCATTCAAAAATTCTTGTGTTTCATTTAACTTAAGTAACAATTAATTAGTTACCTATCAGTATTTTTTTTTAATTCCTTATGTAATTTCAGCATCCGCTAAAACTATAACTAACAATTAATTATAATTATAATTAACAATTAAGTAATAATTTTTAGATGACAGCAATTAAATCTTTGACGCCGTTTATTTTATTTTCAACTTTAGTAATTGATCTATTTTGCTTGTAATAAAATATCGAATTCAAGCAATAATTATCAAGTATCTAAATTATGTATAGAAATGGAATAAGTTTGGATTGTCATTTTATGTTTGGCTTTGTGTATTTCGGGAATAGTTTGAGTTTTTTTTGATTTGTTGTTACAAAGTTATTTGTAATATAAATAATAAGAAATTGGAAATAACGTTGCATTTTTATATATAATAAATATTTTCGCTTTATTGTTTATAATAGAACGATTTTATTACTAAAGAATCTTCATAATTTAATTATAATCCATAATTTAAATCTACCGTATAAAAAACTGATCATTAGAACAATAAGCCATATAATAATCGCATCAGTTTGTTCTATGGATCTGTAAATTGTCAGCCACTTTAAAAGATTTCTTAAAATTTATTTGTTTATCACAAATATTTCTTCATTATTTACGATTTTGAAATGAATTAATTATTAAAGTCGATGTTTACGTAGAAATTTATATTCTGATATTTTAAATAAATACTAACGCAATAGATATTTGGAACGCATCACAATAATTCTGAGATGATTATGAAAGATGATTAGAATTAAATTAATCATGTAAACAAGTTGCATTCTTCCATTCATTATTTATTATACATATGCATGTTTTTTTATCGACGAATAATTACAAAATGGCATGATCCTCAGTTGTAGTTTTGTGGCATGGCTTATAACTACTAATCCTTTAAAGGAGTGCAATTAAAATTTACATGTATGAATATATTTGTCACTAAGCAGCATACGATTAAACAAAATCAAAATGAAAAAATTCGATTTTTGTGTTAGAAATCCAAAATTTCTACGCAACCTAAATTCAAAGCAGAAATATATTCAAATTATCTTTATTAAAATAAACCACGAAAATTACAATTGATGAAATTTTTATTTTTATACTTTTTTTTAATGTTCAAAATAAATGCATTTTTTTAAATAGATCATTTCATTAATTCAATTAAATCCAATCGATTTCTTTTATAGTTTTTTATGCCCTAATTCCAAAATTTTAAATTTACATTCATCTAATTTAATCGCGTTAATTTGAAGTACATTTATTTCTAAGATCGGTTTGCAAGATATTAATTAAAATACATTTAATTTAATAATCAGACGATTTATTCAAAAATTTAAACAAATTAAAATCAATTTTAATTCAAATTTATAATTTTATCAGTCCTCGAAATGAAAGCGCTAAAATTAAAAAATCTATTACTTTTATAATTAAAATGAATAATTAAATTATTCATTTAAAATGTATGTAAAATATATGTAATTGTATTATTAGATTAATTGCAAATCATATTTTTCTTTCGAGATGGTTTTGGACCACCCAGTCATATAAAAACTGTACTTGAATTTTAAAAAATGTCTTATTTCTAATTGGTGAGCAATATTCATATTTGCCATTCCCTTAAATTTTCGATACTCTTCTAATGGTATAAATAATTGCATTTTTTTTAGTTTTAACTTATTTTTTATTTAAAGTTCTTGTGAGTAAGATCATAGTACTTATTTTAAATTGTTCCTTGTGCTTTGTAAATCGTTTAATATTTTACTTAAGTTTCAAATTAATTACTCTACTAAATGATTACAAAATTATTTAATTTAATTAATTGAAATAAATTTATTTATTTTTATAGATTAATCATGAAAGTCAAAGCAACAATCATTCTGCTCCAATACAATCATATCATTATGATGAACAGTTATTGGATTTAGGTAAAATAAAGCTAGAGATGGAACCGTTTAATCAAGAGGATTGGAATTTGCTGATAGTAGTGATAAAATATCATTCGAAGAAGAAGAAGAAGATGAAGAAGAAGAAACCGTAATTGTTAGCAATTATGTTTAATTTGAAGAAGGCCACATTGACGATATTCCGGATATTCCAGTTATTCACATTATGCTATCTTTACAACCTCTCAGGTTACATTCTACTGCAGTTACATCACACAAAGTTCATGGTTCGGAAATCAAATAGCACATAAATATGGCACAAACATTTCCTGGTGCAGAGAATCGAACACAAAAAGAGCGTGAAATTCGATATAATATATAATACATAATACAATTGCTGTAAGCGTGAGTCGAGCGAAATTAAAAATGCGTGAAGAATCCCTTGAAACTAGTTCATTAAATGCACAAGTCGAAAATGTTACGACTAAGCGTACAATTGCAGCACAAATGGAGTATGTTTTCATAAGAAACATTTATTAAAAGTTATTTGTAACGCAGAAATAATAATAAATTATGTTTCAGTGTGTAAATTATGTATAATATTGTTAGTGTTAATTTTGTTTTTAATATTTTTTTAACTGATTTGTATCATTTCAAAAACTTTTAATTGTGTATATGTATAGTTTTAAATTTATGGCAAATATAGGGTTAGGACTTTGTTTAAAGACAAAAGTAAATATTGTTAATATAGTTTTTTGATCTTAATTTAAATATATTTTATATGCAAAAATTATAATAAATGGACTTTATATAAAAAGAATTCTCTTGCATTTTATTTATACAAATTTTTAATTTTCAGAATAGTTTAATTATTAATTTAAAGCTTGTAATTGAATCGCGCAACTTTCTTTGTTTTCGAGAAGAGTTTTTTCAAATAATTAAAATATTCAATCATTTTTCATTTAAATTTGAGACGATATATTAGTAGTTAGTAGTTAGTCGCATTTTAAAAGATCGACTCTTTTTTAATTAATGATTTTCGTTCATCATCAAAATTAAAAGGAACAAATATAAATTAAATAAAAAGGTTTTTACTTGAGTTTGAGATACAATGTAAAATTATAACGATCTACCAAAAATTATTTAATTAAAATAATTTTCAATATTTACCACTACAGTTAAAATTTTGTCCCACATAAGTAAACTAAAAATATCAAATACAAAAATACATTTTATTAGAAATTACAAACTTACACACTAAAAATATTATTTTTAAGAAACATTTTTAATTATTTCTGTATTATTAATTGCTTGTAGAAACTTCTCCTTGTTATTCCCATCATCATAATATTTTTACTATGTGAATAAGTTTGTATTTAATAATTTTTAATCAAAATTTTCTTCTCGATCATGAATTTTGTAATTCGAATTCTGTATTTTACTTTTTTTATAAAAAAATATATATTTAATTGATTTCAATTAAAAATGTAAACTTGTATTGATGTTTTGAAATTATAATTTTTTAAATCTCACAATTTCATATTGCCTTAAATAAATTGTTTAAAAATGAAATCTTTTGCATTCTATTTTCTTTAAGCATTTGACAAAATCTTGGAAATTTGATAAGGTAATTTTGTAATTCATTTCATTGGATTTGTCTATCTTCATAATTATAAACTGTATTGTCAAACCAAATATTCTATTATTTAAATTGAGTTTAACTTTACTTAATCTCTAAGATATTTCTGGTAGTCTTGTAAATATTATAGAATAAATAAAATTCTCGGAATATGTGTACAAAAAATTACTTAGCCAAATTAGATACTCTGCGAAATATTGAAAAATATAAATAAAATCAAGGTTTACTTAAATATGGAATTTAATTAAAAGTTGTAAATGAGTTTTTATTTCTGATAAATAAATAAAATAAAACAATTAGAGGTCTAACTGTAAAATTAACACGATGATCATAAGAATTTGATTTCGTGTTTGATTACAATGTATGAAATTTTATATCCATACATACGATGAAAGAATATATTATCACAGTTTTCTGTATTCAACATTTTTTATATGCATACCAAGGAATACGTATTAATTTTATTTCAATATATTGATCTTTTTTGAGTTAATCATCAACATTTTAATTATGAAAAGTTTAATAGTTAAAAAATATATCAAGAATTATTCTTGTAATTGAATGGTCATAATTTAACTACATTATCCATATTTATTTGAAATGATTATGCTAATTTTGATTTAAAGTATTTTGAGATGAAAACCCATTTTTAATTTTGAAACTACCAGACATTCCATATTTCCTTTATCAAAATTTTCTATTTAAGATAATTTAATTTTAATTATTATTGATAAAATTAGAACATTAAATTTAGATAACTAGAAGTAAATATTTTGGTTTTTGGAATCAAAATTTGCCAAAACACTTATTTTAAAATGTTATTATTACAAGTTTACTGAATTAAATTCAGATTTCTATTTCTTTATTTTAAAATAAAATTTTATTTGAATCACCCTGCAAAAAAAATCATTGTTCTCTTGCGTAATTGCTGATTGGTAAACTTTTAACTTTAATCCCTTCCATTAATTTTTCTTTACCGTTTTATATCAGCAATTATCATTATAAATACATGACAAAATTCAGTTTTTTAATCATTACAAGTTTCTGTTTTTAATCATTATTTGTGCAGAGTTCCAATTATTTTAAATTGTGTTTTGTTTCGTTTTGAATATTTTATTTAATTTTGTGAAAAAACACTTAGAAAAGATTTTTGGATGGTTAAGTTATCTGTCGAAGAAATTTTTTCGTATTATAAATTAACTATTTTATTACCTCGTGAATTTAATTTTTAATTAGGTGAGCTTTTGTGTAGAAAATTCTACCATATTTCTAACAATAGTAATATTTAAGCTTGATATTAATATACAATATATGATTAGAGATCACAGAAGCCGTATTACGCTACAAGTGACCTACATAATTTATCTGTGTTGAAAATATTTCAATAAACAAAACGAATGCAGCAACAGTGGCATATTGAAATATGCTTTTCAATTTATTTGATAATGAAGATTGGAATTCAAGATCGACGAAACCGTTTTTCGTGTTCAAGGTAAATAATAAATATAAAATTTTAGAACTACTGATTCAAAAAATATGTTTCGATTTCCAATTTAGTTGTGTCAAACCATGGTACAATATACAAATTATTGTAATAAATAAAAACCATTATGAAATGCAAAATTAAATACTTAATAATTTTATGATAATAACAATAGAAAATATTTAGAAAAATTCTATTTTATATATTTTTACCTTTCGTTACAAACCATAAATTATTTTTATATATTCTAGCTACTGCAGTAGAATTTAACGTTAAAGGTTGTAGCTGGGATAGTTGAACTAACTGGAATAACTGGAATATCTACAATTACTTCAGTATGGGGAAGATTTTATATATCCGGGACAAATTCGATAAGGAGAAATTGTTAGACGCCTTCTTCAATTTGAAAATATTTGTTAAAAATTACGACTTTTTCTTCTGCGAATGAAAATTCGTCACTACCATCAACAAATTGTAGTCATCGAGTATTTACTTGTTTCCTAGAATGACTAACAATATTATTCATAATTTACACAATGAACGATAATTAATTATTATTTCTTTGTTCCAAATCACTTTTAGAAAATTAATTTGTTGTAAAATCTCACTTTTTAGAGTTTATCTAATATTCTCCATCTTGCATGCCAGTCAACATCTTCTTTCTTGAGTAAGTTTAAGAGCATGTTTGCATAAACCATTTGTGCTGCAATTGTTTGCTTGGTCGTTATATTTTCGACTTGGGCATTTATTGAACTCGTTTCAAGTGATTCTTCACGCATTTTTAATTTTGCTCGACTCACTCTAGCTGCAAGCGTATTTCTCGCTCTTATTTCGCGTTCTTTTGGTGTTCGATTGCACCAGGAAATGATATTGAAATTAATTGATTTTGATGTGTTAATGTTACAACTTAATAGTAATATCTAACTGTAGTATCAAAGGCTGTACTTTTCTAAAAATATATAAGCGCACATAAACTTTTTAACTTACTTTGTAAAGAGATCTAGGACTGGGACTCAAATAATGTATTATTAAGAACAAAGTAATTAACTAATACAGAAATAATTTTAAAGTGGATTTTTGTATTTCGTATTCTCTTATATTACATTTTAGATTTTTAAAACAATAATTGTTTTTAATGATAAATATCACACTACTAAACGACAAATTAATTAATAATGCTATTTAGGGTTACTTGTAAGATTTCTGACAATTCTTAAACATGTTTTATATTTAATAAAATTAATATAATTAAATTATTTATAATTGTTTTACACTTTATAAAAGTTTATCATATTTTGTATATATAATAAATAATATTTACAATAAAATAATTATGAAATATCAATAAATTCTTTTAATTCTTGTGTTGAAATAAAATCCAACGACCAACAATTTTGTATAATA
The DNA here is from genome assembly GCA_963082725.1 of Pedicia rivosa. Classification (NCBI taxonomy): domain Eukaryota; kingdom Metazoa; phylum Arthropoda; class Insecta; order Diptera; family Pediciidae; genus Pedicia; species Pedicia rivosa. The sequence continues at coordinate 25,571,634 of OY720154.1, forward strand.
AAAACAAAAAGAATTTTCAAGTAAATACCGTACAGTAACAAAATTCTATCAGCATGTTAATATCTAAGCAACCTAGAAATATCCAAACACTTAATGTATTGATATTATTATTCGTTTAATCATAATTTATCGATCATCTTTAATAAATTTAAAATCAAATTCTACTATTGATTTAATTTCGATTACAAAAATTAATTTATTATATTGCTATATTCTTTGCCATAATTTCTTTAAGTATTATTTGACAAAACTTACATTTAAGTGCAAAATATTTTAATAAAAGTTATTCTTACCAGTTTCTATTGAAAGTTTGTATTTTAAACTTATATCATTTATGATTTTGTTGTAGCAGGGTAAAGAAATAAAACGTTCGTTCTCGAAATAATTTTTTTTAATAAAATCACTAATTTAATTTATTTGGGTTTATTTAGACTCTTGAAGCTATATTTTAAAAATGTTCAATAATTTTTAATTTTCCTCAATAAAATATTTATTTTTCATGAAATAAAATTGTATAAAATTATGTTAAACATTTTTAACTTATTTTCAATTGCTTTCAAAAAAATAAAAATTACAAAAAAATGGAATTAAAACAACATTGGATCCAACACACTAATTTAAAAAAAACAGCAAATGATGAAGAAACTTTAAGTAAAATATACAAAACCTATTTATTTGGAATGCTTAATTCGCTTAATGCCTCTTATAGTTATAAAATCATTGGTATTCGGTAAAAGTTACTAGAATGCTTTTATTATTAATTATATTTTCTCGTTAGATAGTTTAGTTGTTACTTATTTTCGGTTGAAACACTTTTTTCTTGCATTCCAGTTGTCTTTCATAATAAATTAATCATTCAAAAATTCTTGTGTTTCATTTAACTTAAGTAACAATTAATTAGTTACCTATCAGTATTTTTTTTTAATTCCTTATGTAATTTCAGCATCCGCTAAAACTATAACTAACAATTAATTATAATTATAATTAACAATTAAGTAATAATTTTTAGATGACAGCAATTAAATCTTTGACGCCGTTTATTTTATTTTCAACTTTAGTAATTGATCTATTTTGCTTGTAATAAAATATCGAATTCAAGCAATAATTATCAAGTATCTAAATTATGTATAGAAATGGAATAAGTTTGGATTGTCATTTTATGTTTGGCTTTGTGTATTTCGGGAATAGTTTGAGTTTTTTTTGATTTGTTGTTACAAAGTTATTTGTAATATAAATAATAAGAAATTGGAAATAACGTTGCATTTTTATATATAATAAATATTTTCGCTTTATTGTTTATAATAGAACGATTTTATTACTAAAGAATCTTCATAATTTAATTATAATCCATAATTTAAATCTACCGTATAAAAAACTGATCATTAGAACAATAAGCCATATAATAATCGCATCAGTTTGTTCTATGGATCTGTAAATTGTCAGCCACTTTAAAAGATTTCTTAAAATTTATTTGTTTATCACAAATATTTCTTCATTATTTACGATTTTGAAATGAATTAATTATTAAAGTCGATGTTTACGTAGAAATTTATATTCTGATATTTTAAATAAATACTAACGCAATAGATATTTGGAACGCATCACAATAATTCTGAGATGATTATGAAAGATGATTAGAATTAAATTAATCATGTAAACAAGTTGCATTCTTCCATTCATTATTTATTATACATATGCATGTTTTTTTATCGACGAATAATTACAAAATGGCATGATCCTCAGTTGTAGTTTTGTGGCATGGCTTATAACTACTAATCCTTTAAAGGAGTGCAATTAAAATTTACATGTATGAATATATTTGTCACTAAGCAGCATACGATTAAACAAAATCAAAATGAAAAAATTCGATTTTTGTGTTAGAAATCCAAAATTTCTACGCAACCTAAATTCAAAGCAGAAATATATTCAAATTATCTTTATTAAAATAAACCACGAAAATTACAATTGATGAAATTTTTATTTTTATACTTTTTTTTAATGTTCAAAATAAATGCATTTTTTTAAATAGATCATTTCATTAATTCAATTAAATCCAATCGATTTCTTTTATAGTTTTTTATGCCCTAATTCCAAAATTTTAAATTTACATTCATCTAATTTAATCGCGTTAATTTGAAGTACATTTATTTCTAAGATCGGTTTGCAAGATATTAATTAAAATACATTTAATTTAATAATCAGACGATTTATTCAAAAATTTAAACAAATTAAAATCAATTTTAATTCAAATTTATAATTTTATCAGTCCTCGAAATGAAAGCGCTAAAATTAAAAAATCTATTACTTTTATAATTAAAATGAATAATTAAATTATTCATTTAAAATGTATGTAAAATATATGTAATTGTATTATTAGATTAATTGCAAATCATATTTTTCTTTCGAGATGGTTTTGGACCACCCAGTCATATAAAAACTGTACTTGAATTTTAAAAAATGTCTTATTTCTAATTGGTGAGCAATATTCATATTTGCCATTCCCTTAAATTTTCGATACTCTTCTAATGGTATAAATAATTGCATTTTTTTTAGTTTTAACTTATTTTTTATTTAAAGTTCTTGTGAGTAAGATCATAGTACTTATTTTAAATTGTTCCTTGTGCTTTGTAAATCGTTTAATATTTTACTTAAGTTTCAAATTAATTACTCTACTAAATGATTACAAAATTATTTAATTTAATTAATTGAAATAAATTTATTTATTTTTATAGATTAATCATGAAAGTCAAAGCAACAATCATTCTGCTCCAATACAATCATATCATTATGATGAACAGTTATTGGATTTAGGTAAAATAAAGCTAGAGATGGAACCGTTTAATCAAGAGGATTGGAATTTGCTGATAGTAGTGATAAAATATCATTCGAAGAAGAAGAAGAAGATGAAGAAGAAGAAACCGTAATTGTTAGCAATTATGTTTAATTTGAAGAAGGCCACATTGACGATATTCCGGATATTCCAGTTATTCACATTATGCTATCTTTACAACCTCTCAGGTTACATTCTACTGCAGTTACATCACACAAAGTTCATGGTTCGGAAATCAAATAGCACATAAATATGGCACAAACATTTCCTGGTGCAGAGAATCGAACACAAAAAGAGCGTGAAATTCGATATAATATATAATACATAATACAATTGCTGTAAGCGTGAGTCGAGCGAAATTAAAAATGCGTGAAGAATCCCTTGAAACTAGTTCATTAAATGCACAAGTCGAAAATGTTACGACTAAGCGTACAATTGCAGCACAAATGGAGTATGTTTTCATAAGAAACATTTATTAAAAGTTATTTGTAACGCAGAAATAATAATAAATTATGTTTCAGTGTGTAAATTATGTATAATATTGTTAGTGTTAATTTTGTTTTTAATATTTTTTTAACTGATTTGTATCATTTCAAAAACTTTTAATTGTGTATATGTATAGTTTTAAATTTATGGCAAATATAGGGTTAGGACTTTGTTTAAAGACAAAAGTAAATATTGTTAATATAGTTTTTTGATCTTAATTTAAATATATTTTATATGCAAAAATTATAATAAATGGACTTTATATAAAAAGAATTCTCTTGCATTTTATTTATACAAATTTTTAATTTTCAGAATAGTTTAATTATTAATTTAAAGCTTGTAATTGAATCGCGCAACTTTCTTTGTTTTCGAGAAGAGTTTTTTCAAATAATTAAAATATTCAATCATTTTTCATTTAAATTTGAGACGATATATTAGTAGTTAGTAGTTAGTCGCATTTTAAAAGATCGACTCTTTTTTAATTAATGATTTTCGTTCATCATCAAAATTAAAAGGAACAAATATAAATTAAATAAAAAGGTTTTTACTTGAGTTTGAGATACAATGTAAAATTATAACGATCTACCAAAAATTATTTAATTAAAATAATTTTCAATATTTACCACTACAGTTAAAATTTTGTCCCACATAAGTAAACTAAAAATATCAAATACAAAAATACATTTTATTAGAAATTACAAACTTACACACTAAAAATATTATTTTTAAGAAACATTTTTAATTATTTCTGTATTATTAATTGCTTGTAGAAACTTCTCCTTGTTATTCCCATCATCATAATATTTTTACTATGTGAATAAGTTTGTATTTAATAATTTTTAATCAAAATTTTCTTCTCGATCATGAATTTTGTAATTCGAATTCTGTATTTTACTTTTTTTATAAAAAAATATATATTTAATTGATTTCAATTAAAAATGTAAACTTGTATTGATGTTTTGAAATTATAATTTTTTAAATCTCACAATTTCATATTGCCTTAAATAAATTGTTTAAAAATGAAATCTTTTGCATTCTATTTTCTTTAAGCATTTGACAAAATCTTGGAAATTTGATAAGGTAATTTTGTAATTCATTTCATTGGATTTGTCTATCTTCATAATTATAAACTGTATTGTCAAACCAAATATTCTATTATTTAAATTGAGTTTAACTTTACTTAATCTCTAAGATATTTCTGGTAGTCTTGTAAATATTATAGAATAAATAAAATTCTCGGAATATGTGTACAAAAAATTACTTAGCCAAATTAGATACTCTGCGAAATATTGAAAAATATAAATAAAATCAAGGTTTACTTAAATATGGAATTTAATTAAAAGTTGTAAATGAGTTTTTATTTCTGATAAATAAATAAAATAAAACAATTAGAGGTCTAACTGTAAAATTAACACGATGATCATAAGAATTTGATTTCGTGTTTGATTACAATGTATGAAATTTTATATCCATACATACGATGAAAGAATATATTATCACAGTTTTCTGTATTCAACATTTTTTATATGCATACCAAGGAATACGTATTAATTTTATTTCAATATATTGATCTTTTTTGAGTTAATCATCAACATTTTAATTATGAAAAGTTTAATAGTTAAAAAATATATCAAGAATTATTCTTGTAATTGAATGGTCATAATTTAACTACATTATCCATATTTATTTGAAATGATTATGCTAATTTTGATTTAAAGTATTTTGAGATGAAAACCCATTTTTAATTTTGAAACTACCAGACATTCCATATTTCCTTTATCAAAATTTTCTATTTAAGATAATTTAATTTTAATTATTATTGATAAAATTAGAACATTAAATTTAGATAACTAGAAGTAAATATTTTGGTTTTTGGAATCAAAATTTGCCAAAACACTTATTTTAAAATGTTATTATTACAAGTTTACTGAATTAAATTCAGATTTCTATTTCTTTATTTTAAAATAAAATTTTATTTGAATCACCCTGCAAAAAAAATCATTGTTCTCTTGCGTAATTGCTGATTGGTAAACTTTTAACTTTAATCCCTTCCATTAATTTTTCTTTACCGTTTTATATCAGCAATTATCATTATAAATACATGACAAAATTCAGTTTTTTAATCATTACAAGTTTCTGTTTTTAATCATTATTTGTGCAGAGTTCCAATTATTTTAAATTGTGTTTTGTTTCGTTTTGAATATTTTATTTAATTTTGTGAAAAAACACTTAGAAAAGATTTTTGGATGGTTAAGTTATCTGTCGAAGAAATTTTTTCGTATTATAAATTAACTATTTTATTACCTCGTGAATTTAATTTTTAATTAGGTGAGCTTTTGTGTAGAAAATTCTACCATATTTCTAACAATAGTAATATTTAAGCTTGATATTAATATACAATATATGATTAGAGATCACAGAAGCCGTATTACGCTACAAGTGACCTACATAATTTATCTGTGTTGAAAATATTTCAATAAACAAAACGAATGCAGCAACAGTGGCATATTGAAATATGCTTTTCAATTTATTTGATAATGAAGATTGGAATTCAAGATCGACGAAACCGTTTTTCGTGTTCAAGGTAAATAATAAATATAAAATTTTAGAACTACTGATTCAAAAAATATGTTTCGATTTCCAATTTAGTTGTGTCAAACCATGGTACAATATACAAATTATTGTAATAAATAAAAACCATTATGAAATGCAAAATTAAATACTTAATAATTTTATGATAATAACAATAGAAAATATTTAGAAAAATTCTATTTTATATATTTTTACCTTTCGTTACAAACCATAAATTATTTTTATATATTCTAGCTACTGCAGTAGAATTTAACGTTAAAGGTTGTAGCTGGGATAGTTGAACTAACTGGAATAACTGGAATATCTACAATTACTTCAGTATGGGGAAGATTTTATATATCCGGGACAAATTCGATAAGGAGAAATTGTTAGACGCCTTCTTCAATTTGAAAATATTTGTTAAAAATTACGACTTTTTCTTCTGCGAATGAAAATTCGTCACTACCATCAACAAATTGTAGTCATCGAGTATTTACTTGTTTCCTAGAATGACTAACAATATTATTCATAATTTACACAATGAACGATAATTAATTATTATTTCTTTGTTCCAAATCACTTTTAGAAAATTAATTTGTTGTAAAATCTCACTTTTTAGAGTTTATCTAATATTCTCCATCTTGCATGCCAGTCAACATCTTCTTTCTTGAGTAAGTTTAAGAGCATGTTTGCATAAACCATTTGTGCTGCAATTGTTTGCTTGGTCGTTATATTTTCGACTTGGGCATTTATTGAACTCGTTTCAAGTGATTCTTCACGCATTTTTAATTTTGCTCGACTCACTCTAGCTGCAAGCGTATTTCTCGCTCTTATTTCGCGTTCTTTTGGTGTTCGATTGCACCAGGAAATGATATTGAAATTAATTGATTTTGATGTGTTAATGTTACAACTTAATAGTAATATCTAACTGTAGTATCAAAGGCTGTACTTTTCTAAAAATATATAAGCGCACATAAACTTTTTAACTTACTTTGTAAAGAGATCTAGGACTGGGACTCAAATAATGTATTATTAAGAACAAAGTAATTAACTAATACAGAAATAATTTTAAAGTGGATTTTTGTATTTCGTATTCTCTTATATTACATTTTAGATTTTTAAAACAATAATTGTTTTTAATGATAAATATCACACTACTAAACGACAAATTAATTAATAATGCTATTTAGGGTTACTTGTAAGATTTCTGACAATTCTTAAACATGTTTTATATTTAATAAAATTAATATAATTAAATTATTTATAATTGTTTTACACTTTATAAAAGTTTATCATATTTTGTATATATAATAAATAATATTTACAATAAAATAATTATGAAATATCAATAAATTCTTTTAATTCTTGTGTTGAAATAAAATCCAACGACCAACAATTTTGTATAATAAAAACAAAAAGAATTTTCAAGTAAATACCGTACAGTAACAAAATTCTATCAGCATGTTAATATCTAAGCAACCTAGAAATATCCAAACACTTAATGTATTGATATTATTATTCGTTTAATCATAATTTATCGATCATCTTTAATAAATTTAAAATCAAATTCTACTATTGATTTAATTTCGATTACAAAAATTAATTTATTATATTGCTATATTCTTTGCCATAATTTCTTTAAGTATTATTTGACAAAACTTACATTTAAGTGCAAAATATTTTAATAAAAGTTATTCTTACCAGTTTCTATTGAAAGTTTGTATTTTAAACTTATATCATTTATGATTTTGTTGTAGCAGGGTAAAGAAATAAAACGTTCGTTCTCGAAATAATTTTTTTTAATAAAATCACTAATTTAATTTATTTGGGTTTATTTAGACTCTTGAAGCTATATTTTAAAAATGTTCAATAATTTTTAATTTTCCTCAATAAAATATTTATTTTTCATGAAATAAAATTGTATAAAATTATGTTAAACATTTTTTACTTATTTTCAATTGCTTTCAAAAAAATAAAAATTACAAAAGAATGGAATTAAAACAACATTGGATCCAACACACTAATTTTAAAAAAAAACAGCAAATGATGAAGAAACTTAAAGTAAAATATTAAACAGTTTAGACTTTAATTCTATTTGACAGCTGTCAAAGGGAAAAAAAAATAAAAAAAAAAGAATAAAATAAGAAAAATGATAGTGACTGGTCAATAAGTAAGGAATTTATTTCAACTCAGACCAAATTTTATCTCAGGGATGAGATAAACAATATAGGAGAAGAAGAAAGTAAAATATACAAAACTTATTTATTTGGAATGCTAAATTCGCTTAATGCCTCTTATAGTTATAAAATTATTGGTATTCGGTAAAAGTTACAATTACTAGAATGCTTTTATTATTAATTATATTTTCTCGTTAGATAGTTTAGTTGTTACTTATTTTCGATTGAAACAACTTTTTTCTTGCATTCCAGTTGTCTTTGATAATAAACTAAAACATTCAAAATTTCTTCTATTTCATTTAACTTAAGTAACAATTAGTTATATAAGTTACCTATAGATGTCAGTTTTTTTTTTTTTAATTCTATTTGTAATTTCAGCATCCGCTAAAACTATAACTCTTATTTATGTCTAGTTTATTTTATTTCATCGTGCCAGTGTTCCTCGTTTTTTTCATTAGATGTAATCTGGAAATAAAATCTAACCACGATCTGTATTATTAATTTTCTCTAAAATAACAACAACATATTTGATCGTGAACGTCATGAAAATATAAATTAACCATTTCACCTACTTGGATTATTGTTGAATCTGATAATATTTTCTTATTTTTTCATAATAAGGAAAACAGAATCTTAAGCTAAATAAGTAATGAATGTAAGGAACATATAAAATAAAAAACAAAACGTCAAGAATTTATTACTTTTTATTGGAAGCAATAGAATAAAAATTTACTAAAATATTCCTATTTCTAACTTTACAATAAGTTTACTTACATTATAAATTTTTTTGCATTTATGAAGAAAAAAAAAATACCAAAAATGCAATCAAACGACAAAAAATAAAAACATTTTTTTTTTCAAAAATTACAACCTTGTCTGAAAATGAAAAAAAAAATGAAATGCAAAATTCTTATAAAATAATTATTTATTTCAAATTTATCAAACACAATAAAATGTCAGACAACATGCAAACTTAATTATTTATTATAGTCGATAGACAAAATTATTGAAATCTTTGTCTTAGAAAATTAAAAGTACAATTAAAAATGTAGAAAGATACCAACACCCTTATATTACATTTATAAAAGTACACACTAAAAATATTATTCAAGACTGACGTTAAAAAATATTATATATAAAATTACACATTAAAAATATTATTCATAATTATTAAATATTGAATGGTAATAATTTCTGTGTTTCTACTCATTTTTAAACATTCCTTCTTATAGGACGTTATTTAGTGCAACATATGTTTTTTGTATTTACATATTCTCGCCGGAAACGCGCTTCCATCTTGCGTCCCAATTCTCGTCTTCTTTATCAAGTAAATTTAATAACATATTCGCATAAACTCTTTGGGCTGCAATAGTTCTTTTGGTTGTAATATTCTCAATTTTGGCCTGTAATGCATTTGTTTCCAACGAATCCTCACGTATTTTTGACTTTGCTCGACTAACTCTAGCCGCGACTGTATTTTTAGTTCTGAGCTCGCGCTCTTTCGGTGTTCTGTTTTGTGCACCATCAAAAGTACGAGCCATTTTTTTATGATATTTAAATGTAATACCAGCAACAATAAGTTCCTCTGGGTTGGAATCTGTTGTATTTGAACCAGAAATTGCTTCTGTCTCGGAAGGCTGGGTTGCATTCATTGTTTTAACATGTGGTACAATTTCATGTGTTTCTGGTTCTGCTTGGAATGTTATATTTTCGCTCATATCAACACATCCTTTTTCATTCTGTTCTTGTTCGACACTGGTAGATAAATTTAGTGGTTCACATGCAGAACTTGGAGAGTTGTATATCATATTTGGCATGCTCTTATTGAGCTTGAACTTCATTACTGTGTATTTACTTAATTCATCAGTGTCTGTCTTTGATGTGGAATCATCAATAAAACTGTTGATCGTTGCATTGTTTTTAGATTTATGGATGGAAATCTGGAAATTCAAAATTTTTTGTTTTAGTTTATAAATAATCAAATCAAATATTTTCTTTAAGAATTAATTAAATAAAAAAAAAGTTTTTATAGTAAAATATGTAATTAGTTGAAAAAACAACGATTTTAAAATCCATCAAATAAATGAATATTTAATTGATATTAAATAATATTATTGAACTAGAAATTTATTTAAGATTTTAATTAAAACTTAAAACAACTTACATTGGATTGCATCTTTTTTGATTTATTTTTTAAACGAAAAAGTTAAACAAAATCAAACAAATCACAATTTTTAAAATAAGGACCTTACAGAAAGAAACTTTAAACACTTAATGGTCTACAACTTAAAACGACGGAGCATTTATACTAGGTGCAATATAACTCGAAAATTTAAGGGAAGGGGCTAAAATTAATGGGTAACCAATGAACGACGAGGCAATTGTATACCTACTTCGGGGTTTTCCGGAATACTCAGACTTAAAAATATAAGGCGGGATTTTATTTAATCATAGAAATAATTAAATAAATAAAATTGATCATCTACCAATTTAATACTGATTAATTGAAATACAGTGTATCCATAATTTGAATTTTATAACTTTCTTAATGTTTGGTGGATTAGACATATGAAGACCGATTTGCTTGAATTTAAAACTAATATGCAGTTCATAATTTTAATTATAAAATAAATTTTCATAAAATGTTTGATCAAAGCATCAAAATTATTAAATAGAAACAAACATAAATTTTTAAATATTTTTTCTTGTTCGTGGGTATGGAAATTTAATTTATAAAAATTTACTTAACCAAACTTATCAAATATGATGGTTTTGATAAAAAAATTTAAGTACCTTGAACAATTTAAAATAAAAGAATTTATAGAAAATTGTCAAAATACGGAAAAATTCGATAATGAAATAAACAAATCATCTTCTCTGATTTTTAATCCTATAGAAAAATAAATGAACGTTTATTTATTTTAATCCATGTCTTTACAATTTTAGAAAATTTATATTCAGTTTTTATCCGAAAAATTAAATTTTATACGAAATATTGAACAAAAAAAAATGCTTTAAGTGTTTATCTTGTTGTTAAAATGTACATCAGTTTATCAATTTGATTTTGGTAATTGTGGATAAGAAATTTTTAAGTAAAGAGCACTACTTAAAATAAATCCTGATATATAATATTTCATTAAATATCTTGTAGAGTCATCCAAAACATATTTTCATATTACAATATTTGATAGAATTTTTCCCGCTCTTTTAACATTTAAAAATGTTGATATTAGGGACAAAATCTTAGTTCTTGGTAAAATATAATTTAAGTGAAAATAAAAACACAATAACTTATTCAGACATAAAATATCATTACTTTATAATCTTTTTATTTTAAAAAATATCCACCTCTAAAAAGTCATTAAAATAATCATCTTTTGTTAGTAAAAACCTACCAGAAAAATAAAAATAGGGGCTAAAGGTTTTTTCATATTCTTTTGAATTCTATCAACTTGTATTGTTTTGTATGGTGTCATTTTATCTAATTGTTTTATTGTATATAAAAAAAAATTACTTTTATACCTACGAACTGCAAAATTATTAAATTGAAAATAAAAATTGTAAGGGATTTTATTACTGTCTAAAGATATTTAGGTAACGGTTCTTATTGATTATATACATACACACACACAAACAATAGACGAGAAAATTTCTTTAATTTTTTTAAACACAATTAATTTTAAATAAAAAATATTGAAGAAATGTTTTACTTTATGGTTTAAATAATAAGTTTTTTTATTTTAATATTACTGAAACTGAATTAGAATTGTAATATTTTGTTGTTAAAAAATAAATAAATAAAAACAAGAATCACGGCTAAATCATTTAAAGAATACAATCGTCGAAAGGATTTAATTTTGTGTTTGATTATCGATTAAGAATGTTTATGTTTACGAATACAAAAATTTAATTATGTCCATTATTTCATACCAAATATTCATTACTTAGTTTATTAGTTTATACTTAAATGTTTATTATTAAATTCTACTAAATTTCTACAATCTACAATGTTTCTGTAAATCTGTTGTTAAAAGCAAATTATGAAATATTATTAACTTCAAAATAAAAGTTGTAGCGTAATATATACAAATTCTTCTTATTTCTGCATCATGCATCATACATTTTTCGATTTACATATTAAAATTAAGAAATTTCTGAAAAAAACCAAATTCCGCTTAGATAATTAGATAAAATAAAGTTAAGAAAGCCATTGTATGGTGTACAAAAATTAATAATGGCCATACCCCAACGAGCGCGACACGACAGATTTGGGTTTTAAAATCGTAAAGTATTCTCCATCGAACGCGACGCGATTTTCTGTCGTATGAAACTGTTAAAACTTCACTATTTCTGTTAAAATATAAGTATATATTTCTTTCCACTTCAATTATCAATAATTCGTCGAAATTCATAAAATTGCTTTTCATGTTTATTATTATATTTATTTTTAGTTAATTTTAATTTGACAGTTCAAAAAATGTGGCGACAAACTGTTGTCGCAAAAGTGTGGGCGTTAATGTTTTGCAACGGTCGCGCTCTGAAACAAAATCCAAAAAATGTGTTATGCCAAAAACGTCTTTATGAAGTTGAAATCGCGTAGCAAACATTGTTTACGACAAGAAATACGTGGCGTCGCGCTTGGTGGGCCATAACAAATATATGTTTTTACAAAAATTGAATATTATTTCACTACAAAGTAATGAACACATTGCAAAATTTTTGAAAATTTTATTTATGACTGATTCACTAGTATATGGTTGTTTATATTATACTGAATTTATTAAATTCAGTATTTAATCTCAGTGATTATAATTAGTATTTTTCTAATACTTTGTATATAGTTTGACATCAGCTAGAATAAAAATACATGATTGAAGAAAATGTGTAACATTCATATTACCCTTAAATAACAGTAGCGGTCGTAATGTTTGTGATGATTACTATAATAAACTAAAAGACAGATTTTCTGATGTTTCCCTTATAATTTTATCACCATTCGTATTCTGTGACCAATTTACGAATTCATAGAAGGCCTATGCGTACAAAAAGCATATAACAAAAGATTAGATTCTGTTCCTATTTTTTATGATTTGTATATTTGTATCTAAAACATATGTGAAGGTCTTATAATGTATGAAACAAAATATAAAATATTTTACTCGTTACTTTTAATTTAAATCCAAAAATTCAACGTTTAAAATACAAAAGTTACAACTTTTCAGCTCATTGTTTTATTAGATAAATTGCAAATAATATGTTATAAATATTTTTTTTTTCTCATAAATTAAGTTAACTCATCTAATACCGTATACCTGGCTATTTTCAATAATTTAAAGTTCTTTCAATGTGTGCGTTTAATGTGAAATAAAAAATTGAACGAAAGCAAATCTTTCAATTTTTTGCGCAAAAATAAAATTTTAAATTAAAATATTTAAAACTGTTAAACTGAAAGTTAAAGTAAATTAATTAATATATAAGATGATATTTTAAATAGAATTAATAAAAATGAGTGAAAACTTTTCCGCCAAAGCTAAAGCAGCCTGCAATAAACATTTTTTGGACATTTATTTTTATTTAAGTGGAATAAATTTCGAAAATTCAGAAGATACTTGCAATCCAGTAAATAACATATTAATAGAGATAAAAAATTATCAATTAGAAATTTCGAATCGCCTTGATAATGGAGCTAATGTTTACACGGATGGTGATTTTTGGGATTTTATAATAAAAGAAGGAAATCAGAAGGATTTATATTGGCATATTATCTTCAAAATAAAGATCAATTTCCAAATGATTTCGATAAATGTTACAAGCAACATGAATTTATCATGGAGCTTTTTAATACACACTCCACTGTTATAAAATCTTTTAACACAAATCTTCCTGTAAATGAAACTGATGGTAATAGAGACATATTTTTGATCGTCGCTGGCAAACACATCATATACATCAGCTTCGAGAGACAAATTGTTTTTATGCAAACATTGTTGTGGAATTAAAACAATATCGTAGGATTTAAATAAATTTTTTTCAATATTCGTAATATTATAATTTTGTATTCATTTCTGTTTTAGCTGAAAAGTTTTTATATTATACAAGGATGTCTGAACAACAATTTAATTTTCTCTTAGAATTGGTTGCACCAAGAATAGAGAAATTTCATTTATATAGAAGGACTATGCCATCAGAAATTCGTCTTCTTGTTACATTAAGACATTTAGCTACTGGAATGGGGCATGAAAATATTGCAATAGATTATCTGATAAAAAAAATCAACAACAAAATAAATAATTCTAGAAACGTGTCATGCCATTTATGATGTATTATTGCCATTATACTTGAAATGGACAAACTTATATTCAATATCAAGTGATTGTAGTAATATTCATAAATTTCCAAATTGTTGTGGTGTAGTTGAGAGAAAACATATATGAATTAAAAACCCAGCTCACAATGTTGGTAAATATTATAATTTTTAAGCAATTTTATAGCATATTTTGTTGGCACTAATTGTAATTTTATTTATGCTGTCATCGGTGGATTTGGATCACAACCAGATAAGGATACTTTTAATTGTTCTACTTTGGGACGAGCTATGGCCTGATAATAAAAATCTTAATGGCTCTGATATTTTATTTCATCATTTTCTAATTGTTGATGAAGGTTTTTCAATTCAAAAACAATTTTTACGAAAGGGGAAATTGAAGGAAGTCCATCGTATGCAGAAAATATAGTAAAAGCAGTAATAACTCTGCATAATTCTATAATACAAACATCTGATGACATAAATACACCACAAATATCTGTTACTGTAACAAATGATGCAGGGTTTGATAATTTTATACATGCAACACGAACACCAAATTTTGATGGCATTGCAGCTAGAGATATTTATAAAGATTACTTATTTTCATTAAATGCAAATTAATAAACAGAAAATAAGAATAATAAATTGATCCATGAAAAACTTTAAAATTTTTGTTTATTAAAAATAATGGTTCTTTTATTTTATATTTCGTCTTTTATTTATTTAAAAAAATAAATACACAAATATTATCATTATTTCGTGTAATCTGTGATATTAGTGCTAAATTTTGCAAATAATTTAGTGGTCACATGTAATGATTCAATCAGCGTCAACGCTCCTTATATCCTATTATTTCTTCTGTTTAGCATATTGTTCTTCAGATACTTTATCTTTGATATAACTTGTTTTCCTGAAATATTGAGAAAATAAAGACTTATAATATTAACACAACCATTTTAATTAAAATGTTTATTCTTTAACAAAACGGTTCTAATGAATTCAGTCAGATAGCCGTAGTTTCTCTAGTTTCTCTTAAATCTCTTTACAGATTTACGTATCCTCATAAAAATTAGAAAACAATGTTATATAAATTTTAATAAATAATAGTTTGTAATAAATAATCTCAATTAAGAACAATATTTTAAACCATAAAAAAAATTGGTAAGACATTCGAAAGTTTTTATTTATTGGAAGTTTATATATGAAAGTAAGAAAACATTGCATTTCCCATCTTTATTAATCTATCCATTTAAGTTGTATTTTGAGTTTTGAACTATCATTTAATAAAATGATCAGCAGTGATCATATCATTGGCCAAAAAGTTTTCAAATTGTTTATTCAATCTTTATCCCAATTTACCTTATCCACCTTATGCACCAACGAATTCTGTTTCCTTTATCTTAAAATGTCTTATACAAATTTCACTGTATTTTGTAAAATGTCTAGAAATATTTTATTCGAGTGTAAAAATCTATCATTGCTACGGGGAAAAGTAAATATACGATTATTAAATGGGTTCACATTTTTCCAAATTAACAAATTTTTATTATGTTAAGTTTATTTATGGAATTCATTTTTGTAGTCGATACATATCATAATTATAATTAAATAATAAACATAATCTAATAAAAATAAAAATAAATTATAATTTTGATTGTGTTATTGTTTCAAATATTAACGCAGAATAAAAAAAAAATACAGTTTTGATTGCATAAATAATCAGAATCACACTAAGAAATAAATTCCGAGATTGTGTTAAAATCCTCATGATCTGAAAAAAATAATAATTATAATCATAATAAAAAGGTTAACAACAACAATTGAAATAATAACAGACTCTTTATTCTATACAAATTAAAATTCTAGCATTGGTTTGACACATTAATTTGTTTCTGTGTATAAAATCATACAAAATATTCAATGTCAAATAATAATTAATTAAATGTTTCCAGTTTAAATCCATCTCAAACATTTCTAATAATCTGTATAACTTAAGTTTCTTTAAAACCCATTAAATTATTTCCATAGGACTTTATAAAATAATTTTTAGATAATTTTTTATTAAAAAGTTTAAAATAATGATGAATATCATTATTCGAATTGTTTTAATCATCGAATTAGATAATGTGGTTTTAATTATTTCTTTAGATTTAAAATAAAAGCAAAAATTCACTATTTTCATATAACAAATAGTTTCGTCATTTATTTATTTATTTATTTAAAATTGATTAATAACTAATCTGACTAAAAATTAAATTTCTAAAAAAAATTTTTATTGTTTCAATTATAATTCTCATCAAAACCTGAGGTTTTTAGTGTATTAGTTTTATATTTTTATTTTTGAATACAATTTTATTTCGGACATATATTTGATTGGTAGATTTTTTTTTCTTTTATCCCTTCCATTAAATTTTTTTTACCGTTTGATATCAACAATTATCATTATATAAGCTTGTGAAATTTCCGTCTTTAATCATTATTTGTGCAAAGTTCCAATTAGTTTAAATTGTGATTTTTTAATTGTTTACTGTTCTCATTTGAATATTTTATTTTAATTTGTGAAGAAAAAATGTTCACCTTTGTAAGTTTATATATAAAGATGAAAATTTTTCGTTAAGCATATATTTAGTCTAGTTCTTGAAATTGTTTTTTAATTAAGTGAATTAAAAATGAAAAAAATCTCTATATTATAGCACGCAAGCAGTTTCATCCATAAGTATAACAATGAGATCGTTAAAAATTTTTACAGTGATTCGAACATATATTCTTTAAAAAAAAGTACGAATGAATTTAGTCAATGTGAAGCTATCAAATTTAACCTTCATAGAAGCATGCCAAATATGATATGCAGATCACCAAGTTCATGTGTCCTAAATTCCGTTCGTGAACCATTGAATTTATCTATACTGAATCAGCAATTGAATGAATTAGAATTTGCTGACAATAATTCCGAGTTGTCATTTGAAGAGAAAGAAGCAAACAATGACGATAATATTGACGAAGAAATGTATCAAATGATCAATTCAAGTCAATCTTCAGATACCGATTCATCTATAAATATGATTTTAACGGATTCAGCATCAGATGAATCAGGTAATATTTTTGATTATTAAATTCCATCTAGCAAAAGCATTGCACGTAAATTATTTATAGGTGTTGAATTTTCACCAACCCCACGAAGAAGAAATGTCGAAGATGCCAGAGAGCGTCGAGCTAGAATGAGAATGCAGAGGGCATCTTTAGAAACAAATGCAATGTTAGCGAAAATTGAAAATATTACAACTAAAAAATCAATTGCAGCAAAAATGGCATATGCGAATATGCTTCTAAATTTACTAGATAAAGAAGAGATTGATTTTCATGAAGAATGGAAAAAATTCCAGGGTGAAAATAAATAAGAGGAAATTTTGTATATTAAGTATATAAACAATTATCACAAATAACAATTATTAAAACTTTGACAAATGATAAATTTCAGAAACTGTTGTTTCACAAAATATGTTTCTTTATAAAAAATTTTTTATAACGGCATTCAATAACACAATTGCGATTAATTTTTATAAATAATTATTTGCTAAATACAAAATTACCGACTTAAATTATTATGATATTGAAAATAAACTAATTTTAAAAAATTTACTATTAATTTTATATTAGCAGCATATTTGATAATACAATTACATATTTTCAATTTCTGCCTTCATTGAATTAAATTTGAAGCGATTCTTTAAGTATTTTTTTCATTTTAGAGTTACTCAAGAATCGCTTGAAAATAATTGATTACTAAATGTGGAAAAGAATGCTAGCAAGACAGAACAAATATGATTCTTTATTTCTTTGAAAATATTCATAATTTAAAATTCCAATTTTCTGATAAAGAAAAAATGGATTAAAAAATACAATTAGAACAAGTTAATTTAGGGTTTTAAATCATTTATAGATAGAAGATAGTTTATTAGTAAACTTTATAAATTTAAGTTTCATTATAACTATCAGAATATTCAATATTGTGTGCGTGCAATTTGTACAAATAATAAACAAATATGTATAATTGTGAGATAAACTAAAATTATTATATATTAATATTAATAAATTTTTATAAAGCAAAACAATGTTTTAGAAATAATTGATTTTTTTTCTGGTTTTTTTTTGTGTTTTTTGGTTTAACAAATCACATATTCTTAGTTGTAATTTTGTATTGCATATTTCTTAATATTATATTTTTTTCAATTTATCTAATATTTGATAATTGTGTTAATTCTTTATTAATAAATAAATTATTAAACGAATTGCTTTTATTATTTCAATTATATTTTGAATTTAGCTTATTTTTATCTCGTTTATACGAGAATACAAAATATGCAATCGTTCATATTTTTTTCGTTTACAACTTATAATTACGTATGCAATAAAACATACTCCTTTTTCTTTTATAGAAAATATTCTTTTATATAAAGAAGAAAAACAAATGTATAGAAGAAAGAATACGCTTCCTAATTTCCCACGGGAGTCTCTTCCGCATGAAGCAATTTATGACTTTTACCTGAAAATTCGTGTTTTTCTTTTAGCGCGGGAAAAATATAAAATCGTAATTTTCAATCGATTTGATTGCAGACAAATTGAAAAATTATAACAAGGAAAGCACAAAAAAAAAAGGAAGAAATGTGGGTTGAATTTTGTTAAAGGAGATCATGTATCAAAATTTTTCTTATAATACATTTTAATATTATGTGCATGTTCTCTTGCATAATATATAGATAGATATATATATATATATATATATGTATATATGTATATAATTTTATATTCACTATACACATACTAAATACGTGTTAAATAAATATACAATTATGAATTTTCATAAAAAAATGAAATAGAAAAATTCGTAAATGTTTTGTGTTTGAGTTTTAAGTTTTAACAAACCTAAACAACCGAGAATAGTATAACAAACAATATTTTATGTTATATTCCTCTTGCATTTAGGATATAAATTGAAAACTGGTATATATGCGAGTTATATTATCAGCACATGAGATGAATTTTAAATAGAAAAAGCAAACTCGTTGAATTTAAGGAATTACAAAATGTATTGGAAATGAATAGCATAAAACGTTCAAACTAGTAAAAGAGGATAATATACCTTTATATTTAAACAAAAAAAAAAAAAGGATAAAAAATTATCCCTTCGTTTCGTTTCTTTGAAGATGAAGAGAAAAAAAAGTAGCTTAGATAAAAAAAAACATCCTTCGAGTAACAGATGACAATAATTTGATTGAATAAATTGTTTGCCCTTTTTTTTCAATTCAATAAAAAATGTTGAAAGTTATTTGATTTATAGAAACTACGTGGATTATAAATTTACGATAAATAACAGGGTTAATTTGGATAAATAAATTTTTACTGTATAACAAGCGTAGCCAACAAAGATTTTTTTATATAATTCTATGAAAATGTTGAATTTTATTGTTCATTTCGTCTGTGGGGTCCTATAGAATACTAAAGTCTATTCTATATTACTGAATTTCTAAAATTCTGTATTAATTCTCTTAAAAATACCATAATTTACGATTGTTAAACGATAAATGAATGATGACGAATATATTTTAATGTATAAAAATATATATATGGAAAAATCGTTTATCCGTTATAAATTGACTAGAGAAAAAAAATAAGAGAAAATTTGTATTATCTTACGAAGTTAGAAAGAAAAAACTTTTTTCTTTTTCACATTTTATAATTTTCTTTCAATGATATTAGGAAATGATAATATTTATATAATATTGAGTTAATCTTCAGTGGTAGAATATTCTTCTCCATATTTATTTATTTTTATTTTCAATAAAATACAATAATAATAATAACAATATAAAAAATAAACAAACTGAAGAATTAAATATGTTTAATAAATTAAACGATCGCTATTTAGCTTTTCATTGTTTCTCTGATAACAAAATCACAAATTCTCATGATGTGAAATATTAAAATTTTAAAGGATTAAAATGTCCTTTTATATTTTTAAACGTTTTTGTAATCTAACCGTTTATTATCTCGAAGAATTTAATTAATGTTCTTTAGAATTATTGAGCCGACTAGACACTAGAGCTATTTGATTGTATGCATGTCGTACTAAGTGGCTTGTGAGATTTAATTTTTGCTATACTTTTTTTTTACTGAAATCATAAAATTATTATTATTGCAAATTTAGAGGAGACAAGAAAAACGTTCTTTCGTTTCTACAGGAGCAGAGATTTGAACTGGAAACAAAACATTTCAGTACCAAATATCTACTTAAACATTGGATTCTCAGCATTATAATTAATTGGCTATATTCAGTATATAATAATAAAATATATTATTTAAGAAGTACAGTCGTCATCACAAATTATCGAAGATTTTTTTTTTTGGTTTTTTTCATGCTTTCAAAAAAATAACATAAAAAAAAATAAGAGAGCATTTCATAATCGATAAGAGAGAAAAAAAAAGCGTTTGGTAAGAGGCAAGAAAAAAATTATATATAGGAATAAGAGATATGTATATACATATATATATATATACATATTTCTATATAAGAAAAAGTAAACTCAATTGCCATTCACTTTTAGTATTATATCCGAATTGGTATAACATTTATGGCTCATGCCAATAGGTCAGCAAAAATACAATATATACCTAATATGTTTTCGGTTTTATGTAGTGTTCTTAATTTATCTATGTCCTTGTACCTAAATATTGCTACTTATTTTCCTGATTCCGGTCATTTAACCAGCTTATAGGATAAAGCCAATAATATCATTGATATAAACGAAACGAACAAACTTAACAATAGTCTGTGATGAGATAATTTGTAATTTATAGTTTCTTCTTCTTCTACTTTTTTTCTTGCCTTCAATTCCATAAGCTTTAGAAAGATAACGATTTATGGGACATCGACTTTGATATTAAATTGTTGTTTGGGTTCATATATAATATAGATATGTGGGTTTAGGTTTTGTACTACGCAACTAATTTACTTTCCAACTTTAAACAATGAATATAAATGGATTATCGATATCATTGCTATTATATATAATGGATGTAGTTATATATACATATGCCTAATATATTATTATGATCATTTTCATATTAAATTATGAATACTCATTTGACTATACATTATGAGAGAAATAAATCATATTCGATTAAATTGTCAATTTTAATAATGTGGACTTCAAATAATCATTACTTTCAAAATTGATTAAATAAAATTTGTCAATTATATAAATTAACTATTATATTCATTATATTCACACAAATTGAATAATTCATTTTCTATATATAAAGTCTCCTTATTTAGAATAACTTTAACGTAAAATAATAAAAAAAAAAATTGTTTCAACTTAATAATTTAAATTGTTTTATAACCGAACCAATATTATTATATTTATTTTATATTTATGTATTTATATTTTCAATTTAATAATTATATTATCATAAACTATTTAGTATTTACTCATGAACATAAAAACGATATTTTTAAATAGCTAATTTAACAGATAAAAAAAATATAATTTAGCTAATGCATGTGAATAATGAAATATCATCGATAAGATTCATATTATTTATATATTAGTAAATACTATAGTAAAAAAATGTGCTTTGCGATCTAAATTAAAGTCTCATGAGATTAGATTTCAATTAAATTTCATTAAAAGAAATACTATTCTTTTAAAATTAAAACCTAACAAAATAACAACAAAAGCAAGTATATTTTTTTACAAATTAATTAGATTCAGAAGCTTTAACTGTATATCAATCAATAAAATCATGTAATTTCTATACATTCAACACAACATGATTTGATCATGAATTGAAATTCCCATTGGTAAATAAAACAAAAAATTTATTATATATAATTAAATTTTAGTGTTTCTTGTTTTCCTGAAAATTTAATAATATTTGTTATGAGTTAAAAGTAAAGTATAAGTTAAAGTTATGGTCAATAAATTAAATTAAAAAAAAAGTAAACATAACAACTACCCCTTGTCCAATGCTAACATATTATATACAGAATGCCTTCGTTTTCGATATCTTCAACGTCCTTCTCACTTTTTTTTCTCATATTTAATTTTTTTTTTCCTTTTTTTTTTCTTTATATTCAACATTTCAAATATTCAAGTTGGAAAATTGTTTGGTATTTTTCCATTTGAATAAATTTTTCTTCCATTTGAATAAATTCTGTTCTAGGTATATGGTATGGTTAATCGTCTGGGGTCAATTTCTTTTTACTTTTTCTTATTTTTTTTTCTTTACTCGACCCCATCGTCTATTCTTCATATATAAGATTTTCCAAGAAAATGCAACGAAGCGATAATAAATTTAGGCATTTGAATTTAATTAAAGTTCTTTTTTTATCTTTTGTACAACCTTCAGTAACAATGTATTTAGCCCCAATATTCGAGAAAAAGTTAAATAAAAATTCTATTAGTAATTGGTTAAGTCCAATTGGTCATTTGAATTTTAATTTTATATAAATATCTTCTTCTTTCATGTTTCTATTTTACTAATTTCACAGTTGTTGAATAAAACAACTGCAAACTTCATTAATCCTTGTGCAATATACGTAGTCTGTCGGTATACGAATCTTTGTTTAAGACCGCATTGAATAGAATTGCATTTTTCAGATTCCATCGCATTTAAACAAAGTAAACTATGAATGTTATTTTAAGCTTTTCACACATATATGTATGTATATGTTATATATGGGTCTAGAAACTTGTATTTTAAACCCACGACAGAAACCTACAAATAAATAAACAATAAAAATAATTTATTAATGATTTTTCCTAGAAAATCAATCTGTTTTTTATTTTGAGTTCCAAACAATTTTGTCTCTCTCTTACTTCGATTTCTAAATGGAACTCGTTTGTGTCATTTTCTATATTTGTTTAGCAAAAAAAAAATCACATAAGTTCCATCTTTCAACAAAAGCTTCTAATTTTAGTAAATACAATATTATTATAATGGATCCATCCAAACACACTTTATCCAAACAGCTGTCACTCTCATACAGTATCACTTCTGAGTATCAAGCCACATTATTTGACCTTATAAAAATGTATAAGAATATCTGTCTGTATATATGTATATATTTTATATGAAATCGACTCCTTCTCTTTAGAAGAAATTTTCTATTTCCAGTATAACACCAACCTCTGCCCATCAAAAGGAAGAGCAAAAATAAACAAACAAACAAACAAAAGAAAAAAAAGAAGCGCGAAGTTTGATATTTTTTTTCTTCTTTCTTTCTTTCTTTTTTCCCAGCAACACATTCAAATTTTGTAATAAAAGTGATAAAAAGTTTTACTTAAAAAATTATCATAAAATTGAGTATATAAAGTTTTTTTTTTCTTTTTCTAAAAAAAAAAAAAGTAGGGACTGAAAAAAGATTATGAGTGTTTTCATTTTCACTGAAACAAAAAAAGAATTCGTTATTTTTTGTTTTTGGTGATGATAGCGTAGATGAGAGGTAATTACTCTTCACGATGAAAATATAAAATTTAATATAATAATATGATATAATATGTAAACATGCAACAACAACAAATACCAACCGACATTTAAACCAAAAGTAAGAGTGACATGATAACATGATGGTGTCACTTGTTTCTAACACTTCCCAAAAAAAAAAAATTCAATGTGAATTAAAATTTAATTAGTCCGATGAATTCTTCTTTTTCATTGTGTACTGTGTACCCCTATTATTCTCAAACAAATATCTTTTTCTTTTAGAATTTGTTTTTTTTTTTTTTTAAAATAACAACAACAAAAAAGGTATAAATTCTCATTCTGATTTCAAAGTAAAAATACAAGAAGTTGTTTCACATAAATGTTGATCTAGACTTTTTTCCAATTTGGATTTTTCCTTTTTTTTTTTTTATACTTTTCAAAAAGTTTACCAAATATAAATTTGAGTTTTTTCTTAAGTCGAGAAGTTATTTTAAAAAACTTAATTCTTTCTTTTGTTGATTTGGAGTTCATTTTTTTAATAAAAATTTTTTAAAGTTTATCCCTCTTATTTTTTCTTCTCTCTCTTTTTTTTTAATAATTTTTTTTTTTACATTTAAAGTTATGAGTTGTGGATGTTTTAAAAATTGAATTTTTTATTTTTATTATTTTTTTTTTTTGTTCAATTGAATAACAGAAAATGAGTTTTATTAAATCAAAAAATTTAATTATTATTAAAGCGAGTAGAATCATATAACCTTTTTATTTATTTCATATTATTTTTGACATTATTAAAATGCGTACTTTTTTTTTTACGATTTGATTTGAATTTAACAATCCATTTTTTTGTTGTTATCGGTTGTTTCTATTTAAATGTCAATTGAACCAACGCAAATATATGTCACGAATATTTATTGCAAAATGAATTATACTTATATAGATGACCTATTCTGTGCATCAATATTAATTGAATTATTATGACATATTTAGAATTTCTGTTAATATTCTTTAAAGTAAAATGAAATAAAAATTAAATCATAAATTGTTTACCTTTATTTTATCCTTTAGCTGAGACAGACTATAAATTACTTATATTCTATGAAATAAGAACGATTGAACAATATTTTTTTTACCATAAGTGAAATTTTATTCGCGTTTGTTTATTTGATTTACATTTTACAATATGCTCAATTGTTGCATAAATATATAGCTACACTGATAATTTCACATTCGTTTTATTAAACTTCAAGTTTTAAACAAAAATAATATATAATTTTTCTATATCTATAAATACATAGAACCACGATTAATAATCAATTCCAAAATGAAATTATATTTTTATTATTATTATTGTTATTACCTAGAGATTTTAAAAAACATGTTTTGATCTAAATCCAACAAAAAAATATTCCCATATTGATAATAATCAGATGTATGTAAAAAAATAAAAAAAGAAGTAAATTTCTATTCTATACTTTTTTTTATATTTGTTTATTGCCAGAAGCGAAATCATCTTGAAATTATATAATATTATATATTCCGTCTTTTGTATTTATTTATTTATTTATTTATTATTCTCCTCTGAAAAATTTATTCCATTTTATAAATCCAAGTCATGTGACGTATTCTGACAAACATGTATACAGAAACATTCAGAATAATGGATTTATATACTACAAACAAATAAACAGAAAGAAAAGAAAAAAAAAAAAAACACACACACACAGTATAACATATGAATATAAAAAACACTGAAAATGGTTGAATATATATATTTTTTTTCTTAAAGAATATTTTGTCATAAATAAAGAAATGAAATTATATCGAAAAATTCAATGTTTTTATTAAAAATCATATAGATAATATGATATTTTATAACAAATAAAGAAGCATAGTAAGTCATAAGCATAGTTCATATAGAGTATATAACAGCCTTACGAGTAGAGTACCAAAATTGTTATGTTTCTTGGAAAACTAGAAAAAAAAATTAATTAAAATATTTTTCTAAGAAATTAAAATTTAGAAAGCATTCTGATTTTTTTTTGCAAAGTAACAAATATTTATTGATTGAAATATAAATTTTCCAATTTTTTGCATACAACTTTATTTTATTGTTCTTATTTATTTGTAAAATAAAATAAACGAATTGGCTGTGTATTATGACAAATTACAAACAATAGTGATAAATTCGTGGAAAAATGTTAATAATAAATAAATAATAATAAATAATAAAAAAGATAATAAATAAAAATATACAATGTCAAGAAATTGACAAATGCTAAAATTCCTCATATATATGAAATATTGGATTAATTTTATACATATATATGAAAGTGCATATTAATTAATAAATTACTCAGACTGAACAATATATAATTATTGCACTCAACATACCAAAAGTACATATACATATAATATCTGGACAAATTACACAAATTTGCTTTGACTTAATTAAAATATTTATCATTAATTTGGTTTTTGTATAATATGATGAACCATTCTTGAAAAGTAAACATTAAATTGTATTATACAAAATACGTAACAATTATTATTAACTTCAATTAAAAACTAGAACATATATAATATTTGAATTTTGTATTTAATTTACCGATATTATTTATCATAATCTTCCACTATGTACAATAATTTACTTTATTTTCTACTCGTCTCTGACAATAAATAATAAATAATAACAGGTGGATTTCGAATATAATTTAATTATAACATTAAAAAAAATCCGTTTTAAAAACAGTTAGCTCGTCTCAATTTTCCTTTATTTCAATTATTCCTTTTGATCTATTGTTATGTTTAAAATAAAGTTGCAGAATCGATAATCCTACTTTATAATTAAAATAATAATTCTTTGTACAAGATTATTAAATAATTTTGACCATTTTAGGTAACAATTAAAAAAGGATCACGTCATAAAGTTAAATTCCCTATTTAAAAATACTCACAATTTCCAAGAATCAGAATAGGGGAGATTGAAATTCTATTTACCTTAGAAAATTATAACAATTTACTTAGTAAATAAAATAGTATACAAATGTAATTATTTCAACAATATTTACCAACTGACCTATAATTTTGATTCCAAGAAATGTATCAAAATTTTCCTTATTAAATTTTATAAGAAATCTTAAAAGAAAGTAATAATAATAAAATAAAAGATAAAGCTTCTTTTTATGTTAGCAAAGTATGAATGAGTTATATATATACATATATATTTTTTTGTTTGAAATTATATTTCTGAAAATATAATATTCATTTCGAATCATTTTACGTTGGCAAATTTCTTTTTATAAAAATATGAAATATAATATTTATACATTTTTTTTGATTGACAAAGGCAAAAGAAAACAATCAGAAATTTTTGTCTTTATTTCTTATTATACTTATTTATATATTATACATTTTATTTATATAAAATGGAACAAATAAATTAAAGCTGTCGACGTTAAATATGTATTATTTGTACAAGATCCTCTTGTTATTATTAAATTTCAAATAAAATATAAAGAAGACAATTTTTAAGAAATATGAATATATTTTTTAATCAATAACTTTTTTTATAAAACATTTTTTTTTTATTCAAATTATTTTTATTATTTCAATAAAAGGTTTCTTCAAAATTTAAATTTAAAATAATTATTATTTAAATTACTGATCTTCGATTTCATTGTGAAACAATATATTATAGATTATCAAACTATAACGAAAGGTTTATGCTCACTAATAATATTAGTTAAGTATTCTATGAAAGTTACGTTGAACAATTTAATGTGAATTAAATATTTTAAGAAATGAAATAAATACTTACATGAATAATAATTTTTTTAAATTAAATGTTAAATACCTGAGAGAAATAAAATCTAAAATAAAAATAATTATTAATTAATTTTTATAAATAATGTGACAAGTAATCACGTAATAATAATTGAAAAGGGTTTGTACCACCCATAATTCAGGTACCAACTGGCATAATGAGAGTGCATAATTGTTTTATTTTTGGTCTTGATGTGTGTGTATTGTTATTATTCTTAAAATGTTCTAAAACTTTTCGTATAAAAACCTTAAACAATTTTCAAACATAAAAACGTGATTTGCTTTAAAACTTATAGAACGAAAAATTATGTGATTTGAACATTTATTCAATCAATTTTGAGTAAATTTCATATGATTATATCAGTAAATACTTTTCCACTATAAGAGAAATGATATAAAGGGTTATTTCAATGCCTTTAATATAATTCCGAATAATTAGACTGGATATTTAAAAAACAAACCTTAGGAGATTTATTTAGACATACATATTATAAATGCAACTTAAATTTATTTTAATTAATTTACAATATCTATTTTCTACCATCATTTTTTAATTTCGATCACAATAAACAAAATATTACCCTAAATGCAGGAAATTACGAATATTGGTGCAGTTGGCACTATAGGCAGATTTAAAATTAAAAAAAAAAAAAGTATTAACCAGAAAAAATGAAATTCGCAATATTAAAACAAGATTTACCAAAATACAAAATTTGTAAGAAACAGATGTTGTAGAGAAAGAAAACCCGCCAATGTGTATAGAAATTCAGTATCTTTAAATTAATTATGTTTATTAAAAATGTTTTAATATACTTAGAATAAGAAATATATGTGCTTTTAAAAGCTATTTTAAATGTATCACATGAATTTTTTTGTTAACAAAAAATTTTTATTACTAAACATTTTTGCAGGCCCAGCTGAACTTAATCTTTTTTTACTGTTTTTTTTTTATTCAACTAAAGAAAAAAATCCATCCGTATCCGTAATTTTCCTAACGTGCAAAAGTGTAATTTGAAATATTTTTCAAAAAATAACTTTGATGAAATTACAGATTTTTTTTAAACCAATTTTAATTTTTTTTCCCTTTTTCTCATGTTAAATTTTCACCTCTATTTATTATGATGCCTTTCATATAAAAAAAGGTGTGAGTATACATGGGTAGAAATATTATAAAGGTGAATTTTGTTGCATATATGAATGAATTATATAAATATATTTATATAGAAAATATAATAATGTCGTGCAACATAATAATTGCGCTAACATTAAAAAGCTAACAATTTTAATTTAACTTTTCAAAAAATAAGGTTATTTGAAATAAAAAAATAAATGTGTTTCTTTCCACTTATGCGACTCGCATAGCGTACTCGCGTTATATTTGCTACAAACGTTTATGAGAATGTTTTATTTTATGTGTTTGTTAAATGAATATTTGACAAATAAGAATTCGTGAAAAAAGAAATGATTAAAATAAAGTATCATATTATATGTGTTATAAATAAGAAGTAATTCTCTCAAGAATGTGAAAAATTATTGAATTATAGAAACTAAAATCAAAATTATAATTAACGCATACATTTATATAAAAGTGTTGC
This sequence comes from Pedicia rivosa, assembly GCA_963082725.1. Classification (NCBI taxonomy): domain Eukaryota; kingdom Metazoa; phylum Arthropoda; class Insecta; order Diptera; family Pediciidae; genus Pedicia; species Pedicia rivosa. The sequence continues at coordinate 25,600,908 of OY720154.1, forward strand.
AACTGTGAAGTGGTAAAATAAAATGTCTAAGTTATAAAGGAAGATAATAAATATAAAGTAAAAAAATAATACTTAGAGACTTAAATAATTTATAAATGGTAATAAAAAAAATCTTTATATTATTTTGTCGTATTTCCGTCTGACAATTTATCTGTCTGTCAATTATTTTTCAAAAGCGCTATATAACAAGTTTAAATTCTTAACAATTTTTCAATAATTATATACAAATTTTTTAATTCAGAACTAACTGAATATTGTTAGGTCTGGTAATCATATGTAACTATTTTTAAAACCTTCAACACAAACAGGTAACAAAAATTATTTTAAAAAAGAAATAAAAGACAAAAAAAAACTTTCCATAAACATTTCCTGGTCAATTAATATTTTATGAATTTTATGAATTATTGTTTATTTGATGAAATTTTAAAAAGGAGACAGCATCAATATAATTTTTTGATGTCAACTTAGATCCAAAGGCAAAACAAAATAAATTCTCGATAACTTCATTTAGGTATACAGAAAAGTTTATTAATAAATTCATAATGAAAAAATAAACAGAAAATTTAAATCAAAATGAAACATGCCCTTACGTCCTTTTTTCATTTTGGTGTTTAAACACGCTGGTGTTGGTCAAAATTGATCAATATGACCGTTATGGTGTAGTTTATATTTATATTAGATAAATGATTTATTTATTATTGTGAAATTTATAAAAAAAAAAATGGTACATGTTTTGAGTATAATTATAAAACAAATATACTTACCTAGAGTCCAGAATAGTACCTAATATTTATATGCAACATTAATTTTAGTGTTTAATAAATTCATCCTACAAAGTTTTTGTTTCACAGATATAAATTAAATTGAATTATATTTTAAAAAGTTTTCTTTATGAAATACGAAATAATGTTAAAACCTTTATATTTTTTTACAAAAAAAAAACATTCTTTAATAGTTTAATTTTTTTAAATCACAAATGCAAGAAAATGTTTAACAAAAGTATAATGAGGATTTTAAAATTTAATTTGTCAACATACTTCAATTAGATGAAATTGTGTGAAATTTTCATTTGCTTTATAATAAAAATTTACCTTGTCTCTCTGTGTATATATTGTCTTTAGAGAATAATGTATATATTTTCCGTCAAAATTTTCTATATTGTCTTTTTCCTTTGAGAAACTCCTTTTCTTATATTTCTATACATGAAAGAAAAATGTAAAGTTGTGAATGTATACATTTATGTGTGTGTTTTTGTGTACCAAAAATATATAAAGGAGGAAATGTAAATGAAAAAGTTAGCAAATTTAACAGACATTGGAATAGACATCCCGAGGGTATTAAAGTTGTGATTTAGTTGAAACTGGTAAACTATATGTGTACACAAACAAATACATAAAGTAATTTCTCTTCTTTTCACTGTACTGTATTATATCACTCGTTACATCGCTACGTGTCGAAACAAAGTTTGATTAAATTAACAAAAACAAATGTCATCTATTACGATTCTTTTTCAAGTTCTATTACCTTGGAAGGAAATTAGGAAAATAAAAATAAAAAAAAAGGGGAAATTTTTTTTTTGTCTGAACGGACATTGGTATTTGTTTTTGGACAATATTATTGAGGAAAGTTAGTTCGTATGCGATACGGAAAAGAAAATGAGAGTAATATTATATAGGTACCTTTGTCTATTTCAATTCGTGCTGATTGAAAATGGTAAATAAGCTGGTGGCCATAAGAAAAGTGGTGTTAAAGAAAATTTTCTAGTCTATACTAAAGAAAAAAAGAAAAAATAAAGATTATATCCAATAAAGACAAAATCCATTAATTCTCTAAATCCGTTTTATTTTAGAAATAACTTCAGTCGTCTTAAATCTCTTCACATCATTGACTCTGTCTTAATTTTATCTTATCGTCAACAGAACCAATGTGATGCTGACTTGACTATACTTATATATATATATATTTATAAATATACCAGATTCTGTAGTCCCTCGCTTAATAACAAGACCAAATGGAACAGTTTTATAGCATTCTAACGTTACACGAAGAGAATTCAATTAAGTGCGTGCCCATTGTTTTTTGTTTAGAATGTTTTTGGACTTGACTTTTTTTATATTATATTTTGCCTTTGTCATCTATTTTTTGAGGGTACAAAAATGAAACGTCCCCTAATATTATATAGTTTACTTACACTCGTAACTAATTAATTAACTTTTAGATAATGTTTGATAACAAGTTTATTTGTTTTTATTTTATTCTCTTCGTATTACATTTTTATCTATATATATTTTTTTTACTCAATACTTTTGAATTATTTGTATTGATTTAGTATTATTTTTAAGGATCCATTGAGATTTTGAATTAAAATTGAAGTGTACACATTTTTGGTGGATATTAACAAACATAAATAGCATATTATAGATTTGATACTTTTCTGATGAAAATTAAATTTGTAAGTTTGAGGTATAACTTTGTGGGTTGTTAGTTTACAATATTCTGAATCTTAGATAGAGCCAACATCTTCAGTGTGTAATTTAATCTAAACCGTATGGTTTATATTTCATTCATTAACCTTTGAAAGGTTAGCTTTCATGATCATATTTGGATTTAATAAAGATTATAGTTGATCTAACAATCAAACAAGTATTACACAAACTAAAGTTAGATATTATATGAACAAACAGAAAATAGATGTAGTACGCAGCAATTAAGTTTTCATCTAATATAATAAATATTAAATCAATTTAAAATATTTTAAAGAAAAAAGAAATTTATAAAATATTATAGAATTACGTTGGATTGTAATATTGAAGTTCATAATAGAAACAGAAAAAAGTTTATACTGGCATAGAAGGTTTTGTCAGTCCATCAATTTTTCCTTAAATAACTTTAATTTATACTGATTGTTCTACTGCACAGTTTTCATTTATGGTTTCATACTTTTGATTATTTTTTTAGAAAAATACAAAATACAACGATTACATTTAAATTCCTAACAAAAATTCTTATTTTATTATAATTTAAAATTCGTTACAAATCTCAACACAAAATATAAAATCAAAATATTTTATCGATAACACAAAAGTGCATTTCTAAATCGGATTTATTAAAAATATAAAATCGTATTTGAACACGGAATCAAATCAAAATATACCTTGGATTATAGATTCAATGCAATTTGATTTTAATACCATTTCAAAGATATTTATTTATTGTTTGTTATTCTTGAAATCTACAATGATTAAAAATAAAATATTTTTATTTTACAATTAATATAGTTACAACAATTAAACACAAACATTACATAAAAATACAATAATTTATAAGTAAAGAGGAAGTTAAATAAATTATTCAACTTACTTTTTTGTCCATTAAATACCACCATTCTTCTTAATATTTATACATATATAACTTTATGGAGGGTACATATACAACAAAAAAAACCTATACATAAAACCCATACTAAAAGCCTCATACCATGCATACGGTGGTTATATTAGAATAACAGTTTGGTGTATTCATTGCAGTACTTTCGTGGTACAATTTCCAATTTGAAACTGTTCTACATATATATGCAAATTATGTTAAGATACGTGATTTTCATACCGGCTCCACATAGGTATATGTATACATATATGTGTAGTGTACATATATCCTATATAATATACAGAAAGAAAAAATTTGGTTGGTAGGTATAGGTAGTAATATATAAATGGTATATAGATAGAAATATTTAGCTATATATGGTTTCATATTTAAATAATAAAATAATAGTAATAATCGTAATAGAACTAACTTTTGTTATTTTATTCTACTGAATATAGTTTCTCGTTCAACTATATATAATATAGCATAAAATAGAAAATCATAAAGAACATAACAAGGAAATATGAAAGCTATAACATTTATGTATATTAGGAAGAATTGTTTAATGAAAGTATTATTTTTTTTCTCATTTTAGAATTTTTTATAAATTTTATGTAGGTATGAATATGCGATTTGTAATGTAAAAATATAAAAGAAAATTTTGTGATTTAATTTTTGCTTTGATAAAAAGAGTAAAAAAAAAATTGTCATGAATCCTGAATTAAATAATAATAAAAAAATATATACACCCACATATTGTAGCCCCTATTTTTTATTTATTAATAAAATGTAATTAAAAAATACATAGGAAGCTATTTAATGAGCAATTAAGAGGAGAAAAAAGGAGGGAAAAAATCATATTCACCTTTCACGCCGTTATTTGCATACTCATGTTATGTCAATCAAAACAGTAGTCACGGAAAGTTTATTGTATAATTAGGTCAGAAGACTGTTGTTAATAATCCATCAAATTTATAAACTTATAATGAGTTTTTCAAAAAGAAACTATATATAGAAACAGGATCGTAAGAAAATTGTTTAAATTTGCATCATCTTAAAAAAAATATAATCATAAATCACGTAATGGTAATAGGTAAATTTATAACAAATATAATAAAATATTTATAATAAAAAATGTAAAATGAAAAAGCATTTTTCAATAACCGGATGGAGTTCAGAACTTTAATATAAAGTTACAAAAACAAAACCATTTAAGATAATAACTAATTCTTGTTCAAAATAGTTTTTTTTATTCAGATGTTCGTTCATAAAATACTGAAAACAAACAATTACAAAATATCATTAAGAAAACTTATAGAAAACTTGAAAATAATATCAATTCCAACCATTTTTAAATTTAAATTATTTAAGCAAATTCAACTTTCTTATCGTCAGTAATCTAATTTATTTTAATTCTAATATACTCCAGCATAATTTATAACCCATTTTATAACTACTCTTAAGGACATTATAATACGAATATAAAGTTAATGTTTAATAATATCAACTATCACCACAAACACTACCAACTACCACATTCTCTAAAACAAATATCTCTCTTACAATATACTTGTTTTAATATACAAAACAAACTATTATTAGTTAACTAAACTACTGTGTACAGACAACATAATAATACAATCATTTTGGAGAGCCACATTAAATATTTTCAATAAACAGCAAAAGCATATATAGTAAGTATGTATTGGAATTATATCATCATCATCAATGTTCTCATAATCATCATCATATTAGGTAAGTTATACCGCAGGTAAACGGAAATTACCGCACAATATACCTGTTTATTAGTAAACACATTGTCAAATGTGAACACTATTTTAAGATTCTCACCTTTACTTTAACGTAAAACTTTTCCCATATGCACATTGAAAATATTGAAAAAATTCGTTTTCAAAATTAAGTTTTTTAAATTTACTTCTAAATATGTTAAATTATTAAAACTATTTAAAACTATGTTGTATTTAAGAAAAAAAGAACTTTATGTGTTTAAAATTTTGTTATGTAAAAAGTTTCAAAACATTTCAAAATACAAATTATCGACTTTATATAATATAAATTAATATACTAATGTCATACTGAATGCAAATTTTAGTAAACTAAGATATAAATATTAATGAGATTATTGAAATTTTACTTTATCGAAAATTCTATTCATTACAACAATGATTTGTTAAACAATTTCATTAGTCCAAATATTAACTAAATTTCCATTGTATTTTCAAATTAAGAATGTATTGGAATTAAAAAATAAATTATTAAGTTATTCTTAACAAAAAAAAAAGTAATTTCAGTGAAAGTAATACAATCTCCATGATTCCCTCACTCTCAAATAAATCCTAAATTCGTATAAAATAACTTACAGACTTGTCACAAAAGTGTCAAATATACTAACTGTTTTAATTATATTAATTAATAAAAAATTCTCATACCAAACAAAATTTTAAAAATTTATGTTAAAAGTTAAAAAACTCTTTAATTTATTCTTTCCATTTATTTTAAAAAAAAAAATCAATAACTTGACACAGAAATCTATAATTTCCTTAGGTTTCTTTTTCCCAAGTATTAATGTGAGAAGGTGAAAAATGAGGACAAATTCTAGTCATCAGAAGCGTCATTATCAGAAGCATCAGACCTATATCATCAATTTCAATTCTTATGAAATATTCGTTTTCACATATAGGTGTATAAGAGGACAACGTTCATCATATCATCTGCTAATATTTTCATATAATTATATATTATTTTCATCAAGAGACTTTCCTATTTTTTTTTTCTTTTTCTATTTATGTTCACTCGCTGTTTAATGTAAATGTGAGATGGCGAGTGTCATTAGTACCAAAACTACATAAATCAAGTCCATATTTTATATAGATAATAATTATTATATAATTTATGACGGTGAAATAATTGAAGGGTTAAAGGAGATATTTTTTTGATTGAATTTATGTGTTTTTTTTATATTTAGTGGTATGAACTTGATTATAAATTGAATCGTTTAATGGACGATAAAATAATGGACAATTAAAAGTCATTAGTTTTTGGCTATTAAGAATTAATTCTTGCCCAAAAAATATTGTTGTTACTTAAATATGTAGAATCATTCTTGTGATTACCAAATTTATTACGGAAATGAAGAAGTTTATGGTGATTTCTTAAGACTCAATCCTCGATTATAATACATAAACTTGTTTTATGTTGCAGAACGAATTTACTTTTGATTATATATGTTAACCCTTTATCACATGAAATTTTGAAACTAGTCAATTCGGCCATATATGCATAGGACTATAAATTAATTATGATTTTATATAGCTATTAAAATTACTGTCTGACTGCTAACAACATTTAGATCACGTATCTTACAATTATCCTGTCAGTTGATACAAGAAGCGTTAATAACTTTACTACCGACCATTCTGAATTTAAATCCTAAGTCGTAACAGTATAGCAAATAATTTTTGTTTCGAATAAATACAAAATGTTTTCGAAAATTCTTCACAATTCATATAAATTTACAGAATGTCGTAAGAGAGGATTGTTCAATAGAATATAGACCATATGTTGTCTTTTCAAGTTTAATTTCTGCTTCGTTGGTATATATAACATACTATAAGAAATAATATAAAGTAAAGGGTTCAGATTACTTTCAATCAAAAATTTTTAGAGCGTAAATTTTATATGATAACATTAAAAGAAAATAGTATTCCTTTATTGTAATGGTCTAAAGAATTTAATTAATTCTGATTTGTATGGATTTGTAGTATTTGTTATATACAAATATTAGAGAAATTTGCCTTAAAAAAATATAGACAAAAATAAGGTCAGTAATTCTAATTCATAATATTCTTGATTCTAGTTACGGACGTGAATTTTCCAACATATAATATTTACAATAATATTATTCATTGTCTAAAAATTTTGTTATTTTAAATTCTGTTCACAAACCATAAAAAATACTTACAAGATATATATATATCAAGATTTGAAAGCAGACAACAACAACAAAACTAACAAATAAGCACGTCCTTTTTTATAGTCAGTCAAATATGTATACAAACCAAGCAATTACAAAAAGGACAAGTATTGTTTTAACAATGTATGTAGAATATATATTATGACCCAGAATATTGTAGTTTTTGTTTTAGTTGTTGTGCAAATTTTCTGTATTTTTTTTTATACAAAATATGAAAGCACAAACGCTATCGTATATTCAATTGTTTGTTTGGTGAATAGATATTATAAAATTAAAGCAAATCAAACATAGGTTTCAGTTATTATGAAATGTTTTTAGAAAATCTTTGAACTTAAATTTTGCTTTGTAGAAAGAGTATGTACAGTCATTATATGATTGTCGTAAAATTCAATAAACTATATATGAACGAATCAAATTTCACAATCAAATAAATATATAAACTTAAAAATATTGTTGGTATATAAATAATATGAGCAATGAACAAATATTGATCACAAAACACACAAAATCCATAATTCTCTCATCTTGCATTTAGTTTTTCAATTTCCCTATAGTCCCAACACATTCATCAAAACATTTAAATGGAAAATCTATTAATTAAAAGGATACTAAAACCTCTGAAACCTTATACAATCTCTTTAATTATAAATCTATATGAAATGTTCTAACAATCAGCTAGGGGATTTACGAATATTTGAAATATAATGAAATCAAACTAATTGTAAATCCAATAATAATTGAAAATTTTAGTTATAAAATCAACAATAAAAAATAAAATGATCGAATTTTTCCACATCAACTGTTCTTATAAATTTACCATAATTTTTGTTTTTATTTCTGTAATATTTATAATTTTATAAGCCTTAAAATTTTTATCAACTATGAAACAGAAACTAAAATTATATAGAACTTTAACAAATTAATTTAATTAAATTTATGATTCTAAATTATATGCCTACAAACAAGCATACAGTGATGTATATAAAAAGTATAATATAAATAGGATATGGAAAATGTGCACAATAAAATGGATGATACTCTCCAGTGTTTTCATTTGACTGTAAACCAAACAAAACTATGTTCCAGAGTTACAATAGATATTGTTTACTGAATGGCACTTTCCGTTTTGTAGTTGACAATGAAGAGATTTCCGTGTTGGTATAGTCTAGAGTCATTCAGTTGATAGTTTTGTTGTTTGTTGTTAATAGTAATGAATATTGTTATATGAGTGAAAATAAAATAATATGAAATATAATAAAAAAATTTGGTTAAATTATTAAAAACACGTTGTTATTATTTATAGAAATTCTTAATAATCAAATAAAAAATAAAACCACAATAAAATTTTTTTTTTTAAATATTTGTAAAAAATTTGAATTTTGAAGTATATTTGAGCAATATACAGACCAGTAAATAATTAATTAATTGTGAATAATAAGATATTATAAAAATGAAAATTCACTTAAAGTATAAATAATTAAATATGTCAAAAATAATATCATATGTCAATTTTTCAATTAAAATCTAAATTTATCTAAAAGTCTAAATAAAGTAGATAAATTAAATTTCACACATCAAAAACAAAAATTTCACTTAATATTTATAAAATCTAATACTTTACAAACGTTCATATCAAAACATTTATAACAACCTACCAAGAAATTTAAATAATCTCTAGTAAATATCTCTCTTGTAAATAAACTCTTAAAACATGAATATTTCACACATACCTATTTTACACTTAAACCCAATATCCAAAAATATACTTCACATATTCTGTAAAGGCAAAACAATTTTCCTACCTGACAATTTTTATTTTCTATTTTTTTTCAACATAAAAATAAATTTAGTGACATCATAAATATATATATATACATATATACGTATATAATATAGATACAGATGTTTCAATTAGACTCATGGGCATCAGTCGGACCATCCGTCGAATTAAATCAAGTATCTAAATAAAAACGACGGTACTATTAGAAAAATGTTACTGCATGTATGTATAAGTACTTAATTACGCATAAATTTAATGAAATAATTTTTCCGTATTTATTTTACGATATCATCAATAGAAAATAACAATTAAAACTGAAAATTCGTTAAAATTAAACTTTAATTTAAATTAATAGGAAAAAGCTATAATAAGTTTAATTTTTTAGTACATCAAATTTAAGATATATATATATATATATTTATACAAACTCTAAAATTTTAATATCATTCAATTATTTCACATAATAAATTTTATGGCACCTCAAAATCCAAATAATATATATACGAAGATGAACAAGAATAATAATGACAATCATGATGATTACAAGTATAATGATGAGAAACGATTATGGTATAATATTATATAATATTTTAAGCTCAGGGATGAGAATTTATGTATATATATATATATATATATATATATATTTGATATAAATTGTACATAGCTTTATAATATTATAAATATACCCTCTAATTTAAAATTGGTTAATAAATTAAAAATTATGTTTATAATTTTTCACAGTTGTTGAAAATGATATTTTTCATTATTTTTTTTTCTTCTATTGAAATTACAAAATTTACTTTATATTTCCATTAATTATATACATGTAAGAGCATATTTATTTAACTCATTGACTTTTAACATTAAAATATAAACAAATCAGAAAGTTTTTGTTTAGTAAATATTTTCAAATTTATTTTATTTTAAATGAAAACTTTATATATAATATTTAAATAATGTAAATATGTAGGTATATAAAAGTCACACACAACACACAACCCTGCTTTTTTAAACATTGAATTTTCAAATAAATGTAAAGTGTCTTTTCTTCAACCTACATGTTATATATACAAGCCGTAACAAAAGTATACCTACACAATATATTTTGAATCAAAAATCATTTACCATAAACAACAACACTCTCAATCCCCAGTATGGTTCGATTTACTTTGCAATCGTTTTAAACCATAAGCAACAAAAAAAAAAAGAAAGAAAGAAAGCAAAAAACTTCATAGTATCAGAAACAGGAACACGCTATTTGAAAATTACCGTCATACAATCATGTACTTTTAGCCTATACACAGTACCTGGATATACTTGTCGTCGGTTATATTTGTATTTTGTGTACATACATGATAATAATATAGGTGTATTATTTACCTAAAGAACATTTACATGTAATAAATAATTGTTTTACAGATAAGAAGCAATAATAAAGGAAAAAGAGAGAATATTTCTTGTTTTTCGCAAACAATGCGGATTTATATTTGCATAATTTTTTTCAATTTTTTCTTTTATTTAACTTTTGTTTGTTTTAATATATATAATAATTGATCTGTAAATATGGGTGGAAAGTATTTTTAATGCTTTTGATTAATAGTTTTAAAATATACATAATAATTATTTTTTTAAATGCAATTAGAAAATATTCTTTTAGGAAATAAAACGGGTTGCATATGAATTTAGTTTATACTTCCAGTTTCATTAGCTTTACACATAATAAAGGTATTCCTTATATTTATTTGTGTTTATATGTTTAGGTAGCCAAAATAATTTAATATTTACTAACGTAAAAGAGAAGAAATTAAAAATTTTCTTAAATTGAGTTTCACTTTGCGGAGCATTAATTATACTAAACCAACACATCCTAAAGATTAAAATTAAATATCTTGGCAACCTACAGAAATTAATTAATAGACATTCTTTCAACTTTTAACCTCATCATTTTCATAAATGTAAATTAAACTTATTAAAAAAAGAAGAAGAAAAAGAAGAAAATACTGAACGACAGCAAGATAAACAAACTGAATATTCGTATTACGATTAACATAACATTCGCATCGTGTAAGTTAGAAAAGAAAGGGGTTGAATTAATTTGGTTTTAAAGAAGATTACATAAAATTTAAACAAATATACAAAATCTCGATTGTTTTATTTATATTTGATTTTTTGTAAAAACAACAGATTTTAATTATTGAAAGCTTTTTTTATTTTTCTGCTATTTTTTAACATTAGTTGCAGAATATTTGATACCCATCAATCCATTTTTTTTTTAAGTATAATGCATTTTTACTATGATATCAGAAACCTTTTTGCTTTTACTAAAAAATTTAAAATTATATTAAATATTCGACAGTACATTTATATTATTTATAAGTTCTGTTGAGTTTAAACCACTATAAAAAAAAATAACAAAAACACAAAGTTCTCAATTTTATATTAGTGAAGACATATTTATTTTCTATGACGTACAGTTTTTATACATTTGTTTTTTTTGTTGATATAAACAAAAAATGAAATATGAGATGTTTTGTTTCTTTATTACAAGAATTATTATTAATATTTTATTTAAAAAAATAATAATCAAAATATAAAATCTTATAAAAAAGAAAAATCATATACAGCGCAAGATGATTTAAAATTTTATAAATTAATTTGCATAATTAGTATGTGCGGTTTTAATTAAAACAATTCTGTAACGTGTTAGTATAAGTAGGTAATATACTCTAAACAAAAATTTATTCTATGGGTATTAAGAAATGCTTACACATTTTAATTTTTACTTCATGTATTTTACATGTTAATTTTATATTATAACGTTTAAACTGTCTTTCACATCAAGATTTACAAAATTAAATTATTAAATTTTATATTTTATATTTTATATTTTAAGCAAAATATAATGTTGTGTGTCAAAATTTATTCTATATATGATTATTTGGATGTGTGTGTGTATGAATTGTATTATATTTGTATTTTGTATATTGTCAGAAAAAAAAAGCCAGTAAAATTTATTCTATATATTTTTCTTTTAAGCAAACATAGAACAGAAATTGTAGAAATATACTTTGTAGCAAACATCAGTAACTATAAATTTAAATTGTTTTTTTTCTCTTTGTAGTAATTTGTTTCCCAAGCAAATAATGTAACAAACTTGGTGAACGAAACGTAAAAAGAAAACGAAAGAAAAAATTATCATGCAAATTATTTCAGCAATTTTTTTTTAAGTCGACAAAATTTAGATGCATTTTTTTTTATGCTAACAAAAAAAAATATAGGGTGCATTTTACATTGTCATGCAGTAGGAAAGTCTGTTTTACTTTGATGATGTGAGAGTACCTATCTATATTCTATATATAGTCTACTACCTATAGATGTTATTTTCTTAAGATTTTGTTATACAAAGTGTAATATGTACTTTGATGTTTAAATTTGCATGCATGAAGTTGTCCTTTTATATGTTTCTCTTATATATAAAAGATATATTTTCAAGTTATATTGTAACAATTTAAGGATTTCATTATGAGTGGGTGTAAAATGACCTATTCAAATAATTTACAAACTTTGCAGAAACGATAAATTGTTTACTTTGATTATTTGATTTCAATTATAATTCCCAATCAAATTATTTTTGTGTTTCTTAAAAGAAAAAAAATAAACTAAAACGCACAAATACAAATTAACTATCTCATTAAATTTCCATTATGGCAATTGGGAATTACTCTATACCTTTTCCATTTCATTTCGAAATTTCTCATTGATTATTATTTTCTGTTTACCATTTCATTTTTTGGGCTTTTATTTTTTTCAATGATGAATTTATTTTATTTTATTTTGCTTACATTTTGTAAAATTATTAATTCATATAGAAAATAAAATAATTTATGTATTCAATTTGATTAAAATTCAATTCTTCTCTCAATTAGGTGAATTCTGTAATAAAAATTTCGACAAAAGGTAAGCGACCCTTTAGGGTTATTTCTTCAAATTTAATAGACTTTTCTGGAAACAAAAAATTAATAATGTTTCATTAATTTTATTTTATGATCTAAATATTTTCTTATTTTATTGTATTTTTTTAATTGATTTTCATTTTATAAAAATTAAGAAAACTTTCAATTTAATTGTAATTTTGTTATAACGATCGAATTTATTGGTGTCAATATAAGTTATAGAAATCGATAATTAACCATTATCTTAATAGTTGATGGAAAAATTATAATTATTAATAATTAAAGCATGAACACATGATTATACAATCGTGTTTGTTAAATAACAAAAATATAAAAGGAAGACATTACAAAATGCTTTAAAACTCTAACCAAAAATTTTACATGAATGAGTTTCTCATAACTTGAGCTTCACTTATTTTATCGTGGTCCATCAAAATATCTTAATTTATTATATTAAAATTTAACGAAAATAAAATTGTGACATCGTTATTCAATTCAACTCAGTTCAATTTAAAAATATAGTTTAACAATATTCTATTTTGTTCAATTGAATAATGTGTTTTCAAAACAATTTAACAATATTTTATTTATAGAAAAAATAACAATTCATAATTTATCCTTTTTTTTTTAATTTTTTTTTTTTAACTTTTTTTTATTCACCAAAAAGATATTTGTGTTTGAAATATTTTCTCTTTAAAAATTTTTGTTCCAAAAAAAAAAATTTAAACTGATCACGTTTTTATGAGCACCTAATTCATTCTGCTTGTGGCAAAGAAATAAAAAAATAATACAGTATTTGATACCGCATAACTTTTTAATAAAAAAATAAAAATTCGAAATGTAAAAGAAAACACGAAATTCGATTTTTTTTGGTAGATAGAAAAAAAATATATGAAATTCAGTTCAGTTGATGTCCAATTTGTATTACTTTGACTTTTAACATTCTTATCTTGTAGAGAAATTCTATTTTATTTTTTAAACGTTGTGTTACATGAACCTCGATCTTTAGAGTATGTTTACATTCTCATTTCATTATTTAGTAATATCAATGCGTACATATTTTTGTAAAAAAATAAACAAACAAAAGGCATGTTTACGTATAAATTTTGTTATTTATAACGAATGTTTATTTTTGTTGAGAAAAAGATAACGAAACTAAAACAAAAATAAATGAAACTTTTAAAATTCGTCTATATGTATTTTGTAAAATAAAATGGAGTGTGTCTTTGATGACCTTCAACTGCTAAATGATCGCAAAATAACGCACGCAACCAACATTAAACCTATAAAATACATTTTAGCTTCAAACGGAAAAAAAAGCGGCAATAAAATTAATATGTGATATAATTTTTCCATTTATATTTTCTTATAAAATGTTACAGTCATATCATGTTGATCCTATCAGTTTGTTTATAAAATAAAAATGTCTTACATTTTAATTGTATTATTTAATAAGAGACAAATACCTTAAACATTGTTCATTTCGAAAATCTATATATGATATTTAGGGATCACGCAAAAGATAGATACGTCATCAAATGGCGAGACACAACCATCTACCATCAATCTCAAAAGAAAAAAACCTTGTGTAATCTACACACACACACACATATATTTTTTGTCTCTCTACCCAATCAATCAGCGAAACAAAACCAAATTAGGAGACAGACAAACATTTTTTTTTATTTCATTTTCATTTTTTGTTACTTCTCTTTAGTAAAACAATTTTTGTGTCTGGGAAATGTATAATTAATTCTTTATTATTTTTGTACATTGTCTGTTTGTCTTTTTATGGAATGAGTAAGAAAAAAAAAACATTAAAACAACAAATTGATAAACCAACATATCGTGACAGAAAATTAGTTTCTTTTATTTAGTCCCCTTTTGTTTTGTAATAAATAGAAACAAAATTGAAAACAAGAGTTTTCAACAATTATGTACAAACAAGAAAAAAAAATTGTAAAAAAAAGCAAAGATTTATTATACGAAAATTTTGAATAGAATTGAATTTATTATATTAATTAGTATATACTACCTACTACCTATAACCTAAGAGAGAGAACCGAAAAAAAAAAAACAAAAATATTTATTGTTTCATAAAAGAAAAATTTGAAGGAAAATTCATTAATTTTTATGTCAAATTTTCTTATACAGTTTTTCCTTTTTTTTTTCTCTTTATTTTATATTAATCGATCATATAATATGCGACATATATCTAAGAAATTATACTTTTGCAACTGATTAACATTATTAATATAAAATGCAAAACATTTGAAAAAGAAATAACAATTTATTATACGAAAACAAAAAAAAAAAAGAAAATAGGCCTACAAAAATAAAACCAAAACAAAAAGAAAAAGAAAAAATAAAAAGAAAAAATAAAAAGAAAAAGAAAAAATAAAAAGGGAGAGAAAAGAATAGAAATAAATGCATTTCATATAGTAACTTAAATTTTAATTCTGATACCACTTGGGGATTGTCACTTCGTTTCAGCACCCTCACTTTTTGTTTTTTTGTTTCTTATCAGAAAATAAATCCGTAACATAATAACTTCAGGGACTTTGCCACTTTTATTTTTATTTATTATATTAAATTTAGTACATAAATATTATTCTTACATTAAAGGTATAATATTTTTGTTATTTTTATTTATTACGGCCAAATCGAGAACTTAACCAACCACAAGAAATCATTCCATATTTCATTTCATTCCATTTCTTTTTTTTTTCTTTAACTAACTAATTAAATTAAGATTTACGAAATGGTAAAAAATATAAATATCTTATATAATCAGTAATTTTTGATCAACCGGTCGGTTTAAAATTTAATTATAAATTATGTAAATCTGAGAAGGCTTTTTTTATAAACGAATTTGTTGAAACAAGAAAAAAATTACAAATTATTTGATTTTAATTAAAAAAAACAATTCAATATAATCCCATTAAAATTATTTCAAAAATTCAACCATTAAAACTGAAATTTCAAAACACGCTATTCGTCTTATATGAGTTCAGAATATTTTTCATTTACAACCTGAATTTAAGTGAATATCTCACAAAAAAAAAATATGGAAAGAAAGAAAAAACTAGGAGAAAAGAGGAAAGAAAAGAAAAATATAAAAAGAAATGAAAGGAAAAGAAAGAAACCCAATACCCACGCACTTTGACGAGTTTTTCTTTTCTGGTTCTTTTTCTCATCTTATATTATTATATATAAATTTATTACTAATATATTCAAATTTGGCAAATTACGTGACTGGGTCAAATCGCGTTACTAACGTAATAAAAATAATAACATCATAAATCAATATAGAAAAAAAAAATTTTTGTGGCCTTATATGAATTTTCTTTTCTTTTTACCTGCGTTTATTAATTAATATTTAGGTACATCAATTCAATTTTATTAATATTATTAAATTAATTGTTCACATATTCTCTCTATATACACCCTGTGACGTCCTTTTTCAAAATAACCCCATATTAAATAAAATTGATCGCAATCAATCAAAAATCACATCATTTTCCGTCTTCCTTTATTAAATAAATAACCGATTGTATTTTCAACAGTGGAAAAAAAATTGTTTCTCTCTTCTATCGATGTCTATGAATTTCAAGCCCTAACATTTGTTTGTATAAATTTTATATTCTCTCTCTAGAAAATATACTTGTCCCCTTTGTTTACTTTTTCAGCACATTAAATTATTTTTCTCTTTAAACATTCACAGCTTGAATTTCCCCCAAAAATTGTGTGTCCCTTTTGTCAGGAAAAATTACACCCCTATTTTTAGAAGTGTAAGCTCTCTTAATTTATTTGCAATCTCTTTTTCTCTTTTTCTGCTGCTCTCTCGTAAGTTTCATTCATGCTCTTTAATAATAATAAATAGTTATTTCGGTTTAACAGTGCAATACTCCAATTTGTGTTGAAGTCTCTCATCTCTCTCTCGCTCTCTTCCTTTCTCGATCATTTGAATTTCTCAATCCCCGCATTTTCCTAAAAACAGTTTTCTATCAAAAATTTTATTTCATTTTTTTTAAGTTGGGTAAATTCATATCAACCGCCCCTTGTACTTGTACTCACATAATAATCTCTATGCTACCACACCAATGAGTAGGTTTTTCTTTTAGGATTTTCTCATTTCATATTCTCTTCTACATATAAACCTCAATCTTTTCAGTCTTGTTTCGATTCTTGTACAATTCGCACGCATATCACAATAGTCATGTACGGTTTTTGACTTATTTTACGTCATATTTGCACATATAATAGAGTCAACAAATATTTTATATATAATATAAGTGTGGATTCAGTGTAGGTCTAGATTTTTTTTTAATTTTTACTTTTTTCTGTGCTTGTTTTTATTTAAAAAAGAGAAGAAAAAAAACCGAAAAAGGATTATATCATGTTCATGTATGAGTATGAGGATTTGTTTAGTGGGGGAAAAACAAACATTAAAAATTATTTATCAAAGGATTAATTCTACGCAAAAGGATTAAAATAAAATATTGTAATTAAATAATTTGATTGCAAATTGGATTTAAAATTGTTGTGAATAAAAAAATAAAATATATAAAAAAAATATACAGTGAAAATATTTCCTAATGGAAAACTCTAAAGTATTATATTTTTGGGGAAAATTTATTTGCATATCACTTACACACCGACAAACAAAAGGATCAAAATGAAAGAAAAAAAAAGAGAAAAAAAAATAGAAACACACAAATGGACAGGCATGAATCAACATCAGATTAATGTCCCAGGATAGAAAATCCACCAGATGAATTTTCTTTAGACTTTTCTTAAAACAAAAAACAAAATATACAACAAGAGAAAAAAAACTCCTTGATTGATTAACGCAATAAATTTTTGGATAATAATCCCTCGAAGGTATAATCATCCTTGACGAAATTCAATTCGATTTTTTTTCTATTTTTTTAAATGAAATTGACTTTTGAAAAAAAAAACAAGTCTTACGCAAATTTTATTCAATTTTCCAACCTAATTAAATTTCAAAGGATAAACCTAAAACGAAAAAAACAAAACAAACAAACATTGGATACATTTTAAATAGTTAATTTGTAATCTGTAGAATCGGCTTTTCTTAAATAAATCTCGTCTATATATTTTTTAAATAAATTTTTCCGTAATTTTCTTTACACTTTTATATTCTAAAATTAATGACTTAAAATTAAGATTAATAAATTGACACATTTTCTTAATACATAATTCATTTTAAAGTCAAGAAAAAGCACGTACTAGCGATTTTAAAATTTTCCAATTTTCAATAAAAAAAAAAACCAACAAATATTGATTTTAGATTTATCTCACAATCAGTTGAATACAAAATATATAAAATATAGGTTCAATTCGATTCGAGTATCTACGATGAATTTTAAATACAATTTATATTATTTTCTTTTTTCTAAAAACGACATGACGACCTTTTAACCCTCCCGCACACTCATACATTCCACTCGGAAATCATTATAATATTTCAATTATAATTTGATCAATCGTTTGGGCAAAAAGAAAGAACAAAAAAAAATATATTTATCGAAATCTTGTTATTTAAATTCTAACACTACATTTTCTCATTCTTCTCTACTATATTATTATTCCAGTCGACTTAAAATCAAATAAAACAGTAATGAATTACGTGTTTTCTCATTTATTACAATAATTAGCATAAATTTAAGGAAACAGTAGACAATCAATAGAAATCTTATATACATCTTTCATTAGACGATAAAAACGTTGTATTGGTTCCTTATTTAAATTTTCTCCAATCCTTATGATATAAAAAAACGATCATTTAGCAAGAAAGCGTGCGAAAATAAAATAATACAAGAAAAAAAAAAACTACATAATAAAGAAAAAAAAAAAAAATTTCAAACAATTCCACTCTCACGTAAAATGAATTATGTTCTTTATTTCCCATTCCAAATATATTTCATATAATATGGAAAAGTTTTCTTTTTTCTTCTCATTTTTTTTTTCTTTCGTTTTTAGCAAATAATAATAATGTATAGAAGAATATAAATTATAACAAGAAAAAGAAGCAAATGAAATAAGAGAAAGAAGAAGAAAAAGAAGAAGAAGAAGAAGAAAAAAATTTGTTCAAATTAAAACTAATTTTCCATTCTTGCAAATTTTAAATGTTAAACTCAAAAAATTAAAAGTTTAAAGTTGTAAACTCTTCTAAAGGTGGCAGATTATGATCAAATTATCTTATAGTGCTTTCATTTTTCTTTTTCTTACTTTTTCTTTTTCTTATAATTTTTCCATTTTTCCTTTTTTCTTTTTCTATATTTATTTTTGTTTTAATTAAGGCAACCAAACAATTATTATAAATCAAAAGAAAATGAAAATTATTTTTTGTTTATTGTCACAATGTTGAGATTTTATAAAACTGTTGCATTTTTTATATTATTATTTTTTTATGAATAGCAAATTAAAGAAAATGAAAATTATTGTTTTGGGAATTCGTACAAAATAAAGTTTTTTTTTATTTTTATTGAATTGAAATGGAATTACTAATAAAATATAAAATGAAACGGAAATTATTCGAATCAATCAAAATATCTTTTTTAAATGTCTTGGGAAATTTTAAACGAGAAAAAAAAACGAAAAAAATGAAAGAAAAAAAATAAAAACAAGAAATAGAAAAAATTCTCTTTGATGAAAATATGAAAAAAAGTTTGTTTTTTTTTTTTTGCTTTTCGTTTACACACATCATACAGTATCAGTATATAAGTATAGCAAACACACATCTTTTTTTTTATATGTGATAAGAAAAAAGGAAAGGAGCAACAAAAAAAAAATAGAAAAAAAGAATGAAAACAAGAAGAAAAGAATGAAAGAAAAAAAAAAAAATCTAAGGAAAAGAAAAATATATATCTTTCAACATGTATTAGAGATGAAAAGGTGACAGAATGTATTGTATTATTCAGCGAGGGATAAAAAGGCGAAAATAAAATGGACATCATCTTCAATGGTTGTGTTGTGTTATATATAAATAAAAATAAAAAATAAGAAAAACGACCAAGACCATCATCAAATATAACAATAGAAAATAAAGTGACCTTTGATGAAATTGTCTGTCATGAAAGTATTAAATATATATCATCGTAAATCGTAATTAACAATGAAATTAATGTAATTCTATTTGGACTTAATGATAACATATTTATTATAGTTTGTGGAATTTTAGTATTTATATACGTTTTGATAGTAAATTCTTATAAATTGTCAAGTGTCAAGTGGTCATCATTAGCCTCAATTATTAACTTATAATACGATATGTCCATCAACATAAGACAATAACATAATACAATAATAATAACTACGCAACTATACAACAACAACAACAAGAACAAGAACAAGAAAAAAATTTTATTTATTTAACTTTATTTTTCAATATTAAATAAAAAAAAAATTCACATTTAAGTTTACTCATTCGGAAACAACAATTTAGATAGCATTGACAAAAAAGAAAATAAAAAAAAAAAGAAAAAAAGTTTTGTCTTCTTATGTCAAATACGATTTTTATCAGAAACTTTATTTCTTATTTCGTCTTTTCACAAAGAAATAAAAAAAAAAAGAAGAAGAAAAATAGAAAAACCACTGTATAATCATACATACCTACACACACACACACACCTATACACAACACACGCCAGTTATAAAAGTGATTTTATTTTCGTATGATAAGATTTTATTTATTATATTTTCTCGTTTTTAACTCCGTTCCATTGGAAAAAAAATAATCAACAATACAATACAAAAAAAAAAAATAATAAGAAGAAAAAAAAACACAGAAAACTTTATTCAATTAATCTTAACGACATTCTCTCCTCTACATAATAATAATAATAATAATAAAGATAAAAAAAATTTAAAAAAATGTTAAAAATGACCAACCATCTAATTGTTAAGTTTAAAAAATACATTAAGAAATTTTTTGAAGAATAATTACTGTTCATTTTATGGACCAATATAAATTTTCCATCATTAAATTTATTTCGGCGCGTGTAAAAAAAAAATTCGTTTTTCCTTACATCTTTCCTTTTTCTTTACTTTTTATATATATATTTTTCTTTTACGATCACCTCCAGGGGTATAAGGAGAGCAATAATGTAAATTTTAATTAATTGTCTAATATGGTATAAATGACAATTACGTTCGAAATTATATGACGTATTTTAAAGGGAACGATAGCAAAAAAAAATGATAATGTTTAAAGGTATAAATTTATATCATATTTCTTCGATATGAAAAGAGATGGTGATTTTTATGTTGTGCTTTTTATTTTTATTGGGGAACAAATTATAAAACAAATTTTGGCCCTCTAAAAAATGACCCTCTATAATTTTCAATTTATTATCGATCAACTCAAAATCAAATTATTCAAGTGATCAAATTATAATTAAAACAAATTAACAAAACTCATGTCAATACTTATGTTATGTATAATTCATCCCTGAAATTTTAATTGTTACATCAACATTATCATTTATTTCAATAAAAACTCATTAACAATTGAAAACTTAAATTGTGGGAAATAAAACAAATGGAATACACCAAAAAACAAATGGAAAAAAAAGCCCAGAAAAATAAATAAATAAAAAGAAAATGGAGAAAAACAAAAGTCGATTCAGAAAAAAAATATAGAAAATAGGTAAAATATATTTCTAAATTTGAGTTGAATTGTATTGAACTCGCATCGATACCCTTTTGTAACAAAAAAAAAACAACGGCAACAAAATATATGAATAAATAATCAAAGGCGATGACAATTTGATCGAACAATAATAGGATTTCATATTCCACCTCTGAATTTATGATATAAGGATAAACTCATACATATTTGTGTCGATGATAAATGAAAGGATATTTTTTTTCTTTTCTTTTTTTTTTTTTTTTTCTTTTTTCTATTTTCTTTTTGCTTCTGTTTTTCCGTCTGTTTATTTTTATTTTTTAAACATAAAATATAATATAACAAGACGTCCAAAAACAAATCATAAATTAAAAAAGCCTATCAAATGTTTAAACAAATAAACAGCTTAAATGTTTAAGAAAGTTGGTGGCGGAGAAAAGAATGCAAAGACAAAACAAAAAAATACGTGAGAAAATAAAAACACAAAAGTACAAAAGTTAAAACCAACCAACTAAAAATAGGATTGAAATAAAAAAAAATATCCTTTATTTTTTTATGATGTGACAATAAATTAAGTAATATCCGGGATTTATAGTGATTCGTCATCATCGTCATTTTCACACTTGAAAGACAATAAAATATTTTGCAAAGTCATAATAAAAAATTTTATGAAAGGATTTTCCTTTTTTATTTTTTATTTTTCTTTTTTAACAAACAAAAAAATATATAAAGAGTGACACCGAAAATTGACCGTCAAAAATATGTTCACACCGAGGCATAAACTCAGAAAGAAATAAACTAAATAAAAAGAACTAAAAAAAAAACTATTAATAATTGATTGAATGTCGAACATTCTTATTTTTTAATGTCAGAACATTTTTCTATATTTAGAAAGAAAGAAAAAAAAAGTCATTCATAGGTTTCATGAGTAGAATAATTTCAAATATCACATCCTTTTAAGATTGATATTGTCGTAAATGTCAACTGCTTTCTTTTTTTTTTTTTCAATGAATATCACCGTCTCAATAGCACGCTATAGTTTATGTTTTATGGTCTTTTTAAGACTTGATTTATGATTAATTGAGTTTTTCCAAAGTTTTTCTTTTGCCTTTCTTTCTTCTATTATTCTTTTCTTTTCTTTTTTTCTCTTTTCTTTTCAGTTTCAATATTTTCCCCCAAAAATATTAAACGCGTGGTTTATTAAATGAAAATTAAATAATTGAATTAAATTTGATCTTTTTGATTGTAATTATATAAAATGAATGATATGCAAATAATATTTAGTGAACCAAAACAAAAACAATTATTTTTTTTCTACCACACAATTAAATAACTCAATTTTCATATTTTTACTAAAATACAGAAACTAAAATTTATTTTGACAGTTTAATCAGTCAGAACAGTGATGAACAACAACATCAATTTTTTACTGACTTTTCATCATTGTGTCAATAATTTATATTTAAGTGTGTGTGAGTGTATGTGGGATAAATATTCATTTTTTTTTATGTTATTGTAAAAATATTATCATCAATTATAAAATATAATTAATTTATATTTCAACAAAAAAACCAAAAAACAAAAAACATAAACCAAAAGCCAAAAAAAAAAAGAAAGGAAAGTAATATTAATAATATCTACACACACAAAACACAACAATATTATTATCATTAAAATATTGAATTATTGAATATTTGAACAAATAAAAATACAAAAACAACAACAACAAAAATTATGGAAAATAAATTAATGTGATTGATTAAAAAGAAGAAGAAGAAGAAGAAAGAAAAAGTGAAAAAAAAATAAAAAAAAAAAAAAAAATTAATAAAAATGAAAATAAAAAAAATTTATTGTGATTTTTTAAAATTATTTTTTGTCACATTAAATGTGGGTGTTCAGTTTTCCCAAGGATTAATTCAAACACAATCAGATAAGGAAAAACACGGTAACTATTATAATACTATATAATACCTTTATATAAATAACAAACTATACACATAAATAAGTGTATTAGTAAGAAAAACTATAAAATAGGTTTATACTAAAGTTAATTAGATTGTAAAATAGAGAACCATGCGCTTACCGTTTTTCAATTCTTGTTTTCTGTTTTTCCCACCCACCTAATTTCTTTTCTTTACTTCTTTCACTTCTTTATTGTTATTATTATTTTACGTTCGCTAATTACCAGTCAACGAATCAAAGACATTCTTTATTATAGATTTTTCCTATTTAATATTAATTTTCCTTTTTTCTTTTTTTTTTCTTTTTCTTTTTATACAAAAAACCAATGAGTTGTGTAATGATTTGGCTAGCTTTTTACATTCCACGTTCATTTTCTCCACTCTGTTATAACGTATTTTATATTTTTTATTTTTTTTTTTTACATGGGAATGGTGAAAAGGAAAAAGGGATATATATTGTGCAAGTAATGGCAGAGCAATTAAAAGAACACGATGATGTGATTTGTGTGTGTATGTGTATTTGATGTGTATGCCTGCATGTGTGTGTGTGTGTATTTTGTAAAAGGGTGTTATGTTCTCTAGAGTGTCTTTAAAAATGAGGTAGACGTTTTTTTTTTCTTTTTTAATGCGGATTTGATGTGATGTAATTGCCTTGTTAAACGAGTGGTTTTCTGGAATTTTTTCTGTTTTTTTTTTGTGTATTTTAAACCGTTGCGTTGTTATAAAACTGTGTTTTATTTTTTGCTTTTGCGTTATTTTATTCAAGTTTTTTAAATGCTTAGAAAAATTATTGTGAAAAATAGACTTTTCACATTATTGAAATAAATTTCTTTTTAATTAAATGTTAATTAAAATGATAGTGACATCTGACATAATAAACTTTCATAATATACCTACCTACACCTACCAACCGATTAATATACTTACTAATTTTAACATGAATGGGTGTGTTTATCTGTTTCATGTATGTGTGTGTTTGTGTATGCCTTAATTATTATTCTATGCTCTCTCTTGTTGATCCATCTTGATTAAATACATTTGAAAGTTAAAATTTACGTAGTTTGTCGCATCCTGGTTTCAATATTAATTAAATTACTGTAAGACAACTTAGCAGAAGCGAAGCAATCGAATGTATGTCCTGAAGACATTAGAACTTTTGTAATAAAGTTTTGTTTGAAAAACAGCAAACAAAAAGAGAAAAGTTTAGCTGATTTGATTTAACACTTGTTTTTTTCTCTCTCTTCTTTTATGTTTTCTTATTTTTTCACTTTTTCTTTATTTTAGAAAAAAGAAAACTCTTTTTGTCAATAATTATTTTGTCTTATATTAATTTTATTCATTTCAATATAAAATCAATTTAAAATATTTCCAATTAAAATGATGTTATCAGTTATTAAACTTTTTCATCATTATACAAAAATATATTTTATATTTCTCCGATTAAAAAACAGAATCTTTAAAAAGTTCTTCAAAACTTTTAAATAATGAGCGAACGTTTATGCATGAATATTCTTGATTTACATTTACTTTCCTTAAGCATATAAAAGAAAAATTGGAAATCTCTCCAATTTAATTTTTGTAATTTTTATCAAAAAATAAAATCTTCATTCACATTTTACCAATATTTTTCAATTTTATAAAAAAAAAAACAAACAAATCATAAATATATCAACAAAAGCTTAGAAATGCATGAACAAAAAAAAAAGCACACAATATTGATTTAAAAATATCAATCGTTTCAACAATTTTCTAAAGTTGAACATGTTATTTCTTGACTTAACAAACGAAATCGTTGAAGACAGAAAAAAAAGTACAAATAAAAAAAAAAAACAATTCCATGAACTTTTGAAAAAAAAAAAAACGTAAAAACTTTCTTACTGTGGAATGGTTATTGTGTCGTAAACGAAAACCGCATACAAAACTCTTCTGTTTTTTTTTCTTCTTTCTTTCTGTATGACTCGTAAAAATTCGATAGAAGAGACAATACCCAATATATCCAATATCACATCATATCATACACACACACACACACACACACAGATCTGTTTTGATATACGTGTGTATGTGTATGCACGTATGTATATCTAGTTATGTACCAAAAAAAAAAAAAACAAGACAAGTGTTACAGATCACACAACCACCATTTTCTTTATACCAATATAGAATCCCATATTTTTTTAATGTTTTTCTTTTTATTTTTTCCTTTATAACTTTTGAAGCTTTCATATTTTCTTCGGAAAGTATAAGAAAACTGTGGCTTTTATCGTTTTAGTTTAAATTTATATAATATTACGTAATACGTAAATCAGAATGTTTTTTTTTTCTTAACATATCTACTCTAGATATACCTACTCATTTTATACTATGATTTATAGATGAAAAAAAAATGGAAAAATATTCTATTTGAGAGAAAATGAAAAATGTGAATAACAAGAGAAAAAAATCAACAAAAATTTAAATTAAATAAAAGAAATTTTTTAATGAATTATCTTTTGTTTCAAGTGTGACAAACTTTTTATTTCTTTCTTTAATTGATTTATTCTCTCATTCTTTTAAACTTTTTTTTTTTTTGTTATTCCAACATTGTGTTTTTTTTTTTTCTCTTTTTTATGAATTTTTAATTTTATCAATTAAAAGAATATTCTTCGTACTCTGATGTTCTTTAATTTTTTACCGTTTTGTTAAAAAAAAAATTTGTTGCCTTTCTTCTTTATTTTATAATCAAATTTTCAAGAACTCAAAATGTGGTTTATGCATAAAAATTTTAAAGATAAATCTTATAAAATATTTTTCTTGTTTTTAAACAAAAAAAAAAAAAAGAAAGAAAAAAAAAATACGTTCTTGCTTTCAGCTTCGTTGAACAGAAAACAGATATTTTCTTCATTTTTATTATGCTTTTTCGAAGAAGGTTCAGCTTTTCAGGTTCTTTTCAGTTCAATTTTAATCCGGAGACCTTTTTATCCTCAAATTCCAAATTTCTTTTCTTCGTTTTTTTTTTTTGTTTTTATAAGAAATTTTATTCTCAAGTCAATCAATAAAAACAATGTCAGTTTGAAAAAGCTCAAACTTCCGTTCTGCTCGTTCTTCTTCTTCTTCTTCTTTTTGTTTTATTTATTTTTTTTTTCTTTATTTTTCTTCTTTACTTTTTTTTTTTTGTTTTTTGTTTGTGTTTCTTTTTGTTTTTATGTAGATATTTTTTTTTTTCTGTTAGTAAAATAAAAATGTTGAAGAAGAAAGAAAAAAATCATTATCGTTGTATATTCATATATTCATGGAATTTGTTTTATTTTTGTATATTTTTTTTTTATCCCTTTTTAGTATTATTTTTTTTCTTCTAAAATTTGAAAATGAAAATTAAATTCCATATAGAATAAAAAAAATATATATTTTTGTAGATGCTAGAAAAGAAATCTTATTCAAACAAACAATTGTTTATATGATGGTGAAATATCATATTCTATTTATAAATATTTACGATTTCATGCGTTTATTCCAATTTCCTATTTATACCGACTGGATATATTTTATTGTATTTTTATCTTATATTTTACCTTTTAGATAATGTTGTAAAGTACTGCAGGATTTTCTTTTTATTGCTATTGATAAAATAAAGAGAATATTATTTTAGTTCAACTCACAATTAGAATATATTATAGAAAGTGACACTTATGGTTAATTTCTAGAATATTTATATAGAATTCTCAAATATCAAGCTCACAGTTGGAAATAGCCAAAATTATCATTTCATATGAAGTTGAATTAATTTGATTGTGGTTTATATTTTGACAATATATTGTTTAGTTTTTAGCCAAATATGAAAATAAAAGGTTATTTTTGTTGTTGCTAATTAGTTATTCAATTTTTGTCACCTAATATATCATAATAAATTTACATTTTAGAAAAATAAAACTCTTTTAAATTAAAACTTCTGTTTGGAAATCAATTCAGTTCTATTTTCCTGTTTTTCACAATTATATACGACTCGCATTTTATTTTATTCAAAAAATACGTAGTTGTTTTGATGTTTCTAGAAAATATTAGTTCACACTTATAATTATGTTTTAGAGAAAATATAGAACAAAGTTTGATAAAAAATTCTAAATTATAATTGGATAAATTATCTTTTCTGTTTTTATTAGATTTTTTATTAAATAATGATTAAAAACTTCAAATAATTAAGAAAGAAGATGATATGACAAATGAAGTTAAACTAAATATATTGAGTCAATTCACACTTAGTTAGTTAATAAAGTTTAGAAATCAATATCTAGGTGTTATACTTTTCTATGTGCTGGGCATATTTTTTTTCTATTCTTTTTACTATGTAACTCAAATATTTAAAATAAAATATTCAAGAAAATATTGCACTCCAAACTCAAAACAAAAAAGTAAAGAAAGAAAAATAATTGATTAATATGAAGTAGGTTAGGTATGTACTGTAAACCAATTGGTTTAATTCGCCTTCACCACAATAAATTTGATTAAAATTCATCTCACGATGTTCTATACTAAACTCATACAAAACCAAAACAAAATTTAAATTCAAATAGTTTAAACACAAAAAGGGAACAGAAAACTTTTTAGATCAATCAAGAACTAATTCTTGTTATTGTTCTCTAAACCAACCACCATCAATTTTACTGTTCTCAACTAAACCCCCATTTTATATTTTATATAAATATATATATGTATATATATATATATATATACATATTTATATATATATTTATATATAATACAATATACATATATTTATGTATAACATTAATTCAAATATACCTATTTATGTAATAATATAATAATACAAATACACACATATGTGATTATATGAAAACCCAAATTATAAATTCAGCACACAATTTTAGACATGCATATATAAATAGAAAACTAAATGCAATACAAAAATTATAAATTGTAGTAATTAATAAATTTAATCAAACAATTATTTTATGTTTCATGTGACTTCAATTAAAACTAAACTGTTTAATACACCAAAAAGTATGGGAATAGCCTTCGCATACTTTAACTTGTGTTTGTGTGCGGTTGTTTTCTATTATATATATATAATATACACACTTGTATACATACACACAATTTAAGCTTTTAAAGTTTTAAAGTGTTTTTGATGCTACAATAACCATAGTAAATTTTCTTATATGAGTATAAATGAGGTTTTTGTGTGTGTGTGTAAATGTGTTTATGTATTTCTATATGGTTGTGAAAATATAAAATTTTAATGTTTAATATTTTCGTGGTGCAAAATTCTTTAAACTATATTAATTTAATTGTTATATAATGTTCCTGATTTTCATTTTATAGAAAATATAAATATTAATAATTTTTTAATTTGTATCAACCTTTTTTGTTTCCCTTTTCTTTTCTTTTTTTTTTGAACCAAAACTTTTAATTTTACCACAAACAATTTCATTTGTTTTATGATTTCTCTACAAACTATTTATCTTACTAAAATCTTATACAGAGCTGTTGGACAATTAAATTTTTTGGTGAAAACAAGCAAATAATAGAACAGTATGATTCACCCTTAATAGTTTATTTATACCGCATAAAAACAATAAAAAAATAGATAGGTTTTTTCTATTAATTTCTTTTTTCCAAATAATATTTTTATAATTTTCAACGATCTCTGAAATTTTAGTAATTTTAATCAATTCAGTAGAAAAATTAATTTTATCGGCTCTGTCTTCTAAGCCCAGAATTACTGAATCGAAAAATCAGCACATCATACCCGTATTCGTATATTGATTTCTTCAATATACAACCAATGTATATAAATACACAAATTTATATATATAGATATTGAACATACACGATTGTTTCAAATTAATTATAATTAAATCAAAACATTTTACTGAAGAGACGAGATGCTCGTATAGCTTAAGGATTACCTTTTCCATCTTCTTTCGTTCGTCTTCCTTTTTTTATGTATTTATATTTTTTTGCCCTGCGACTGCGACATTAATCCTGTATGGCAACGAAAAGAAAAAAAAATTATAATTTATGCTAGAAAAAAATGAAAGAACAAAAAAAAAAAGAAGAAAAATGGAAACAACAATATTTTGTCAATGTATTAAATTTCATAAAATAAAATTAAAATTTATATTTAAAAAAATATAAAATTTCTATAAGATTGCCCTTTTTTTCTCATTTGTTTAATTTCATCATTTTTTTATTCTTCTTCTTCATCTTTCGTACAGAAATCAATTATGCGAATATTTTATTTAATTAATATTATCTCGCATTACAGTAACTAAATAACAACAAAAATACAAAAAAAAGAGAAATGTTTAGAAAAACAACAACAAGAAGAAAAAGAAAAAAAATTACATTTTTTAACACTAGAGCAATTAATCAATTTATTCTAATTACCATCAATTTATATTCCCATAGTATCAAAAGCATATTGTCCTATGGATATATATTTTCTATAATAAATAAATGAGCAAACCCTGTAAATTGATTGAATTTCATTATGTTTATTTCCATTATAAACCCTTGGCTCCTTAATCTGTACAGATGCGGTGTTACTTTACCATCCATCTGGATCTAATTTCGGATTACATGGTTTCAATTTATTTTGCACAAGTAGGACTTTAGGGTTTTCATTCTTTGAATTTAATTGTACCACAACAACACTTCACAGTTGTTTTTAACGAGAAGGACAAACATTAATGTTGCGTATATTTATATATAGTATATTATTTTGGTCTATATTTCCTTTTAATATTACATTATATATACCAATGTACACATCTATATACCTATATATACATGCATATATTTATGTAAAGTAAATATAGATACCTTTCAAATTAATTATATTTTTAATAGTCCAAAAAATATACAAATAAATTTCCGATCAATATTTTAATATTAGGATTACATTATTATTGTACAGAATCTATAATTTGTTAAACTAACAAACACTATAAATTAACAAACACACTTATTATCTTGATTGAAAATTTATATTTTTCGACCATATTTTATTTTCAATAAAATAACAAAAAATAAATAAAAAACAAAATAAAAACAAGAAATAAATAACAAAAATAATATAATATTTCAAAAATGTCACAGACTTTAAACTAATGGCATGCATATCCGGGCCTAATTACTCTGAATAATCACCAATTAAGATCGAATTCTCTTTATTGTTACCCTTATTTGTAATGGGTAATAAAATTCATCCATGATAAATAAATTGCGAGATTATACCTTCCTGAATTTTCGTTCAGTTTATAAATACAAATACAAAACCAAAAACAAAAACAAAAAAAAAAGACATTAAAAAACAAAAATCAATAATCGATTTAAGATAACTAAATCGGTTTGAAAAGAATTGTTTGTTATCTTATTCGTAAGACGTATCTATTGTCTGATAAAATATCCCAGTGTATTCAATTAAATCCAATTGAGGACGTGATCTTTTCCCAGTTTATTATTCTACGAATGAAGAAATATATAATATAAAGAAAAGGATGAGAAATAAGATGAAAAAGAACACCTTCCTTCCTTCATAAATACATATATGTAGGTATGGATAGAATAAGAAAATTGTTATTTTGGTTTTACTCTGATTTTCTATATCTATAAGCTATGATGAACTATCGAAATTAGAAGGAAAAC
Organism: Pedicia rivosa; assembly: GCA_963082725.1. Lineage (NCBI taxonomy): Eukaryota > Metazoa > Arthropoda > Insecta > Diptera > Pediciidae > Pedicia > Pedicia rivosa. Next base: position 25,632,262 of record OY720154.1, read on the forward strand.
TAATTTATTCTACTAATGTCAATATAGCTCAATCAAATTTAGATATATATAGAATAAATACGATACATACACACACGCATTTATAATATCATAAGACAATATAATTCGTTTGACAAATTTGTCTAATTAAAATAATTATAAATATTAAATATTTATAAAAAAATCATCGTGCTGTTAGTAAAAATTTACAAATATATTTTTGTATTTTCTTTATTTTTTTGCTAACAACAAAAAGACACACAAAATTTATACTTTTTGTTTCATTTCGTATAAACAGACAGGAAAAAAAAATTCTTTAGCAAAGTAATTAAACTAAAAGCTTTCAATAATTTAGATTAGATAATGATGTTTCAACTTTTAATAAACAATCGAAGAACATTATAAACTTTAACAGCTAACGAAATTCTTTTAAATTCTTCTTTAAATAAAATTTTTTTTTCATATATGAATATTTAATTTAGACCAAAGGTTAAAATCGTTAAATCAACAACATTATTTCCAAACCAAAAACAAAATGTGGATGAACATGACAAACAATAGTTTTATGATTATTCTAAGAAAAGAATATCTTTTTGTAGAACTTTTCTTTTACTTTAATGAATCCATATACAATGAAATGAAAGAAAATAAAAACGTAGATTACATTTTTAATATAAATAGTTAATAAAGAACTATAGTTTATTTTAAGCACTTTGTAACTCTTTACAAAATTATTATCAAACTGACCTAAATTTTGCATTATTATTATTTACTTTTTTTTATTCTTTTTTTAGAAAAATAAACTCATAATAAACAAGGGAAAATATTGCAACATAAACTTTTTTTTGTGATATCAAATCAGTTGAAAATCACTGGAAATTTTATTTGTGAAAAAGAAGAGGAAAAAAAAATAGAAAAGAGAAAAAAAATAACTCTGCCCCAATCTCCTCCTATTGCCCATTTATTTCAAGCTTAACAAGAATTAACTTCACAATTTAGTGAGAATTTATGCTGTAATAGTTTCCAACCCGACAAAATTTAAGTTTTCTCATTGCCCTTTTTCGTGTTCATATCCCTGTTGGATATATAATACACTTGAATGTATTTCTATGTGGAATAAATATGTATGTGTATTTTTATAGCTAAAAATAATACCACATCCCACAATATCTTACTTTAGTGGGGCATTATATTCTGGTCTCATATAATAACTACATACACAACAATTTTAGGATCATCGCCCCTTTTTTCGTCTTCGTTCAAAAACCACAAAAGTCATTTACTTCAACTAACCAAAAATATCCAAGCTTCTGGCTTTCAGGACGAAAGAGTACATTCTATATATACGAATTTTATACAGCAGAAAAAATACTGTCTTTGAAATTTATTTGGTCGATTAACCATTGATGAAATTTCTCACACTATTTTTTTTTTATTTTGGATCAGATGCGATTTAGTTGCGCCAACAAATACTCTTGTGATGTGTGTTATTATGTTTTCTTTTACCCTCTCATTTTTGTATTTTTTTTTTCTTATTTTTTTTCGGGTGGAATATTTCTCAAGTATTAGACTTTCTTATATATTTATTTATTTTCTCATTCCGTTGAATATGTTTAGGTTTTTCCTCCTTTTACTCTTCTAGTATATATACATTATTTTTTTAGCACCATCAAAACACATTCAAGGAAAAAAAATCATTTATTATAACTTGATGACGTAATCAATGAGAGTATAATTTGACATGAAATAATTTATAATACTTACAACTCAACGAAAAATTTATTGAAGAAGAAGAATGATTTGATTTTCTCTCGATTTTTCTTACACAAAAATAAATTTAATTACATAGAATTTTTTTTTCTTTTATTCATATACATATATGGGTTTATAAACACACACATATATACATATACTACTATATAACAAAAGACGAACAAAATTGACCAATTTTGATTAGATAAGATCGTATATATCTTGCTCTATGAAATCTAATATTTTTGCTTTTTGTGAAACGACTTTAAGGATGTTAACATCACAATCTGACATGCGATGTCTTTGGTTTTTCTGTTCACGACTCTACTTTTATATACATACATAAAGAAATTCATAAATATATATGTATATATTTCTTACTTAAAGATACGTATATATACGTAACGTACGATGCAAAGAAAAACGACTCAACAAAATTAATTTGCCTCAAGCAATGTCTAATATTTTGACACTAATAGTGGAGACGCCTTATTACATGTTTATATACACGAACACATCACAACTCAAAGAAATAATCCTCAAGATATGTTTAAATCATAATAAATGAGATTTTGTCTGAACTGAACATAACATGAGCCTTGTGGTAAATATTATATTCTTCTATTTTTTTTTGCTTCTTTCTTATTTTTTCATCCTTTTTTTTTCTTCATTTTAATAAATCAAAAATATTTTTGTCATTTTGGTTTCGAAGATATCCCTTTTTATTAGATGCGGGATTGTATTTTTTTTTTATTCTTCTTTATTTTAAATTTTAGTTGTCATTTAGTACAAACGCAACGAAACATGGAATATTTATTATTTATTATTTATTGTGTAATCCTCCTGTCTTATGTTCAAGTCTTCGGTTTAATATATATTTTACTCAATAATTAATTTATATTTATATTATGTTTATCAGGCTATCAAAAATATTTATTAAATAAAAATAAGGTCCTTGTTCTTCATGTTGATGCTAAATTCTTGTTTATCTTAAAATAAATTTTGTAGAAAGTTAAGAGCTAACTTTTTGTTCATAATCGTAGGTATACAATTTGTTATTTTCAAAGAATTGTTTTTCAACTTACAATAAATTTCATTTATTATATTCTACAAGGAATATAGAATCGTTCACCATATTAATTTAATTAAGTCTTAAATTTCTAAATGTTTCTTATTAAGAAATTAGCTAAATATTAATCCTTTCATATTCATAGAAAATAATATTTTAATTTATCTTAAATCAAATTGTTTATAAATAAAAACAAAATCATTTATTTCTCTCACAAAAAATAGAATATATTTTTCAAGGTCATATTTAATTACATAATGTCACATAAAAGCTCAAACGATGATTTATTTCCGAATAATATTAATAAATTTATTCAAAAGTCAATGTCGTTTGATCCTTTATCAAAATTACACATTTCTTAAAAATAAAATTGAAATTTTGTCCCTTATTACATTCTCTCTATACATTATTTAAAGCAGAATAAAAAAAAAAGAAGAAGTAGAAGTAGAAAAAAGTGTTCTTAGAATTTTGAATTACCACACCCACGTTAAAATCTCTCACCACCAAAAAAAAAAAAGAAGAAAAATATCCAAATTCAAAAAATAATGATTTTCAGTTCAGTGAAACTTTTAATTCTAATATAAAATAATTACCATTCAAGAAAAGTAGAACACATCAAACAAAATTTTAATGCAAAAAGATACAAAAAATAAAGAAGAAATGTATTTAATTGAAAGTATTCTATATACATTCATTCATTCGTCCTTTACAATATTCTCTTCTTTAATTGAATTTTTGAAATTCATAATCGTTTTCCAATCATAAAGAATTTTCCTTTTCACAATAATTTATTTTTATTTATTTATTTTTTCTTCTTTTTTTTTCGAAAAGGTTTTCTTTTTTTCTTCCTCTTCTTCTTTTGCTCCTTCTTCAAAATAAAAATATATAATGCAAAATTCCTTTTGAAAACCCAATAAAATTAAATATATAAATAATAATTTAATGAAAATCAGAAAAAAAAAATGAATTCGTTTATAAAAAAATCAAATAAATATATATGTCTGCATATTTAAGTATTTGTGTTTATTTATAAGCAAAAAAAAATGTAAAAGAGGGATGGCTCCTTAAAAAAATCTTCATACAAATTTTCCGCATATAATTTCATAATGAAAATTTTATAAATTTACAAACGACCTAAAGGCAAAAGAAATGTGTTTTATAATTCATTTATATTTAGGTGGATGGAGTTACGTGCAAATTTAAAACCATGTACATTTTATACGTGGTATTGTTTATTATTTTCACAATTTGTATATCTGTGAACAATTCAAATGAAATTTCATATATGCATTAAAATATAAATGTGATGTACTTACCTACTCGAAAATTATACTAAAACTGCGTTTTCTTTATATAAAATTGTTGTTAAGTGCATTTCATTTTATGTAAGGGTGTAAACGACAAAAAATTTTAAAGTGTTCTAAATTATTATTACTTATTCTGTGCAGGCAAAATTTTTATTATAGTTTTAACTGTCGAGTTATTTTTAATTCTTTCTATAAATTTTAATTAACAACAACAACAACAACAAAAAGTAATTAAATGAAAGGAAAAAAAATTATATTGTGTTGATAAAGTGTGAGTTGATAAAGAAATTAGCTTAAAAATAATTCAGTGAATATTTCATTTTATTACATGATCAATATTTGTACATCTATTATCATAACTTGTAACATTATTAAACTTTAGTCCATGTATTATGAACATGGATTATTATATAAGAACGACCCTTTTCAAATTTAAAAATATAAAATTTAATTTTTAATAAAACCAAGTAAGGAAGAAAAAAAATGCTAACTAATAAAACATTTTTCAACTCTCAATTTGTCATTTAAATGTAACTTTGCAATCCTAATTTTGTATGCTGTAGAAGGAAGAAAAAAAAGTTTTGTTTTTTCATTCAATAATCTCTTACAGAACAAAAATTACTCGACCAACCATAAAACGCTTTAATATACAAAAAAAATAACTCAAAAAATAAAATCAAACTTTATGAATTTGTTTGAAAAATTATTGTGATGTTGCGTTTTATGTTAATATAAAATATATAAATATTTATGAGAAACGAATGAATAAATTCTAATGAATTTACTTCAGGGTATATAAAAAAGTGTGGAGAAATTATTCTAAAAGTGTAAAGTAGCGACAAGTTGAATTTTTATATAAAAAAAATTATATACGAATATTCAAATCATCCGTCGACCTCGAATCGCAACAAACTCATCAGGATTAAACGATTAAAGTTGGATACAATACAATAAATACATGGATTAAAAATATATAGAACCCAAATAAACATAAAAACATGAAAAAATATAAATCATCGTTCATCGTAATTAATTCGTTAAAATTTATTTTTCCCAATTTATATTTCAACTATCTTTTTATTTGAAAAATCTCGTTCTTCTTGAATTGTTTACACCGATATTTAAATTAATTAATTAATCGCATATTCCTAATGCATTGCGATTAGATTGATTTTTTTTTTAGATTTTTACATCAACTAACATAATTCTCATAACTAAAAATCTGTTTTGAAACATATTCTTCACACTTTCTAATATTTTCTCACACAGGATAAAAGTGCTTAAAATATTTTCTCATTCGAGATTATAAAGAGAAATATAAATAAAATGCAATAGTAGCACATTTAATATACTTTGGCTTTATTCCGAAGAGGATTTTTATTAAAATTATTTCACTAAAATAGAAAAAGGAAAAGTTATGGAAAATGCATATGCATAGAAAATAATTTTAAATAATTTTTGTGTAGTGTAGTGTTATATTTACTAAATGGAAGTTATTAAAATTGTATGCATATATCTGCAAGTGTCTATCTGTGATTAAACAGTGAAAAAGCTACTCGTACAACTTAACATATCTGTACAATTACTACAACATTTAACACTTCATACTGTAATATAGATTGAAGAATAAAAACCATTCACACAATTAATTATAAATTAAGGAAAAACAATTATTAATTAATTAATTATATATTATAATATTTGTATTAAATTTATTAAATACAATTAATTGTAAGGGTAGGATTAATCTTCCCTGCATATAGATATTTCATTATGAATTACTCAGCTTCAGTAGAACAATTTTTAAAAGATAAAAAAAAATTACACTAAAAAAACAAAAATAATTAATAACGAAGACAATTTAAAAGAAAAACGAAATGTATAAATTCATTTTATCCATAAAATCACGTTTACCGGATTTATCATAAGAATAAAATCAAATCAAGAATTGCTACAATTTAAATATATTCTATTTTTATTTCTTTTCCTTTTTTTTTTTGTATAATATTTCAAAAACCCTTTGAGAATAAAGATGAAAATCCGGACTTAAGGAAAAAAAAACCTTTCGTTATAAATATAAAGAACAAATATAATATTATTTGAAATTTCCTTGAAAATCCTTTTATATAAATATTTTTTTTATTTTGATAAAAAAAAAAGAAATCTTTTCCATAAATTCATAGTTTTGTAAGCTATTTTCCTATTTGTATTTTTCAAATTTTTATTCTTTTTATTCAAGCATTAATTTTTGAATATTCGTAAAACTCATTGAAATTGTATTCAACAAAAAAAAAAAAAGGGAATGACCAAATGATTTGAAACCTTCATATTACATCTTTCAATATAAAAAGAAACTCAAGTAATAAAATTTGTTAAGGAAAATATTAAGTCCTAAAGGACTCATTGTATTGTGAACAATATTTCCTTCTTCTTCCTTATTTTTTTTATTTATTTCTATTTTTTCTTCGGATTTTTTTTTTAAATTTAAATTTATATTTTCTAAGAATTTAAATTAACTTGCGACCCGTCTTTGTTTCAATTTGCATTAATATTATAGTGTAATTTTTTTCCTTCTTTTTGGTCGTATAAAGCCTAAAATATCAAATGTTGTCATTTCTATCTATGATTAAAGAATATAATATAAAGCATATTACATTATATAGAATATACATACATATACATATATTTCTACCCGACCCTTATTAACTTTAATTTTCAATAATCATAAAAATAAATTATTATTATCTCTTATTTCGTTGTTTTTCCATCTGACACTCTTTTCTTCTTTCTTTTTTTTTTTTTTTTTTTTTTTCTTTTTCTTCATTTTATACTGTTCAAAAATTTTCGATTCCTTTTATCTATACTTTTTTTTTTTTTTTGGTGTTTGTTAAGAAATGGCTTTACCCAAAAACACAACACAAACATACAACAACAAAAAATCACTCAAAATGTGAGCCATGGGATCAAATATATGTCTGCTTTTCTATGAATATAATACAACAAGAAGAAAATGTGTGTGTATATGAAATGAATGCATCTTTATATCCATACAAATATATTGTACAATATAACACATAACATAACATATAATATAATATTATATGAAATTGAACGAGCTAAAAAAAAATGTAAAGTACATGCATATTTATAACATTGTTTTGAATCAAAATTTACACTTTCCAATGGCAAAAAATTTGTTTTTTTATGTTATACTCATATATGAACGTATAGAATATTATTATAATAATATACATATGAACAATATCTATGCATAAGTAAGTGTGTATGTGTATGTATGTGTTTACATTAAATATACAATTTTTGTTGTTATTTTTATTTTCATATTTTCATAAAAATTATCTATAATAATAATAACGAAAAAACAAAAAAACAAAAAGGAAAAAGAAGAAAAACGAAATGAACAAAAAATATATACATATAATAATAATTTATGTTTATACAAAATTTAATATTTTCATTCAATAATTTACATAAAAAAGGAAAATAAATAAAACCAAAAAGAAAAAAGAAAACAATTTCTTCTTTAATATTGGAAAATATTTTTGTTGTTGTTGTTCTTTCTCGTATATACCAATTTCTTTTTCATTCTTTTCTTTTATTGTTATTATCATAACTCAATAAACAGAAATATATATATATATATATATATATATATATACATATACATAAAGACGACATACAGACATTCATCCACGATATATACAATATATTTGTAGGTACAAATAATATTTCTACGATTTCCACCCCATTATTCACCCATTTCTGAATAAACATGTACATAAAATAAAATAAAATAAAATAAAATAAAATAAAAAAGAAGTATTTATCCTTTTGAATTAACAAATAAAAATATGCGTTCATTTTACTTCTTTTATTTTGTGTTTTTCTTTTTTATTTGTATATTTTTTGTGTGCTTTTGTACCATATTTATTTATTTATTTTCATATTTTTTTTTTTAAATTTTAAATTGATTTTAATTATATTGGTTTTAACTATATACAAAAAAGCGGATCTATAAAATTTTATTGAAATAGTTAATATTATAAAAATGTATTATAACGCTTTAGTAGTTCTGTTGTAAATGAACATTATACGAGTAATAAACGTATATATTTTCAAATACCAATTTTCCAAAATTTTCATAATCATAATCAATACGATTAAACTACAGGGTTGAATTGCCATTGGGGTTATTAACTAAATCCCATATTTAAAATATCGACAACGAAGATATTATTTTATATTGTTCTATATCAAGGAAAAAAAAATTCTTTATTACTGATCTTCATTAAAATTTGAATAAATAAGAACTTCTTTGCCCCGAAAGCTCGAAATTCCCTACTATCTATACCATTTCTCTTAATATAGTACAACACCCTTTATTTTCGATTAAAAACAGTTACTAATATGTTACTTATGGTTTTAATATTTTCGTGTTGGTACAGGAAAAAAACGAATAGTTTTCCATTGAATTGAAAATCAATATACACTAATTTTAATACGATTAAACGTAGCCAATGAATATATTGATCATTAAACTGATTATAAAAGATATTCTAAATTAAACTAAATTATATAAGACATGATCAGTTCACCTATTAAATAAGATCTCATTTTTCTAGAAAACATCTTGATTCAACTTTCACCTGTAAAAATTCAAAGCAACTAATCACTCCCACCGCGTGTTTCCATTAAAACTTTTATAATTTAGTAAATTAAATTCCGTTAGAAAAGTTAAAGTTAGGCCTCCCTTATATAACATTCAACCACTAATTTTCAAGGTAACAAAATATTCAATCTGTATATATGTATTTATGTGAGTACATAGCTAGCTATATACATATCAAGACTCTTAATGTATTCGATTATTATGTATAAATTACTTCAGGATGCTTGGCTGTTTAAAACGAAATTCCATAATAATTTTATTTTCTTTTATTTTCTTTATATTTTTTTTTCTTTTATTTTTATTTTCATTCTCTCTATTCTAATGTAATGGTGGTTAGAAAGATCTTCGCAGTTGAATTGAGATGAAACATAATAAATGCCTGAGGTTTTTGAGGTACATTAATTTGTGATCATACATCATTAGGTGAATGTAATCAAAAAGCCGTGGAAGAATATTATTTTAAATTATACCCATTTTGTGGAAGTGATAAACGCCATTTTGGTATGCAAAATAACTTTTTGGGAAAATTTCTCTGTTATTTATTGTTTCCTTTAAATTTGTTTACTCTTTTGTTTAAAAATTTCTAGTATACACATTTATGTATATACGGTTTAGAATAATGTTTACAAAGTCAAGTGAATGTAGGTAAAAGGTCGGTATTAAATGTGTGAAGTATGTTTGTGCCTTCCATCAAACAAGTAACTTTAAGTTTAATTATTTGTTGATGACTTTCTATAAAATGGCTTAATATATAATACAAGTAAAGGATTGATCTCTTTAACTCATCATTTATACTTTCTTTAAGCTAAAAGTTTTATATATGGTTTATTCTTATCGTATTCTTGTTTATTTTTTTTTCACGTATATTTCTTTAAAAATAATTCTAAATAAGATGAGCAGACATGTTATTTTTTACAAAGAAAAATCTAAAGCTTAAACAATAAGAAAATCGTTTTATCTCAACGTACCCTATCTGTTATCCTTTTGGAGAAGAAGTTGTTGTTCTTGAAAGTTTGAATGTTTATGAATAATGTCTGTGCGGAAAATTTTCAAAAACAATCCTTTGTAAAATTAAATTCAAATGGCAAAACAAAATTTTAATTCAAAAAATAAAAATCACTTTTCCTCTGTCTGCTAATATTCGTCAGCATTAATAAAATTGTTACAAAAAAAAAAGTTCAACATATGTGAAACGAACACGTATATTGTTCATTCATTACAAATTTTTTTGTATAAAAAAATTTTTTAAACAAAATAATAGATTTATCAATAATCTAGTTAAAAACATATATCAAACTGTGATTATCCTTTTGTACAGAAAAACAAATTTATTACTTTTGAAAAAAAAAAGAAAAAAAAAACATTAAATCTTAAGAAATAATTTCCCATGGGATATATATTTTTTTTTATCGCAAATAAAAATTCGGTATAAGAATAATGTCCATTGTACCAACCTACTTGCGACATTAAAATGCTTTTAATGAAGATTGCTTTAAAAAAAATGCTGACATACCAAAGATTTTTTTCTCTATTTTTCTTTTTTTTTGATATTTTTATATAAGCTTTAATTTTTTTGAATCATCTCTTTTAGCCTAATATTAAATTTGTTTTAGGATAAGAAAAAAAAAAACAATAAGAAAATATTAACAACATTTAAATATAATTTACTCTTAGTGCACTAAAACTTAAAAGAATACGTACATCCTTATTCTTATATTTTAATATTTTCTTTCATAAGAAAACAACAGTCGTTGAATTTAATTTATCAAAGTCCATTTTCTTTTTCTAAAAATATAAATATGAAGTTCTGTTCTGTCTTCGTCTTCTTGACTTATTTACTTAAAACAGATTTGTAAAGAAAACTAATATTGTTATTCGAGGTAATATTGTACTACAATTGTTATATTCTGTTTTCTTCTTGTTACGAATTCTTTTTTCTCTATTTTTTCTTTTTTTTTTCTTCTTTTATCATTTTCTGTATTTTACGGGAGAAAAATAATTTAAGAAAAGTCAGGTTATATCATTATTTGTAGTTATTTTGTTTTCAATTCTCATCTCATCCTATTTTTCCTTTTTTTTTTTTTTTGTATATAACATGTATAAAGTATTACATAACAATGTAGCAATACCAATGAAGAATAATCAGAATCAACGTCAAATTACATAGTTTCTGTCTTGGTTTTGATCCTTGAGTGTTTTCCTATCATGTTTCCCATCTTATAAGTGGTTAGAGTGATTGGTGAGACCAACCTAAATCTATCTTAAAGGATCAAAAGGTTGATAACTATTTTTAATAATAGAATTGGTTTTTTTTTTTGTTTATTTTCTTATTCAACCTATTTTTTATCTGATAAGAAAATCGAAGGCGACATTCGAATTTTATTTTCTAAATTCAGAATAAAAAAAAGGATTTTATAGTTTGTTGTGAAATTGAAGAGGCGTCATCGAAGATACATTACCTTGATTTCCTATATAAACAATTTCAGTGACATTTTCTCTTGAGTTGTTTTAAGATTCTATTATCTCAATGAAATCGATTATCATTAATCAAAAAAAAAAGTGATTTAAAATGGACGAATTTTGGACATAAACCCTTTTTCCCCTTATTATATTTATATATAGAAAAATTGTGGCTGTCAATATAGACAAAAAGAATCGCCTTTTTGTAATTCAAATCGAAGAAAATTAATGTCTTTTTATATTAAAAGCGAGACCCAATACAAACAAAGACAATGATAAATAATAAAAAAAATTTACAAAAAAAAAACTAATTAATTTCATTAGAAATTGAATTTTTCAAATATTCAAATAATCTTCATCCCAACTTCCTTTTATAAATTTCGTCAACGGTTGAGTTCAGGTATGGATTTTTCTCTCTCTTTTTTTTCTTGTTTTTTTTTCTTAAATAAATCCAACAGAAAAAAAATGATAATAAATTATTCAATGTCAAATAAGATTGTCTATCGGAAGGTCTCCTTGACACATTTAAAAAAAAAACAAACTTTCGAAAAGCTTTAAAATGTATAACGAGAAGAGGACTGTAACAAAAAAAACAGAGAAAAAATACTAAACAATTTTCACTGACCAAATTTTTTATTTTTTGTATATTTTTTTTTTTATTTTACTTTCAGTTCGTGCTATTGATATTCAAGCTGTTGAGGGTAAAAAAGTGTCACTGGCTTGTCCACTTTCAGGAGGGACAAGAGATAAAGTCTATATGGTTTTATGGTTTCGTGATGATGCTGGAATACCATTATACAGGTAAATTTATATTGTTATAATTTATATAAAACTGAATTTAAATATTTTGTAAAATTTACAGTTTTAAAAAGGATTCAAAACAAAACTTTACAAAATAAAAGTTATATATTTTTGCTGATAAAACTGTAAACAATTTTCTGCGAGAGAACATATTATAAATTTTCTGTTTTCCATTTATTTATATTAATATTTACCATTTTATCTACTCTAACATAATAACATGTTTGTATTTTGTGGAAAATTGCTTATCAAGCATATTATCTAAAATATTTCATGCCGCTTTCAAAAGTTAACGCACCAACTAATCAAACTAAGTGGTATAAATTACGGTTTGACTGCATATAATTGTATTTTAATTATATGAGCATTTAAACTTAATTGCAATTATTGTTTACCATATATAATATGGAATGGAGTTTCTGTTTATATATATATATATAAAGAAATTTAACATTGCACGAATTAAAGTAGAATGGAAGGAATAATTTCGATCTTCTAGTTTAACAAAATTATAAATTTATCACTACAATTTTACGCTCTAAAACTTTTTTGATTTAACGCATATTTACTTATTTCGTTTAAATATATTTTCTATATAAGAATTTTCAATTTTTCAACTAAATTAAATTTTCGTTCTTCTACAAAAATTGAAGAATATGTAAAAGAAAAAAATAAATAAATAAAATACAATCACGTTGACGTTCGGGGAATAGGAAAGAAATTGTATTCTTATCAATTTGTAACAAACAACAACTGAAAGTTGTTTGTACAGTACATTATTTTGAATAGAAACTCCTTTAAAGAATAAAAGAAAACTCAATATAGATATAGAATTGTATAATAAATACATTTATGTAGATGACATTTGAACCAACAAAAAAAAAACTTATTGGAAAGGAAATTATGTTTTAAAATGATAAAAATTATTTAATGTTCCTGTAAATTGTATATAACTATCAGAGACAGGTAATAATAAACGGTTTTCTTTTTAATATGAATGTAAACAAAAATTTTATTGAAATTACTATCGATAAATAAATAAATATTAAACATGAAAAAATAAAAATTGTCCTTAAGCCTATATACATCCCACACTAACATACACCAAATTTATTTAACAACGAAAAAAGTTTTTTTCATTGTTTTGTTTCAGATATTTTATTTTTATAAAAAATTATTCACTAATTTCTTCCCAAAAGTATAAATTTTAAGTATAATTATAATTTTATTGTTTACTTTTAAAATAATAAATTATTGATTTACTTTAAATAAATAACTTAGATATACAATTTGAATTTCTCTTAGGTCGAAATTTAAATAATTTTTATTCTTTTAAAATAATGGAAAACAATTGCTCAAAAATTTAATATTAATATTTTTATGATGTTGTTGCTGTTGCTGTTAATTTTTAATAAGAAAAACTGTGATAAAGTTTTTTTTTTTTTATTTTACATCATACATTATAAAATTTTGATACTAGAGGGTAAATAATATTAGTTACATGATACTTACTAGGACGTACGAACAACAAACATTCAGCTTTAATCTTCTAATAAATAATTTAAAAAATAAATTTATACTTTCAGTGAACAACTTTTTTAAAGACTTTTAAAATACAAAATAATCGAATTTATATTCAATGAGAAATAACATAAAAATATAATAATCTGTTCCATTTTTTTTCTCTCCTTCTCGTCTTTTTTTTATTTTTTTTTTTTGAGTTGAGAGATAAAATTGATTTTCTATTTTATTAAATTTTCAGCTGATATTACAGAAAACATTCAATTCATTGGTTTTGTATTTTATTATCATTTGCATAGATGTGACAGGAATATGAATAAAAGCGGACATTTTGGATATATGAGGCATCCCTAAATTTCATTTTATTTTATTTTATTTTTTGTATATTTCATGCAATGACAGTGCCCCTGTTGTCATGAATAATTGTTAAATTATTCCAAATAATAATAATAAAAAAAAAAATTGTTATGATAAAAAATAAAAATAAATTTGGTGAATATTTGTACAACATTTGAATAGAAAAACAAAATTGATTTTGATTTAATAGAACAACAAAAATGATGAGAATAATGAGAATGAGAAATGGTAATTGATATATAATTAGTATACAAGGGATATTTTTTTTTTAGGTTATGTACATGTAGACACATAAACCTAAATATATGGATCTTTATTTTAAGTATATGTATAAGTATAAAAAAAATAACGAAAACAATTGAGAAAAAAAATACAAAAAAAAAACATGGATCGTTTTGATTATAGCGTTAGAATGCGAGGCAATTATTTTGTAATTATTGATTAAGAGTGTTCAACAGAAATTTTCTTCTCTTCTTTATTTTCTTTAATTAAACTTATTTTATAATTTGTTGAAATTTTCTTATACACTTTTTTTTTATTTTTTATTTTTTGCAAAAAAATTTGATTTAAATCAAATTAACTTTGATAACTATATATATACAATATATAAATATACATATTTTACAAAATATACAAACTAACTATTATAAATAACTTTACATTATTATAACCTTTATTTATATATTTATTTTTTAATAAATCTACGTTACCGCCGCTACACGTTATCTTATTCTTTATCTATATACAAATTTTCAAATGGATCGCTTTATTTGATTGGTGGGTGGTTGCTTTTTTTCTCTATATAGGCTTAAAGTATATTTTATACGAACATATAAGCATTTATGTTACCTACTGATTCCATATCCTTCCTATAATTATAAAATTATATTTAGTATAAAATAAATGTTATATTTTTCTCTTTCTTTTTATATTTTATTCTTTCTTTTTTTTTCAGTTTTGATGTTCGTGGAAAATCATTAACAGAAGCACGACATTGGTCGGCACCAGAAATATTTGGTCCTCGTGCAAAATTTAATGCTGAAACAGATCCAGCTAGTTTAGAATTAGAGGTATACAAATTAAATTTAATTATACAAAACAATTAAATTTTTACTGATATTTCATTTGAAATTTTTTATATTTTTTTATTTATTACAAAAGGATATCAAACGACATGATCAGGGTGTGTATCGATGTAGGGTTGACTTTAAGACAAGTCAAACACAAAGTTTTCGTTATAATCTGACTATTATTAGTAAGTAAATATTTAAGTCAATCAATATCAATATTATCATAATCCTTTTTAAATTTATTTTCTTTTATTTTTTGTTCTTTAAAAATCCCTAACAAATATATTTTATCTGATTGCATGTATATAACGAATATATTTTCTATATGTATGTTAAAACATTAAAAGCCATTAATAATATTTCTATATATTCACACTAAAAAAAAAGTTATAATAAATAAAATACAAACATATTAAAGTGCCAGAGAGTCATAACACTATGTTGACTGCTATACAGCTAAGCTAGTATATAGGATTTAGATATTTAGTTGGTATAAGGTGAGTGAGTGAAAAGTTGAAATGAGTAAAATGTATGAGAGGTGAAAAAGAGGAGGTTATGTGAATTTATATTTGTACAGAGGAAAATAACTGTCATTCTAATTTATTACATGTAATTAATATTTGCAAGTTTTTGATGTTTTACTTTTTGAGATAGGGGCAAATATTTAACTCTTACACACATTATAAATACGCACATTATACAAAATATGATATGGAAAAGCTAAAAGACAAATATATGTATAAACGTGAAATATTTTGTGATTAAGAAGTTGGTTCTAATGTGAAATACAAATGAAAATGATGAGTACATGTCATTATCACTTAAAAATATATTCAACCGGAAAACAAAAATAATTTAAATTTTTCATGTTCAAATATATTTTCATGGATTAATAATTTTATCCCGAAAATGATTTTAATTTTTTATTTTTCGTTTTTTGTTTGTATCAATACACCATAATAATTATTCACTGATAATAATTAAAATACAGATAATAATTATATTATTTCGAATAAGCAAAAAAAAATATGTATAATTTCAATTTTACATCAAACACATATTAAACCAATTTTCGTAAATATAGTATAAACACACACTCACACATACACACACATATCCGGTTTATAAAATTCAAATTAATCAAATCATAGCCAATTATATTATATAAAAAAAAATGATAAACCAATTTAAAACAAAAAAGAGGTTTATTATCATCACCGACATTTTTTTGTTTTTTATTTTTATATTCTCTACTTTCGTGTTACACGGAAATAAATCGAACTAATTTTACGGTCATTATTGTTGTATAAAAATATAAAAGTTGGACCATTTCATGTTCTCATACCATTCAAACATTCGTTTTATATAGTTTTAGGAGCTAGATAAAGTACAAGTACCATTACTATACATTTTTTTTTTCTCTGTTTTGTTTCTTAATAATTTTAAATTCTTAAGTAGGAATGATTATTAATATTTTTATGAATACTATAGATACCAATATAGCAGAAATATATATACGTTACGTACATACATTTATATTTACAGATATATGTAAAAAAAAATATAATATAAATATAATACAATTTGTCCTCAACGAAGGCACGTACATACATTATATCCTTTTATTATTAATGTATCAACTTAAATGTTTTTCCCATTTGCATACAAATTTTAAACTAAAAACTTGTTTATATACAAACTTTGGTATTTGAGTTTTCTATCCTGCATATAGATTTTATATTACATTTATATCACATATATACGTACATATTCTACATCCTCAAAAGAGACAGACATCCTTTTTCTATGATTTACTATACAAACATATAAATAAAACACAAACAAAGTAGAAAAAATCGGTATGTATCATATATGACAAAGTGTTTTTTTTTTTGTAAATTCTAAAAATATAAATATAAAAGTAAAGTTTCCTTGTTGTGATATTCAAAGCAGAATTTTATAATCACATATATCTACCTACCAATTTAGTTATATAACATGTACGTATACGTATGAAGGTGTTTTTAATAGTTAAGTAATACATATTTTATTACATAAATTAATATTTAATTATTGCTCCAAAAATTATTATTGACGAGAAAAAAACAAAAAGATATTTTTAAATTATTTGCCTACGGACGGATCTGATATCTTATTAATAGTTAATTTTTTTTTATCTTATAATGATATTCGTTTGTCACAGTCATCAATCCCAATTTAAATTTTAAATAAAAATAAAAAATAAATATGTAATAAAATTCATTATAAAATATCTACTTCAAAAATAATTTGACCTGTTCAATCTATTTATAATTTAATTGGTATTGATTTTATTTAATTGGAAAATTAAATGAATTAATAATGACGTCTGTTAAAGTCCAATCTACTTCTACTTTAATAACAATGTATAAAGGTAGCTGCAAGTAGGTACTCGTTCTATATGGTCAAAGACTTTATACTTTATATTTCAAAATATCAAAATAGAATTATTAAATATATCTCAAAAATGTACTTTTTTTTCTTTGTTTGAGATTTAAGTAAAGGAAAAAAAAACAAAAGTAAAATAAATAAAATTTAATCAATAAGCCGTGCCTCTTATTTCGTGACTGAATATATTTATCCTTCAATTCTTAATTATCTTATTCTATCTTTATTGATAACAAAGAAAAGAGAAAAAAAAGGAAAATAAAAGAAAACCAAAAACAAAAACAGAAAATAAAATATAAGCAGAAAGAAATGAAAAAAAACCAATGAATGATTTAGGAGTGTAACATGCAATATAAAATTATGGTTGATGTTTATATTTCAATTTCTACATCAGATTTAAAATAAATCAGGAATTATTTTTTAATACCATTCTAAAATATACCCAGCTACACTTTAGAGTGAGATGATCTTTGTTTGATTTTACAGCAATAAATAATAAATATTATTTTATTTTAAAGAAAACCGTCAAATGTCACAAAAATAAAAAAAAATGTTATCAGAAAGCTGCGTTAAAAAAAAAAAAGCATATCAAATATATTTATGCCAGTCACAAAAGTGTGTAAAAAAAAATCAGCGTAACAAAAAAAAAAAGCATAAACGAGAATGACGAAAATTTTATAACGCAAATAAAAACATCAGAAATAACACAAAACAACATAATATTATCCTTTGAGCATATAATTTTTTTTTTTCCTTTTTTTTTTTTTTTGTTTAATTTAATGTGCTTTAATTACAAACATAAAAATGAAATTCTCATATTTTTCGTCAAATAAAATTTATTTCTTTAATGGAGAAAAATTCATTTTTTTCGTAGTAAAAAGATATAAAAGTATTACTTCCTTGAGTATACAACAAAAAAAAAATTGTTTAATTAAATTCTTCATCATGCTTGATGATCTACTATAAAATCATATTTTTCTTCATTCAAAATTAATATTATTATTATTATTTTTTTATTATTATTATTATTATTATTATCAAATTATATTTAAAAATACAGAAATAATAATAATAATATATTTTTACCAAAGGAATTTTTATCATCTTATTTTCTATTTTTATTCTTCGTTTATTTCCTCATTTTTTTTTCTTTTTTTGAAACAATGAAATCCACATTTTTATATTTTTATATTTTGTCGTTTATATTTTTCTTTTCTGATTTTGTTATTGTCAACTCAAAAAAGAAAGAAATATATTAAAGTGAATCCTGAGAAGGTAAAGAAACTGTATGGTAAAAAATTCTTTATGGCAAAAAAAACATTATATATGATGATATATGAAAAAAAGAAGGAAACAGACAATAGGAGAAAAAAAAAAGCTTCTTTGATGTTGAATTTCACAACGTATCATCATCATCGTATATACATTTTGAGGAAGAAAAATCGTAAACTTTTTTTAATGCTTGTTTCAAAAGGAAAACAAAAATAAATGTAAATTGTAAAGATTTTTGTCACTCCTATACATACCTACTGAAAAATTAAGACTATTTTAAATACCTTTCATATTGATACCTAATCATTTTCTTTTGTTGTCACATTTGCGTGTGCTGTGTCTAAATTGTGTATTACTGTGGCTATATGTGTGCGTGTGTGTTTAATTTGAAAAAAGCATTCCAAGGTGTTTTAATTAGTATCATATTTTTTAAAAATTACAGATTACAAATGAAATTTAAAACAACGCTTGAATGTTAAAAAAAAAGCAGCATTATAAGAATGTGTAAAAACTCATAATTTTTCAACTATTTTACGTTTTTTTCATTTTTCAATAAAAACCTTGTATTTCACACACCACAAAGTACAAGGATGAATTTAATCCCTATTTTAATCCCTTTTGAGTGATAATTATGTATCCATCCTTTTATACATAAATTTGTTTTTTACATTAAATTTTCAACACATCATCATCATCATCATCAGCATCGTCAATGATGTAGTCAAAATTATGAATTTTTTTTTATTTAGTAAAATAAAATAAAAACCATTATATAAATTATTTAATTTAGGCATATAAATATACCATAAAATACATATTATTACAACTAAACAACACATGCATGAATTATTTGTGTGCACGCGGGAATAAAACAAAAGAAGTTATTGTTATGTAAAAAATCCTTTAATATTTGCATGTGGATTTTGCATCGCGTGACCTCTGTTTGTTTCAAAATAATTTCACAAATGCTTTATTGCGGAAAGATAATTTAATAATATATAGTTTGATATTGATATTCAAATATTGTATTTTATTATTATTTATATTTATATAAATTATTTCTATATTTATACACATGAACATACAAATGTATACAAACACACATGCATGCACCAACTAACTAATAATATAAAGGATAAACTAATAATCATAAATATACCAAAATATACATAAATTATATAGACTTATAATCATCGATTTAAAATAATATTGATACAAGTGTAATTGGGCAACGGCCTTCACGTCTAATTCATTATCCTATTTAATCAATCAAAATTTAACCTTTATTTTAGAATAATGTGTCAAGTAAAAACAACACATTTTCTACTATATACACATACATAGATTGTTCAAAAAACATTATATTCATTATTATAAATACAGTAATAATACAACCCACTTATATACATATATACTCGAACTTCTGTGTTTAGCTTTTAATTAATGTATAGAATATTATATTTTCAAGTATTAATTTATATATACATATAGTAAATCTAAACAGTTGTTTTCCTGGGAAATATGTGCTTTTAAACCAAAAATTTCCCAATTGAATTATAATTTTTCCTTCTTGTTTGCTTATTCGTCGCCCACTATCAATTTTCAAAATGTGTTTTTTTTTCTTTTTTGTTATGGCATAGGTAGAAAAACATAATACATTTATGTACTGAAACAGCGTATACCCTATACATACACTTTTATGTATCAATACAAAATATACAAGTGATTACTTTATATTTTTAGTTCCGCCGGAACATCCATTGGTTCTAAATCGTTGGGGACGTCAATTGAATGGAACTATACTTGGTCCAATGGAGGAGGGAGATGATATTGGATTAACGTGTCGAGTTGTTGGTGGTAAGCCAAGATTTTTTATTATTACTTTTTTTTCTTCTTTTTTTTAACTTCATTTTATTCTTTTTCCTTTTTTTTTTTATTATTCATGTCTCTATAAACTCTTGTAATATGTATATATTAACCCTTTTTATCTCATTTTTTTATTACAAAAAGAAGAAAAACTTTGTCATCAACTATACAAAAAAAAATATTCATTCGCTCTTTTTTTTTTTTTATTAACTCTCTAAAAATATTACCTACACTCACATGTTAAATTTTTATGATGGAAAATTGTGATAAAAAATTTTGTTCATTTTTTGTTGTTCTCACACACGATAATATTATTATATTTTGTGTTTACAACACAACACTATGACTACATATTTCTATTATATACTCATCTATAAAATATCATAAGCGGATTGGATAAAATCATCAGCAACAGTAACCCCGAACAAAAAAAAAAACAGAAATAACAAATAGAATGAATTTTTATAATAATAAAAATTAAATTTCCTTATTTTATGTTTTTCAATAATAATCGTGTTAAATTTACATTTAAATTATTTCATTTCAATCAAATAATAATAAAATTTAATTGTACAATATTTAAATTGGTTGCATGCAATTTTAATGTAAATCAATTATATGAAAAAATTGCGCGTGCATTAATATATAAAATATTAAAATTTAAAATACTTTAATTTTTTAATTTATTAAAATTTAAAAGAGTCAAATATTCACCATATGTATTTTCTTATTGAATTTTCTGTCTTAGCATTATCATAAAATATTTAATTATATATTATTGCTCTTTTAGAAAGAAATTAAAACATTCATAGTCGTTATTATGTTCCAAGTATTGCTTATCCAATATATGCATGAATAGACTAATATGACAATGAACACTCCGCAATAACGCTTCTTTGAATAATAATTAATTCTATTACTTTAAATAAATTCTCAATAATAGTATTGTTTTAGTTTGAAACAATTGTCTTATAAATATTAATCGATCTAACATATAAAGTTACCACCTCTTGAAACTTTAAACTTGTTATATATTACCTAAAAATAACTCCAGTAACTTCATATTGAAGTTATTTGGATAAAATATTTTACACGTGATAATATTTATTTTTAAAAGAAAAAATTGACAATTAATATTATTTTGTAATATTTATTTTTAAAATCTTTTAAATTATAATCTGAAACAGTAGAATAATAAACTAACAAGAAGCTTAGTAATGATTTTAAATTCTGAATTTAGATTCTCATTTAACAGTTCTTATTTTCATGTTTAAATCTACAAAAAATACAAAATAAAACTCTCGTAAAAATTTTAATTTCAAGTAATCGCTTCAACGGACAAAAATATAATGTTATTAATCGATTCATTTAACCCAAAAATAAAAACCAATTTACACTTTGTAAATTGTTATGTATTTTTTGTTGTTGTTTTTATTAAATTTACCATTCTGAAATCATTTTTAATTATAAATTTGTATAAATGTATTTTATACAAGAGCTTTTGATTCCCAACCAGCTTTTTATTTTTTTACATTTTCCATTTTAGCCTTTGACTAATTTTCAATTATTTTTTTTTTTGTTTGCTTTTATTTTATTTTTTTTGTTTTGTTTTTTCTTTTTTTTTAATTTTGTTAAATATGTTTTTTTTTTTTTGATTTAATTTTAAATGTCTGAAAAACATGGAATGAAATAATATTATTAGTTTAAAAGTAAATTCACTACAATTAGTTATATTTATATCACAAAAACTTAAACTTGTATAATTTGGGTTAATTGTTTTAACTTTTGAAAACAGAAGAGTTGAGAGAGAAAAAACTTAATTTAATATTTGAAAAATTATTGTAATAATTATAAAATTTAAATTACCTAAATTAAGTAAATAATATTAATGATATTGGCAATCGAATTAAGTTTTCTTACAGGAAATATAAGAAAATTAAAAATTATAAAAAGTTATTTAAATTTCTGTTTTTTTTTTCTCTCGCTTATATTTGTTTCGCTTCTTTCTTTTTTTTCTTTAAAATAAAGTTTTTCATATATAGAAAATATTTTAATCTGTATGTGTTATGTGATGATAAATTGTATACAACTTTTGTTTTATAACAACACAGCAGAGAAATGAAAGAAGAAAATACACAAATTTTGCATGACAGAAACAGTTTTAAAAAGATTAATTGTTGCTTGTCTCGTGTAAATGCAATATTTTTCTATATTATTTCCTCTCTGTGGCTATTTTCTTCCCCTGTTTGTATTTGCTTTTTAGTTTTTCATTATAAAAACACAAAAAAAAAAAACAGAAAATATAAAACAATTTATTTTGTTAATTTCAAAAGAGAAGTAAAAAATAATAATTTAACACGCTTATCTGGATTTATATACAAACAAATTAAGCTGATTAAATGATCGGAGCAATTTTAAACTAGGCGTCTCCACTGAATAATCTAATTTTACTTTATTTTAAACACCGCACCAACATTTTTCCAAAGTATAGCAATTAGGTGTTTTAAATTAATTAATTAGTGGCCCTGGTTATTGTCACTTTAAATTTATTATAAAAATAATGATAACGATACCACAATTTAGGTTTATATTTTGAATTGTTAGAGACAGATTTTTTTTTTTTCAACTCTCAATATCAAAACTTTATAATTAACTTAATCAAACAATTATATATATTATTTTTTTTTTATATAAAACATTAAAATAAAAAATTATATTTATTTAACTATGAATATAAATTCTAATTTCAAAGATATTAAAATCAACCTAAAGACCTTTCCTTAAATTATTTATATAGAAGGAAGTTTCATTTAAATTCATTTTACAAACATTTTTCTTATTCAATTAGGATGTCGATTATTAATTTCGCTTCATCAAAATCTACGAGGTAAAATTTACTTCTTAATGGAAATATACCCTAATTGCTGTATATTTCTACAATTCTATGTATATATACTTTAGACTTTAGAGAGAAATAACTATAACTTACTTTCAATTATGGATAATTATTGAAAACCATTTGAATTTTCTCTCTATTTAAAATAAAGAAGAATTTTTGTATTTTCTCTGGCATCTACAAAAAGTTGAATTAAAAGAAACTTTCAAGCCCCAAATTAAATTTAAAGAAAAAAAAAATAAAACTTATGATGGTTGAAAACGTTGTTGTTTGTTGCATTAATATTTTTAAAAAAATATGTTGGTTTTAAAAGTCTTATTCTAGAAACATTAATGTGAAAATATTAGATTTTATTACCAAAGTTTTCTCCACCAATTAGACAGAATTATATATATATATATATATTTAAGTGTAGTATTCAGTAATGATGTTGTACACTAACACAATAAAATTTCTTAATTAAAGAAAAGATATTTTAATTGGTTTTTTTTTTTCATTTCTTCCTGATGCCTGCAGCATTGAGTAACTAAAGAATACAATCTTTTATAGTATACAATTTTTTTTTATGTCATTAAAATCAATTTGAAATGCAATTCTAGAAATCCTTGCACTTTAATTTATTAATTGCAATCATTTCAAAATTTCAAAACAGAAAAATTGTTTCAGTTTATTCTAAAAGATTTACAAAAACTTATAATAAACTTTACGTTATCATCGGATAAAATGAAAATCGAAAATAAATGAATAGGATACAAAAACAATGAAAAATATATTACATTTTTTATAAAAGAAAACTTGTATGGTCATACGGATTCCATGCTGAGCAAACATAATTAAAGTACATTTTTATAAACAATTGTATTTTTTTTCTGTTTACGATATAGATCGATACATTTTTGTTTATGTAAATATTATAAATAAACAAAATATATTCTATAAATAATACCAGGCAAATTCAATTTAAAATCATAAGAATATACAAATCATTTTATATTTCTCAATATACTACAATATATTCGATAAACTAACTAAAATCAATAACTATTCCCATGTGAAATATTTATTAATTTTTGATTTCTCATCGACACCTAAAAATCATCAAATCTAAATTTTACACACTTAAGCCAGTACATTTGGTTCAATCATTAATCAAATCAATTTACTGCAATGGAACGTTACGATCAATCCACAAATTTAATAATTCTCAGTAGGCATACAATGTATGCGTATATGTTTGCAAGGATGTGTGTATGCATGTATTTATCTATGTATGTATGTTTGTTTGCATACCATATATGTATATAAAATGTTACATTATTTATAAAAGGGAATTTAAGTGTACATATAAAATCAAATATCGCATGTCTAATCTAAACAATTTTGACATGTTAGTATTTATATATGTAAGAATGTACATCTGTATGTGTTTCAATTTATACAAATCCATACATACTTTTATTCTATACTTGTATTATGTAGAGTTTACTCAACAATTTAATATTATATAGCATATTAAAAAAATTTAAATCATAAAATCACAAATAACCAATCAATCACATTATATATTTTATATGTATTATATTTATATGTATTATGTAGTATGTTTTAATAAATAAAAACCAAAAATATATACAAACTTATAACAAAAATTAACACCAAAACAAGAAATACAAGCCAACAAAATAAACCTCAATATACAAGTTTTTAATAGTCACATGTTTCTGACAGCCTTCTATACATACATATGTATATACAAAAATACAAAAATATGTTCAAATATAAAATATGAAATCTACTTATAATATTTATATAAGAAAATATAAACACTTTTTCCTTATATTTTCCGTTTTTATTCTTTCTTTCTCTCTATAAACATGATATTAAAAGAATGAAGAAAAAAAAATATTCTTTTATTCAATTTTATTATAGGACGTCCTCAACCAGAAGTGAAATGGTTAGTAAATGGACTTCTTGCTGACGATCAATATGAAAAGAATACTGGTGATGTAATTGAAAATCGTCTAGCATGGCCTGCTGTACAACGAACAGATTTAAATTCTGTGTTCACTTGTCAGGCTGTAAATACAAAACTGGTTGAACCAAAAGAAAGCAGTTATGTCTTAGACTTGCATTGTAAGTATATTATTATGTATACGTATTTTATATTATACAAATATATATGTATGCATGTATATATATAATGTATACTTGCAAACATACAATCAATATATGTATGTATTGTATAACATAATATCCTCAATTCTAAGGATAAATAAAGTTTTGATGTCAGTTTCTGGATTGGATTTTATTTTTATATACATTTTTTTTCTTCTTTTCTTTTCTTTTTTTTTTTTTTTCTTCTTTTTTCTTTTTTCATTTTGATTTTCAATTTAATCGAAAATGTGACATCATGCAGGGAGCTTTTTAAAATTATATTAAGTTTCTGGGGCTCAGTATATGAAAGATGAATCAATTTCATGTTTTCGCTTTTTCATTTGAAATCAAAAAGAAAAATAAATATTCTACTGACAACCCTTTCAATTTAATTAACTCAAGCATCTAAACGTGTACAATGCATAATCTTTTCTAATTGGATATTTAATCCCTTTTTTCTTGTTGTTTTTGTTTTTCTGTTTTCATGTTTGAAGCATAAAATTTAGTTTATTTTTCTTCTATATTTTTTTTATTAAAAACAAAAAAAAAAACAAAAGATTTTTCTTTTAAAACAAACAAGTCATTCCCCATCAATTTTTGTCTTATTACCTTACTTTTTTTTTCTTCATCCAATGCTAAAACGAATATAAATATATAAAAAACAATGTACTCATCCACAACTATAAGCCGAAAGCCGCATCGCAACTTTTTTACAAAAAAAAAAAAACAAAGAAATTTTCTTCCATTCTGTTTTATCTCCCGTTTGTTTATCCAGCGATCGGTGTTTTTTTTTCTTCCCTGATTTTCTTTTTAGTATAATATGCATGAAAATGAAATAAACTTTTCTTCTTCTTTATTTTCTTTTTTTTTTGTTTTGTTTGTTTGTTATTTTTTTTTTATACTTCTACTTTCAAAAGCTCCTGACGATGATGTTTATCGTTCAAAATTGATAACTCTAGGCAGGATTGAAAATAACAAAGTTTGAAAAGTTGTCGCGTGTAATTTGATCAGAAAACGTTTCTTTTTTATTTTATTTTTTGTTGTTTTTGTTTTTTTGTTCCTGCCTGCCTTAAAATTAAATGATACAGTTGAAGTGTGGAAAGGACGACAGCCTGTCAGACGAATTTTTTTTTTTCTTTTTTCGTTTTTTTTTTTTTTTGTGTGATATTATTTTTTATTATTTAATTTAAAATTTGTTTGTTGTTCTTTCATAAAAAGAAAAAAAAAAGATCAAAAGCAAGGAGATGAGAATATTTTTTTTACCGAAATTTTATCTCAATTTTTATAATTTGCTTATTTCCGAAGGTTATATATTTTTTTTGTTGCTTAAGTTAAACAAAAAACCATTTTTTTTTTGTTTTTGTTTTGAAATTTAAATTTAAATTTAACTCCGGACAGCAAAAATTATATAATCCGCAGAACTTACGTCATTTTCCTGTCATATAGTTCAGTAAACAAACATTGAACCGTTCCCCTAGAAACGTTTTGTTGTATAATGAAAAATAAACTCTACACTCAAATCCATTGAATCAATTATCCCAACATTTTTAAAAACATAAAAAAAATTTCTTTATAACATAGCATCATCATCACATCAATATATAACTTTATATTAACAGAAACATACATACATACATAAATAAACCAACCAGCCAACCAAACAACCAAGAAAAAAAATAAAAAAAACTCAACATTAAAAATCTAAACATTTGTAAAAAAAAAACATTTCAATGTAATTTTCCTCAAATTAAATGGATTTAGGATTTTTTTTCTCCATTATTTTTGTTCCAGAAAATCATAAAGCTTGTATAATTAAGGGTCATTTTTTTCTGTAAAAAAAAAAAGCACGAAAAAATAATTACAATAATAAAAAATAAAATTATAACTTTTCTATTAGTTATGTAGTAGTTTCCAGTTACATACACATGACATCTATATACATACATAGATACACACATAACATAATACCTACTTTATAAAATATATACTATTATGTTAGACATTAAATATTATTTCCCTTTTATTTATAGTAAAACCACTTACAATAGAAATAATGATTCCACCGACGCCATTAGTTGCTGATCGAAGATATGAAGTTTCTTGTGAGAGTACAGGGTCCAGGCCAAATGCTATTATAACGTGGTATAAAGGAAAAAGACAATTACGACGAACTAAGGTTAGTGATTATTATTTTTTTCCTCCTCTTCTATTTGCGTTTCGTTAATTTTTTTCCTTTTATCCTTATTTTTTTTCATTCTACATCTTTTTTTCTTTTTTTTTTTGTTACTTTTGGCCCCAACTAGTGAACATTAAAAAGCTAAAATAACATTCAATTTGCATATAATTCGATGGGGTGTTGGGTGGGTAAATTGTTTTCATTCCATTGTCATCCAATTTGCTTGGGTGATTTTGTATTTTTATTTTTTTTAAATGTAGAATGAAGTCGATTGTTTTTATTTTCAACTTCTTCTTCATTTTCATTTTCTTCTCGTTTTTTTCCCTGGGACCTCAATGTTATAATATTAAAATTCTATATAAGACAACTACGCCCAATTTGGACTTTTCATCTCTTGAAAAAAAAAATAGGAAGAAAAAAAACACAGAAATGAAAAAATCGACTCACACACACCCCAAAAAAAAATACGTGAATAATCCACTTATAAATGTATGATATTGTGTTTTATCTTATGCAATATATATATTTTATTTTTTTCAAAGAAAAACACACAAACAACAGTTGTGACATTCAGCTTAACTGTTGATGTCAAGAAGAAAAAAAAAAGATATATTTTCGTTTTATTTTTTATTTCATTTTCTGTGTATATTGCGTATCTGTGTGTATATATATATATATATATATATATATATGTTTGTATCCTGTCACAAATGTTTTTCTTTTTTCTATCTAGACGAATCACATCTTATATCTTTTTAAGAAATGAAAAACATACACACGCATTTATATACAAACAAACATAGTTACATACGTAGTTGTAGTTGTAGCAGTATATATACATATATACAATACACACACATATAAATATTTGATAAATAAATTATTAATTGATTTCATCAATTTTCTTCTCTATATACAAAAAAAAAACAACAAACATATAGGATGAAACGCTGAATAATACAACTCGTTCTGAATTAAGTTTTGTACCAACAACTGAAGATGATAGTAAATCCATAACATGTAGAGCTGAAAATCCTAAAGTGACTGGGCTATATTTAGAAAAAATATGGAAGCTTGATGTTGTTTGTAAGTAATGAAATATTATTATTATTATTATTATTATTATTATTATTATTTTATTTAAGACATTCATATATCTTAGTAGATTTTTGTGATTCTCTCTTATTTTTTCTTAATTTTTTTAATACAAAACAATAAATAAATTTTTTATCAATTTTTATTATAAATCGAAACAAATTAATATTGGTTAATGATGATGTTTTTAGTGATTCAATAATTCAATGGAACATAAATGAACCAATATATATAACAACTGTGCTATAACTCTTGTATATATTCAATTTATAAGAAGAAAAAAAATGAAATTCCCATCGTCTTATTTTTATAAAATCAATATTTTTTTCTCTTTTCGTCTGAGCTTTTATAAATATAAATTGACCGCTACAAATTACATACCGATAAATGTCATCATTGACCTGTTAAACATTTCGCGTATCTTATAAATTATGAATCATTATTTTATTACTTTCATATTCGGAATTTTCATCGAAGGTGGTAGAAAAATTATTACAGTAAATGAATATATTGTGGCGCCTCCATCTAGCTTCGCATAATCAAAACAACTTTACACAGAGCTAATATAAAATATCTAACATCAAAACTACTAAAGACATTTTATAGAAAAATGAAAAATTTATCACTGTCATATTTTTTTTTTTTAAAAAAAAGTGTATATTTGAGAAAACATTAAACTCATGAAAATGCATTTCAATTTGTCAGGAAAAACTATTTTCTCCTCACATTTTACCTTTAATACTCGTATATTTATACGTTCAGTTAAGAATATTACAATTTTATTTTTCTATTTTTATAAAAATTTCTAGGGAAATATTTTTATTTTATGTTTTATCGTATAAATAGGTGGATATAAGTTAAACATCATTTTTCATAATCAGTAAAATTCCATTTTCATATTGCTAAATGTAAACACTTAAACATAAAAATAAGAAGAAGATGAAGAAAAAGAGGATACATATAAAAGGACTTTAGTATACTGAGTATAGGGAAAATATTTATCTTAATATTATTCTAAGATATATTCGTATATATAGCATAATACAACATAACATATAGTTATAGATTGTGTATTTTTATATAAGTACATATACATACAAATATACCAACCTGCATACATATATGTATGTTTTTCATCTCTATAAACCTACCTATATCTATTAAGAATATATAAGAAAAATAAATGAGTAGATGAATGATTGTTATGAAAAATAATGTATATTTCCTTTTCATCAAAATGGTCATCAAGTAGACAAATTGCTTGCTCGTTATTTCTATACTCCTTTATTTTCCTTATATTCTAAAATTATTATTATATTCTCTGCTCTTCGTTATCTACGTCAACACTAAATAAAATGAAAATTGTTTTGTCTATCTGTGTGTGTGTGTATATGTCCGTATTTATTTGTATAAATATTGAACACAATACTAGTTTTATATTTATTTATATATGTATTGTATTCTTACAGACTCACCGATAGTCACACTTCGATTAGGTTCAACCCTTTCGGCTGACGACATAAAAGAGGGTGACGATGTATATTTTGAATGTCACGTACAAGCAAATCCTCAATGGAGAAAATTATATTGGCTACATGATGTAAATATTTCAACTTTGTTTTTATATACAATATTTATTTTTTATTTAGATAAACAAATATTAGTTAAAGGATTGTTCTGTTGATTGAACTGTTTATTGAATTTTCCAAATGTTTTTACAATTGAATGTTCAATGAGGTATATTTAATTGTGTATCATCGACATGAATTGCGAATTAGTGTTAGGTATAGAATTTTTGTGTACCAATTTAAAATTACTTCAAACGGAAATTTTTTACTTTAATTTTTTTTTTTGTAAAATAAATTAATTGAACGTAAATTATTGATTATGTATTTTGAATTACAAATTTTTATTGTTAAAAAAAAACTAATAACCCAATTTATTTTTTGTTGCCATTTTCAAATCAAAAATGAAATATGGAAATAATAAAAATACAATTTAATACGTTTTTCTATCATTTTCCTTCTATTTATTCTGTTTTTTTTTTGCTTGTATAAACTTCTAAATTTATACACAGGAATATAAAAATCAAATTAGGTACAAGGCAACAACTCACGGCATCGTTATCAATATAATCACGATCAACAGATAAAATCCGAATTATTAACACATTTTAATTAACGACACAAAATTAACAATCATCGTGCGTAAAACCATTTGAAAAATCACATTCACAAATTACCTTACATATATATTAGAAAGTATATAGCTATATATATATATATATATATATATACATATTTATAATATAAAGCAATAAAAAAAAAGTTACCTAAAAGAAACATTATTATATAAAGTTAAGTTCAAAACTCAAACTCATATATTCCCATATACCAAAGTCCATCAATAAATAAATATACAAAAAACAAACAAACAAACAAATAAACAAACGAAGAAACAAACAAGTAAACAAACAAACAAAAATACAAAAAAAAAAAAGAAAAAACTGGAAAAAGGACATGCACATATATTTTTTTCTGTTTTCTTTTTCAAATCTACAAAATTACACCATACAATTTATTTTATTAACTTTAATAAAATGACGTCATATAAAAAAAAATATGAGAGATGTCAGATGTTACTCTCCCTGATCTACAGTAGTGCTTTGATTTTTATTTTTATTTATTTTTCTTCTTTTTTATAATAAAAAAAAATCTATACATACACACATATATACTTTTATACATACAAACATTATATATATACTTACTGAATGTAATATTTTCTAGGGAATTGTACTAAAACATAATGCAACTGCTCGTGTCGTTCGTTCCAATCAAAGTTTAGTATTACAAAAAGTCACAAGGCATTCCAGTGGGAATTATTCTTGTAGTGCTATTAATGAGGAAGGCGAGACTGTTAGCAATCATCTAATATTACGAGTTAAATGTAATGAATTTATTATTATTACATTTTATTCATTGAATTACATTATTACAGAAATTATATTACATTAAAAAATTTTGCTTCAACATGTTGTACTTTTTTATTTTTATTTAACGGTAAAAAAAAAAAACTTGAAACAAACAAAAATCTTAAAATAAACGTTTAGGAAAAGTCATTGTTATCGAGTTTAGCTACTACAGGGAAGGCAGAGAAAAAATTATCGTAAATTATTCCTGTGTTGTAATTCAATGAATTAAATGGGTCAATTTAGTTAATAAATAATATGCTTGTTTTTTGTTTTTATAAAAGACACTCCACTGTGTGTTACTGATAAAGTTATTATTGTTGGAGCCTTTCGAGGGGAAAATTTAAATATTGTTTGCTCCGTACAAGCAGATCCACCTCCAAGGTGAATATTTACTTTATAGCTTCATTAAATAATTATAACGATAAAAACAATATTAAAGATCATTTCGATGGAAATTCAATAACTCTGGTGAATCTCTGGATGTTGGTAAAGAAAGATTTCATAAGAATGGCTCTCTCAGTGTCTTACAATATACACCAGTATCAGATCAAGTGAGTTTAATAATATTTGGTATCTAGATTCTAGATTTCTTTTCTAACTACATAAAATATTATTTCAAGGATTATGGAACATTATCCTGTTGGGGTTCAAATGAAGTTGGTGAACAACAAACACCTTGTTTATATCAAATGGTCCTGGCAGGTATGTTTAACACTTTTCAATGGAAAACCTATAATCGAAATACGTTCATAAATAAACGAAAATTGAAAAAATAAATTCGACGAAGATGAAAAGTTTCTTGAACAAAATTTTCTATATATTTTAAGAAATATGAAAGGAAAATCTCCAGAGAACAAAAAAAAAATCCCTGTTACAATCAAAAACAAACTTATTGAAAATCTTACAAAATCTATATAATATTTATTTATACAACAAAATTTTTATATAATAAAATTTTTATTTTTTGTATTAAAAAAAAAAATATAGAATCAAAAATCAAAATTTTATTGAATCTAATTTTCATTTTAACAAATTAGATTTTGATTTTGATGGCAGAGAGTCAAAACTTTTATTATTGATTTATATTTATATATATACAGATTTCTTAAAAATTTTCTCTATACAAGGATAGGTCTACCAGCCGCCGTGAAAAACTGTTCAATTAACAATCAAACACAGCACTCAATCGAAGTGCAATGTCTGTCAGGATATGATGGTGGTTTACCTCAAGTCTTTGTACTTGAATTGATTTCAGCTAGAACGGGAAAATTGAGGTAAAGTATGAACAATTGAATTTTAATTGAGTTGAGTAATTAAAAGGCAATTAGGGCTAAGTGCAAGACATGGTTTTTGTATAATAATTATATAGATTATTTATATAAATTTATTTTCAGGTATAATATGACAAATTCAGAAGAACCATTATTTCTTATCGAAGCATTAGATACATTAATTGGATTTAATCCAATGGAAGATAACTCATTAAAAGCAGTTGTTTTTGCTGTTAATCAAAAGGGGAGAAGTCCTGGTATGATTTTAAAAGATTTTCTTGTTAATACAGGAATGGAAAATCGGACTGGTAAATATATAAAAAAAAAATTTTCATTGTTTTAAAATTAATAATATTTTTATATAAAATTCATTTTCAGTTTCAATAGAATCTTCATTTCAAGTGTCACCCATTATATTAGGAACATTATTAACTTTACTGATATTATGTTGTTTTATTGTTGTTAAAATATATTCAACCAAAAGATCAAGAAGTAATGATACTTTAAGTAATTCAAAACAATCCAACACGTTGCTCTGTAAACAAGATTCCTCTTCAAAGGTAAGATGAATTTTTAAAGAAATTTAATATTTTATTTTTTGTTATATTTTTTTATTCTTCTTTCTCACACAATATAAAAAAAAAGAAGAAAAGCTGTTTAGAATTCAACAGTGTTGCGGATAATAAATAAAATGTTAATGAGGAAAAAACATAACTCAATTGTAATTGAAACTCTTTTACGTTTAGTCCGTCATCTTTACTTTTGTGTTAAATATTATAAAGAAACTTTTTATGGGGGTTGTTCAAGAGAATTATTTATATTTGAATTTCCAACTTTTGTATTTTTTAAATTTAAAAAAAGTATTCAAAATTTATGCCATTTTTTATTATTATTATATTTTTTTTCAGAAAACTGTTAAAACAAGCCCTAGATGGCAACATAGTGAAGCCAAAAATAAAGAGATAAAGACTGCTGGTGATCTAATAGAGGATGAAAGAGATCCTGATGTTATACCTGCCCAGTATGGTAATTTTGGTTAATATTGTGATTTTTTCTTATTCATTCTATTGATTCTATAATTTTTTTATTAATTAGTATTGATGAAACAAATTATAGTCATAGACAAAACTAATTTTATTTCTGTCTCTTTAATTTCAGTATCTAGTGAAGTGGATAATAATTACACGATACACTGGACGAATGGGAATTATGTAAGTTTGTTAATTTCAAAAATAAGTTAAAATGACTTCTTCATTATTAAATAATTAAATATTCTCAAATTAAGAACCAAATGGAAATTATAAAAAATTTTAATCCGAATAAAATTTCAATTCACTGATTGGTAATAAGTAACTTTAGCATCCCAATTTTAAGTTTTTATATTTAATTTGAAAAAAAAAGGACTAATTACACATTCCGAAATTTTAATCAGCAACTCTGTACTTTATGATTAAAATTTTAGAAGGATGCTTAACTACATTAATTATATTATGGTAGTGACATGCTTACAAAAACATTTTTGTCAAGAATTTCTGACCTTACGACATTGTCCTCTTCAAAGGATTTAAAAATGGGGTAAAATTCTAAACTCCTTCGTCTATTTATTTACTCTTTACAAATTTTATATTTTTATTGTTATCCGACTTAAATAATTATAATATTCATACAAAATCACATAAAATGGTCATTTTACTAAAGTGAAATTGTTAAAAACGTTTATATTCATACGTGTGAACTATTTGTTTTAAAGCTGATTTCTAAAGGATTGTATACATTGGCCTTGTATTTTTAGCGTATTCTGGTCTTTAGAATTTAAAAGAAAGTGTGCAGTAGTAGTTTTTAGTGGACCGTTTACAATTTCTTTTTAGGATTAATTCAATAGATTTATCTTGTTTTATGGAGTACATAATTTATGCTTGTTAAATTTTAAACACTGCAACAACAAAATATATGAATAAACTATAAATATGATTATTTTTTTAGTTCGTTTTCCATTAAGACAAAAATTAATTTATTATATTTCTTTATTTTTATTTACATATGTTTAGAGTTGAACCTTTTAAATGTAATGTAATTTCCTATACATAATTTCTTTTTACTCTAGCCTGCAATTGTTCCAATTTTTAATGTTGTTTTATAAAATTTTCAAACAATAAAATCAATTTTAATATAATTACAGCCCGATCGATTACTTAATCATGAGAATCGACCGAAAGATTTACAAATAAAACCGTCACCAAGTGGACTCTCATCACAGGATCTTATTTTAGGATCATACTTCAATTCAAAAGAAGTAGCAGCAAATAGCATAGATTTAGACATTAATGTACATGCAATTAAAAATATGCTAATGACAACAAGAGTACCAGAAAGTTGTGTCTAAAATGAAAATTTTAAACAGCAAAATATAAAAAAAAAACGAACAATAAAAATTTAGATAAAAAAAAAACAAATTTTTACAATCAAGACGAAAGTCTTTATTTATTATGTTTGGTATTTATAAAAGTGCTTAAAATAATTAATTAATTAATAAAATAAATAAAAGAAAAAACAAGAACTTAGTTCAGTGTGTATAATGAAAAATGGATCTTTCGGATCTGGGTCTGAATGTTCCTGTGTCCAGGAGCTGTTTTGTACAATAAATAAGTTGAAACCATATTTTAAAAAATATACAAAGAATTATAAGTTTAATAAAATTAGTATAGTTTTGTTTATATAATTTTTTTGATCATTATTGTACATAAACTTTTTTTTAAAAACAAAAAAAAAAGAAAAACAAAAAAAAACGGTGCGATTACCAAGAAGAATAGAAAAAAAAGTGTTTTCATTTCATTGTTTTTTTTTTACATCTTTTCATAATTCATAAAATAAAAAAAAAAAACAAAGAAACATTAGAAATAAATACTGCAGAAAATAAAAGAGGGTTTTTAATTAAAAAAACGTGATGTCAACTAATTAACATTAAAGAAAATGAAAAAATAATTAAAAAATTTAAGCAAGAAAACTTAATTAAAAATAAATAAATAAAAATAAAAACATTGATATTGATCAAAACCATATCCTTTATATCATTATATCATAATATTGTTGTTAGGATAAGTTGTTAGAAATTATTCGAAATAAGAAAATTTAAAAAAGCAAAAAAAAAAAAACAAGAAGAAGAATATGAGGAAAAAAGAAGAAATTATGTAAAAATAAAATGATGAAAAAGAAAATAAAATGAATGTGTGTTTTTATATTAACGAATAAAAAATAATTCTTCAGGTTTACAATTTTAACGTCTTACATCTGAATTAGTTGATCGATTGATTGATTGATTGATTAATTGTCAAGGGTAGGTACGTATATTAAATAAGTTCATAAGTTATATAATAATATTTTCAATGGAATCAAAATTATTTTAGTATTTTATTAATAACACCTGAAACCTTCAATTTTATTTCTTTATATAATCTGAATGATGATAGAAAAATATTGAAAAATTTCTTGGAAAGCACTAATAACAGATTAAATTTTATTTTTACATCAAACATGTATATAATATTGTCAACAATCAATTACTTAACTTCGTAGAAAATCACACTTTGATCATAAAATAAGCCTAATCTAAATACCTAAATACTAGGCATTGCTAAAATTTAGTCTTATATATTTATAATATTCTTTATACATTATATGATCCATTGATTAATCGACAATCACGATATTCCATCAAAATCAATCAATATAAAAACCCATTAAATCCATTCATCTAAAAACAACATCCGTTCTATTTTGTACCAATATACGCAATATAAATGAACCATCCGTACGTATTGAACGTTTAATATACTAAAATTGGATTGGATTCAAC
Source organism: Pedicia rivosa (assembly GCA_963082725.1). Classification (NCBI taxonomy): domain Eukaryota; kingdom Metazoa; phylum Arthropoda; class Insecta; order Diptera; family Pediciidae; genus Pedicia; species Pedicia rivosa. Next base: position 25,669,252 of record OY720154.1, read on the forward strand.
AAAAAAAAAAGACATATAAAAAAATACAAATAAAAATAAAATAAAAAGCATTTCATACAAATTTCAAAAATACATAAAAAGAAAATTTACGATAATAAATTTGTTTTTGAATTTCCTTCCCATAAGCAATTTTTACATAATAATCTGGAAAAAAAAAATAAAGCTCAAATTTAACTTTACTCATCTGAAATGTAAAAAAAAATACACCATCATAATACTTTCTATATTTTGTTGTTTGGCTTTTTCATAATTGAAAATACCGATACATCAAGGCAAAGTATAAAATAAGAAGAAAAAAGGGACACATAATATAAAATACAATATTGCTGGCAGCACAAACACACAAGTACCTATTATATTTTTTTATATTCAACATATGAATATAATATTATGTCAAAATAATCGATTCATATTTATAAACCATAATCGTGTATGAATTGCATGTAGAATAAATATATAATAACATATAATTTATCTAATATTCTATTCTATAAATTATCATATTCGTTTATTTTATTACCTTCTATCATTTCCTGCAAAAAAAAACGTACTCCTTCCAAAAAGACATAAAATAAAATATTATCTAGAAAGTGCAAAATTGCAATATTGTAAGCTTTATTTTCGTATCTGGTCATATTTATTTGTACATAAAAAATTGCACAATAATAAAATATAAATCTGAAACAGTTTTGTGATAGTGTAGGTGCTGCAGTATAGAGCCGCAAAAATATGGGCATTTTTTCTCTTTTATCTTTTCTATATTTTATTCTATAGGACGGCAAAACAAATTACATTTATTTTCATCCCTTTTCGCCTATTTTTTTTTTCAACAACAAACAAGAAAAAATCCCTTTTCAAGGTAGCACTTCCTTCTATATAATACTACTTACACATATACACATTTCTTTTACAATTTGCAAAAAAAGAAAGAGATAATCTTCTTACGTCAGATGATGTGTAAAACGCCGTAGGTTTGATAGCAATTGAAGTTGATGTTCCCGCGGGAATAAAATGAGCTATATTAGGCCATTCAAATGGATGATGAACTATGAACCTTGTGTGATATAATAAAGATTTCTTATCATAAAGAAATATATATTATTATTATTCTTCTTATTATTATTATTATTATTAATACTATTATTATTATTATTATGTTTGAAAAGGAGAATATCATGTTCTATAAAGAACAGTAGGACCCTTACATTATATAGGTACCCATTTTTCTTACATTTAGAAATTTCTGTTTCATATTAAATAAAGTTGAGAACTTTATTTTACCAAAAATTATTTTTAGAGTGTCTGTGATAATATTAGATATTGTTTTATTTTATACTTTTAATTATGTTTTAATTTTTTTTTTTTTCAAAACGAATAAATTACGTTTGAATTTTAGAATAAAAAAAATTACCGACCTCAACTCAAAACTGATGATTACAAATTTTGTTCGATTAACAACATAATATTTTATTATGGAGAAAAAACTAAATTAATTATAGAAAAAACTTTCCCTATTTTTCTAAACAAAATTGTAAGTTTTATAATCTTAAATCTTGTAAAAATCAAATCATTCGAATGGCAAAAAAAAAACAAGGAATGAAAAAAAACTTTGAACATAAAAATAACTTATACATTGATTAAATTATACTTTCAACACTTTTGTGGTAGTGAGTTGTGTATGGTGACTTAGTTGAAGGGCAAACAAAATGCCATATTCAGTTTATTTTCCTTATTTTTATTTTATATCGCACAAATAAATCACAACATGAATAATATTTATTCCAACATTAACATTAACACATATTTCTGAGCAATTCGTTACAAATGATACGCATCTGAATATATTCAAAGGAAATAATATAAAAATAGTTACGTAAATTCAAAAGTAAAATTTCAAGAATCATTTGTTGAAAGGAATAAACAAAAATGTTATACAATACAAAATCAATTGTTTCCATTGATACAAACAATATTTGAAAAGTTTCTTCATCAGTCTCGTCAGAAGCTTCAGGCAATAATCTCATTAAATTGGGAAAAGAAGAAATAGTAGAAGAACAAGAAAAGTCACAAGAAACTCCCTTTTTTATGCTGTATAGTTTGGGGCCATAATATATATAAAGACTAACTTTTACCTTTTGACTGCGTCATCAACTTTTTTGAAATTTATTCTATTATTATTACAAATTGGTATCCCTAGGGCATGAAATTTCTCTAGAAATGTAATAGTAAGTACTTTCAACTATACAGTTAGATAAAGGACAGTTAGATAAAGGACTTGTATTATATCGTTCTGATAATGAATTGATATAATATCGTAAGTAAACATACAAAATATTTATATAAAGTTATTGTATAGTTGCTCTATTTAATCAATATAATCAAAAGATAAATATCACCATAATATGATATTATTTTCACATAATAGAATTCTGATTAGATAAGCTTATACTTTAATTGTTTATTAAAAAAATTGATTAAAATATTATTTTATTAAATATTGAAAAGCTATTCATGAGAAATTAAAGAACCATCAATACCTTTGAATCCTATCAAAGCCAAGTAGTAGTAAATACTAATAATGTTCAAAAAGTCCATTTATACAGGTTTATATTTAAATATAAAAATTACTCCAAAATAAACTGTAAATAAAGTACCTTACGTACAAATTAATTATGTATACCAAAAGAAAATAAAAGTATGTTATCTTTATAATTATACCAATTTTCATCTTTTATTAGGTGGTAAACAAATTGTGTCTTATAATATGACTTCCGATTATAATTTCCATAAAGGTGTTTTTTTCCTTTTAATGTTAATCGTTTCAAAACAAGTCAAAGTGTTATCAAATAATTAATTTGTCACACTTTAAATAATTTCTTTTTCCGATATTCATTCATTGAATTAATAACAATAATAAATTAATTTTTAAATTTTATTTGAATATACAAAGTAAAATATAAAAAAAGAATACAAATTGAAATTTACTTTATAGATGATGTCTTTGTCAAACATATGAAAATAGGTACATAAAATACAATATTTATGACTTGTCAGATTTGATATTTCAATCTAAGTAAATAATATAGAAGGTAGCAGAGTATATGTGCACGAATGTGTGTGTGTGCTTAAGTGTGGGTTGAGTAAGTGTAGGTATATATATTTATTCAACGGAAATTTCTTTTATCATATTTTGATATTTTAACGTAACAGAATTGATTTGTTACAGAAAACGATCAAATAAAAAATTCAGTTGTTTTCCCCTATTCTTCCTTCTTCTTTTTATCTCGTGCACATATAAGGAAAGTAAATGTTATTAACGGATGTAATTTAAAGATTATTATTTCCTTTTCTATAAAAAAAGTCAATATTCTAACTCCGCTTTAACATCTTTTATATTCCACATAAAAATTGTTTACAGCTCTTCAATGTGAATAAATTTTAAGTAATTTTTTTTTAACAAAAATTAAGAGAACCTCATAATAATTAATAGTGGACCATCAATAATATTTCTTGATAAAATATCGATTTTGATATGAATTTTAATCAAATTAAAACTATCGTTTATGCTTTATTGTGTTTGTTAAATTTATAAATATATTTTAAGGTTATTGAAATTTAAAGAAGCATTTATAATATTCAGTAAAACATCTATAGCATAATTTAAGAAATTATTTAAACAGTTTATGATATTTGTCAAGTATTTTAGAAATTTTCTTTTTTAGCAGTTAATTTAGGATCTATTTAAATTAAAACATTGTTGCATTAAAATGAGTGACGTAACAATTGCTTGTCTTTCTATCGAATTTTCTATTAGGTCAACAGTTAGAGCTGGGATAAATACAATTAAAATTAAATGCGTATCAATTTAAAAAATTTAAAATATTACTTACTTAGTTGCAATAATTGATCATTTAATTTTTCGAAAGGCTTATCTGTTAGCGTATACTTAATTTTTTTTGCAAGATAGGTTTATTAAACTGTAATGCTGATTCATGAACTCATTTTGAAAACTGTTATGTTCTTGCAATTTTCATTTTATTTTTATAATTTTTTATAAGAATTTTCATAAAAATATTTTACTAAATAATTTTGATATGGATTCGAATATCAAAATTATTTATTATAAAAAACAACAGTTTTGGTTTTATGTTCGATTTATTAATTAGCAAGTAAAAAATCAATCTTAGTTTTTCAGGTACTCTATTGTAACCTGAATTAACATCTTGCATTAAACAACAAAACACATGTCATTCGTGGAATAGTAGACACATTGCAACAAGTAAAAATGTACATTGGTGTAATACCAACAAATAAAGTTCGACCAAGAATAGAATGTACATTTAGTCAAAATAAACAATCAATATAAATTATTTTTCTTTTCACTTTATAGTGTCTATATTTTAAGAATTTTTAACAGAAAATTTTCAAAAAGTTTCATTGTAAATATTTCAAGAAGCCAAAGCAGTGGTACGAAATCAATAATAGAAATATTTACCAAACATGAAAACTAATTATCAATTAAATAAACTAACATCATTTTAAAATTTGTAAATCTATAGATTCTTCATCAGTTGTCCAAACCTATTATTATTAGCTTTTCAAATACTTTGAAATATTATAATTATGTACTTTTAATCTATAAATTATGAAAGACATAATACTTATTAAAACCAATCGTTTCATATAATGAAAATTTTAAATTTTAATAATTTATTTTTCGTTTGTTTTTGAAACACGAAATAGAGAAAACGTTTATTGTATACTTTAAATTGATTTATGTGAAAACAAATAATTCTAGAACAAAATTTTAATAAATAATAAAAATCGATTTATAGATATAAGTAGTAAATACAATTGTTTTAAATGTTAAGTTAGATAGAATCTACCCAATATTAATCCAATAATATTTTCAAGAAAAATTTGCAATTATGTTAAAATAATTGGATTAAGTAAAAAATATGTTGTTGTATCATAATATCGTTATTTTTGTGTTTTTTTTGTTGAGTTATTGTGTGTTATGAATATTAGTGTTACTAAGTAATATTAGCATTAAACCCGTAGTATATAATCGTCATTGCATGCAATCGTTATCATAAAAGAATTTCGTTCAACACACAACACAAAAACTATATCTACCTACTGAAAAACTGAAAAATAATTTAATTAAAATAGAACTAAGGTGGAGATGCCTTATACGAATTAGGTGGAAGCCTCCAAGTTTATAACTTACTATTTTATTATTTTCAGTTTCTTAAGATTTTTAAATTAATTTTCAATTTATTTGACAAAAATTTACAACACTCGAGTTCTTTTTTTTTGTCCTTAAAATAGGAAAAACTTATAACTAATATATACTTACATTTAATTAGAAGCAAAAAATATTGAATTTATAAAATTGTTGACGCTATTTTAACAAATAATATTTCTACGCCAATGATTTTTATTATTCTCTCTTTTATTTGATATAAAAACATTGTATATTAATAAACTAAAAATGATGACTCACATTCACACTATCAGAATATTTCTCTTGTAATTTTGAAATTAAACAAAATATTATACTCATTTATGTTGTGTCTCTCCTCTTTTCAATATTTTTCGTCAAACCAGATCTGAAATATTTTTTAATTTTTTTTTTTTTCTGAAAAAGATTAAATTTTTAATTTTATAAAAAAAAAATCAAAATTCCCATATTGTCAATAGAATTCCATTTAAAACCGATGTTTGTAATATTGTATATTTGGAAACGCAATTTTAATTTTTTTTTTTTGTTTATTTATGAAAAAAATATTTACACATCATCATGATTCGCCACTTTAGTTTATCTATATTTATGTATTATTGAAAGAAGGATTTGATAACGTTAATTACAGTTCGCAATTATTTAACTTTCTATCTATTTATTTGCAATATTATTGATTAAATTCTAAATTCTAAGCGGCAATTTCTTAAGTGTTTATTGTATTACATAACTCACAGTTTCAATGTGAAATTTAAATCAAAGTAAATTTAAAAAAATATGTTAGAATTATTTTTTTTAATATTTCGCGTTAAACATCTTACGATCATTTTTAATTATTGGAATTCAAATCGAAACACAAATTTTTATTGAAAACTAATAAATATTATTACAGGGATGTAGACTTTAAATCGAATTTTGGGAAAGTAGAAAAAAAAAATTGTGACATCATTTTTAATTTCTTTATCAGATCGGCACTCAATAATATTATTGTAATTATAATAAGAATCTATCATCTAATCTTTGATATGATATTATTGATTTCAAGTAATAGATATATATTTTATTTAAATTCGTATAAAATAAATACACAAAAAGACGTTAGCTTCAAATACCTAATAATAATTCTAACAAAACACGCACATATATTATTTAGAAGTAAAAAAAGTAATCAATCGACTGTTTTTGTTATTTAATGATATAACAGTGAGGGATTAACTTGTATTAATAAATAATTTTAAATAAATTTCTCCGAAAGAGATTATTATTATTATACTTTTCTCCCTAATTCGTGCCTTTCTTTATTAAATTTGAAGGCCAACATTATTATAACGTTTTTACATTGTATTGGTTGGTGGAGTGCGTTTTAGTTTTCAGGTTTATTTTTTCATTCATTCAAGTTTCGAATTTAAGTGAGTTTGGTTCATTTGCCTTGTGAAGGTAAATATATTATAACTTTAATATTCTTAATTTTTGTTCTTTTTTCTTATCTTTACTTATCACTGCCGATTTGTATCAAAATTATTTTTACAAAAAGTGAATTTTACGTTAACTTTAAAAAGTCTATTTGGTGATATTCGAATTTTTATCTTAATGTATTGTATTTATGTTAATAGATTTAATTGAACAAAATGGCACCTTTAATTTTCTATCACTGCGGACCTAGCGCTCCATCAAGATCAGCATTATTAGGTATCAGAAATCTGAGCTTAGATGTTGAGGTGCGTGTAATAAAATAAATTTACTTATTTAAATCTTAATTAAAATAATTTTTATTAAATGACAGATCAAAAATGTTAATCTTTTCGCTAAAGAACATTTGAAACCGGAATTTCTTGAAATTAATCCTCAACACACAGTTCCAACGATTGATGATAATGGTTTCATATTGTGGGAATCGAAAGCAATTTTATCTTATTTGGTTGACGAGAAAGACCCTGGAAACTCACTATATCCAACTGATAGTAAGTTGCGAGCCATCGTCGATCAAAGACTATATTTCGATGCTGGAACTTTATATCCAAGAATTCGCGCAGTTGCAGTAAATAAGTCTTATAATATGAAATCTTAATATGAAATAATCAATTTTAATCCAAATTAGTATCCCGCACTTTTCTTGGGTGAAACAACTATATCTGAAGAAAAAAGGAATCAATTAAAAGCTGCATTTGATTTAATGGAAATTTTCTTAGAGGGACATGAGTGGTTTGCTGGTGACAATGTTACTATTGCTGATTTAGCTTTCTTAGCATCAGTAAGTTCAATTGTTTGTATTGGAGCTGATATTAGTGGATATCCAAATTTGTCAGCCTGGTATGAGAGATGCAAATCATTACCAGGATATGATGAAAATGATGAATGGGCTAAAAAATATGGAGATATGGTTAAAAGTAAATTAACTGAAACATTGTAAACATTGTTTTGTATTGATTTAATAAAAGTAAAATCTTAAATAAAATTTTTGTTTTTATGTCAATTCCAAAATTTTACTTTCTTCCTTATATTATTAATTATTATCAAATTAAAAAAAAATCCTCTACAAACACAATTACATTATTTTAAAAGTTTCTATAGTTCCCACCCCATCCATTATTTCCTTTGTTGGAAAATATATCATTTATTTAATTTCCACTGCTTCGAAAAAAACAAAATAAAAATATTATAAGTAACTTGAAATTGATTTAAATATTGATTTATGTATAAATAAATAAATAACCATTAGGGAATTTCAATGTTTTCCTTTTATAGATGAACAACAAATGAATAATATTTTATTTTTTCGCATGACAAACACAAAAAAAAAGAAATTGAATAATTCTTTTATTATCATTTTATTTCTTATCAATTAATTAAATACAAATTGACAAAAATTATTAAAAACATTTATTTCTTCGAATTTATCTACATTTTTTACATGTAATATTTTAATTTGAAAATCATTAATGAAAAAAAAAATCTTAATAAATATCAATACAAAATTAATTAATTAATAAAGAAAAACAAAATTTTGTAATGTAGATGAAAAAAATGGAGAGGCAATAACAATGCAAAATTATTTATATTTTAATCCCTGTATAATATAATTGTGCTCTACAATTATTCTGGATTTTAAAATATCTATGTGCCCTTTTTTTGCCGAATCCATTTTTAATTGTTTTTAATGAAATTCAATATAAATTTGATTGAAAATGGTGCCATTTTTATAAACTTTAATAAACCTAATTATAGTATTATAAAAATAAAATATGTTTAGATATATATATATATATATATATATATATTTTATATATATTTACAAGAAAACAATATTTTGCTTACTGAACTGAAATAAATATCCATTTTAATTTCCTATTTACATTTTTTAATTATTTTATTTATTAGTGGCCAATACTAAATTAATCCAATTCAACTACATCCATAATGTTATCTTAAAATAAAAATATATTAATTTTTATTTTAATATTGTATTAATTTTTACCTTTTTTAGAATTCTGTGTAGGTCGGGGAACAATTGTTATTCCGTCAAAGCCCTTCATTCGTTTTATTGAATTTTGAATCGTCTGAAAGTTAAATATTTAAATAGAACTTTTTTTAAATTATTTTTAGATATAATTTTTCTCAAGCAATTTGAAATTGTAAGTAACATTTTATTTAATCAATTCAGAACAAAAATTTTTTAATATTTTAATAAAGTTCAAATATTTTATGACATGGAATACATGAAAAATATACACTAACCAGAATCATATATTTTTTGATATTTTGGAAAATATTGTTTTTTTTTACACTTACCATTGCTTTTGTCATTGGTTGTGATTTTTTCAGTTCAGTTATTGTTAACGAACTATTGGATGATAAATCATTTAGGGCTAATTTTCTTTTTCTACTATTAATAACATTGTTGCTGTTCGTCTGATTGAGAGTTAAATTAGTTTTTGGGGCAGATGCTGCATTCACTGGAGTAATTCTTTAAATTATAAAAAAATTATTTTTTTTTGTTTTATTTATTGTATTTTGTAATAAGTACTTTGCTTTACTAGCGGGAGCATACTGCACTGGTTTCGATGCTGGATTATGAGATCTTGTGAGTACTAAAGGTGGTGGTGCTTTATTTGAAAGGACATTGCTCTTCAAAGCTGACTGGTGTTGTCCAACAACATTCTTAATTGAATTTACGACTGATTGTCTTTTATTTAGAATAGGTGTCCCTTTAGTAACTGCTACCAAATGAGGTATTACCTGATTTGTATTATTAGCACTAGTAGTAGTACTTGGAGTGACACGTCTAACATTAGCACCATTTGCTGGAAGTATATTCATTATAGAATTACTATGTTGTGTATTGGTTATTGGTGATTTATTTGCTGTTGTTGTTGTTGTAGTTAATGTCGCCGAATTCTTAGAATTCATAATTGGTTTTACCGTTACTCCACTTAAATTAGTTGCAGTACCAACTTTATTTGTTGCTCCTTGCACCAATGTCTTACTAGTTGTTACAGGTGTTATACTAAGCCCACCAGATTTTGACAATTCACTTAAATTAATGCCTGAAACTACTTGATATGATTTCGTATTATTTTTAGTTAGGGAATTCATAGACTTTGCACTTAAATTAGATTTATTGTGTGATTGATTTATTGTCAGAAGACTATTGCTATTTGTTGTTGGTGTAACTGTGATATTTGATGATGAAGTAGAAGTGTTTATTGCTGTTGTCGTCATTTGTGGTGTAACTGAGTATGTAATTGATTTAGTTACAGGGATTTTTTGTTGGTTTCCATATTTTTTTGGTGCTAAACTACTAAGCTGATGTGCTGCAATATTTTTAATATTAAAATTCGATTTTTCTGTAGGTACGGATATCTTATTTGAAGTTTCACGTTGACCTGGATATACAATTCCCATATTGAAATTTTTTACCATTGTAGAAGGCGATGGAGGATTCTTAGCCTCATTTACTGTTTTAGTATTTTTAGGTTTAATAATTGTATGAGCTTTCGGACTATTTCTTTCCACATTATTGTAAGTCGATGTCATTAAAGGTGGTGGTAAACTTTCACTAACAGGTGTAGGTGGTGTAGGTTTAGCTGTTTTTGTAATAACACTTGTTGGAATACTGGGCTGCTGTGTAATTTGTTTTAGTGGAGCTATATTATGATTTAACGAATTGACCGTCATGTCTTTAGGATAAGATGAATATTTACTCGGGTTCGCATTAATTTTATTCTGCTTAGGTAAATTCTGTGTTGTTAGTGGATTTGTTGCTGTTGGTAAAGTATAATTTTGTGTTGTAATTGGAATATTTTGTGATGTATTTCCAAATAATCCGCTGGCTAAATATTCAAGGGCATTAGCGTTTGAAAGATAATTCCACATGGATCCTGTATCCAATTCCTTGCTTAAGTAACTGGATGAAACTGAACTGGAAGAATTGGTTGGTAAAGTTGACATTGGTGATGAAATTGGTGGTATATTCGGAGGAGTACTTGGACTGGGAACAGCTAAATAATTTGCCATATCCCTCAATGTCTCAAAACTGCCAGACATAGGACGAATTGTTGAGGACGTAGACGGTGTTGGAATTATATTATTTGCCATATTTGTACCTGTTTTGTAATACATGGGACTATTAGCACTTAATGCACTTGAAAATAGAGAACTTAATCCAGAACTAGTTGAACCACCATACGGTGTTGAACCCATAACGCTTTGAGCCGATGATGGATTTATAGAATAAGGGTTTGTATATGTCTGAGTTGGTGGGTTCTGATACATGCGATTCAATCTTAATAAATTGGCATCTTGTCCAAGCCCTAAGTTTGACTGGAATGGATAGTTGAAATTTGATAAAATGTTGTTATAATTAACATTATTAACAATTCCAAAATTTCCACCATACGGACGCATTTGCTATAATTTAAAATATAAAGATATGTCAATAAGTGTTTTTTTATTTAAATTTCTTCATTATAATTAATTGCCTGATGCATTCCACCTCCTCCAAATCCTACCGGTAATGTAGGATTTCCCGGTCTGTAGTTTTGTGGCGAATTTAGTAAGCCATTACTATCCATTCCAAATGCCTTAAAAGCCAATTATAGAAATATAAAAGAATAAATTTATACCTGAAAAAAAAACTAATTAAATACTTACATCCAAAACGCCAGCTAACAAAAAAAAAAAAAAATCAGAAACACAAATAAACTAAATTTATAGTCAAAATAAATACTTCTCTGCATATTAACATCCTTTTCATATGCCGCCCAAGCTTCAGCTTTATCCGCCTCACTGAGATCTTGTTCTGGCTTATTTTCCAGTAACGAATCATGTTCGTGATATTTATACACAATGTCTGGGCAATTATGTAACAAACTTGAGAGAATGTCATCCAACGGCCTGATAGGAACAGGTCGTTGTGTGTAATCAGTCTTAGTTAATCTAAAATTTTGTATTTTAATTTATTATAATTTTAGGTTCTAATTATTATTGCATTACGTATATAATTCGGCCAATTCTGCCATATTGTAATGTCGATCTATTTGTTGTTCATCAACGACTCTAAAGCTCATTGCTTGTTTAGTAACTGATCGTGAATACACCTTTTCTTCCATTGTGCCCTAAACAATAATTAAATTAATTAAGACCAAGTTCTAATAAATCTAATAAAATAAAACTAACCATCGCTAAAAGTCTATAAATAAAACATTTTCTTTTTTGACCTAATCGAAAAATCCTAAATATATTTTGTTGGTCATTTGACGGATTCCATGATGTATCCAATATAATAACTCTATTAGCACCAATTAAATTTATGCCTTGACCACCAGCTTTTGATGAAATTAAAAAACATTTTGTTCGAGTATTCATTGGATCATTGAATCTAGTGATCATTGCGTGACGAACTGATTTCGGTGTTTTTCCATCTAATCTGTAATAATCTTGTCCGTTCATCCAAGGACCAGAAAAACGTTCTAAACCTAAGCCACCGGTACAACTCTCCTTCGCATGAATCTTTTTCATGAATAACTCAACTACATTAAGCACAGCCACAAATGCAGAAAAAATTAAACTAAAATATTTTTCAAGAATAAAATTAAATTTATATGATAATATATTAAAACAAACCATTTCTCTCCATTTTCTTGACAAAGTTTTAAAATCTCAAACATTACTCGTAATTTATTACTTGGCATCAAAGATTCTAGATCCTGTGGTAAAATATGTTGACGCCACCAATCACTTGTGACAGACATTTTACCTATTTGACTGTCTAATAAATCGTCTGGCTGATCGTCATCTGAAAACTGATTCATTGTCTTTCGTGCCTTCAGGTCACGCTTTTCTTTTTGTTTTAATGCATTTTGCCAAGCATTTTCTAATACTTTTGGATGTGTCCAAATCTTAAATTTATTAAAAAAATTATTTTAAGTATATATTAAATATTTAATATAATAATATATTATTTTTACCTTTCTTAAAAAAGTATAATCGGGAATTAAGCTTTTGCCTCCATATTTTTCTTTCAAAGGATTATTTTCTAAAAAATATTCATATAATCTTTCCTGAATATCGGTCATCGGAACAAACAAAACATATTCTAATTTTTCTGGTAGAAAAGATTTTAAGATTGCAGCCTCCCTTCTTTGTACAAACCTAGATAATTTTCTATGCAATACAAATGATCTTTGTTTCATAAATTTAATTTCAGATTTACTACTGTCTTTATGCTGGCCATTTTTAATTGGATTTGCATACAAATTAGCAAATTCTTTTTCGGTTCCCAAAAATGATGGTTTTATAAAATTAACCATGCAATAATCTATGGAAAAGGTAAATAAAAAAATTATTATTTAAAAATATTTAAAAATGACAAAAGTAAGAAAAAATTATTACATTCTTTTAAATTGTTTTGAATAGGTGTTCCAGTAAGTATAATTCTACGACGAGTTTTTACTTTAGACACCGCAACATTTGTAGCAGATTTACGATTTTTAATAACATGTCCTTCATCACAAATAATTAAATCAGCACCTAAAAAGGGTTTTGAAAATTTGAAATCTATTTCTATTGTTTTAAATTTATGCATTATTATATTATATTATATTATATTATATTACCTGGATTCAATAGAGTATCTTCCACCTTTTTTACAATAACATCAATCTGATGTGGAATTAAATTAATACTCTTTTTTTTTGATAAATGATAAAAAACAAGTGCTCTAAATGCTTCATAACCAATTAATAAACATCCTGATTTACTGTATCCTGTCGACCCTGAATGATGCCATTCAGTTAATATTCTTATTTTCTCATTGATATCACTAAAAACATATTTTATATTTCAATAAAAACTTAGGTATTAATAAAAAAATATATGAACGAAAACTTACGAATTGTCAGGAAAATGAAATACTTTTAATCGCGGTCCTGCTTTAATTGGGCCTAACCACCTTTGAATTTCTTCAGCCCAATTCATAACAGTACTTTTAGGACAAATGACTAATATTCTATTTGTTTTTAATTGGGGATAGCTGATGACAGTATGAAGTAGGGCAATTAATTGTAAAGTTTTTCCTAATCCCATACAATGGGCTAGAATACAACCCGAACCAGGAAATTTTTCAATGTGATCTACACTGCCATAACAAGTATCATACATGAATTTAACACCATCCACCTGAAAAACAATTAATTTCAAACGATTGAATAATAAATTTAAAAAAACTCTCAGTATTTTGTAAGCTCTAAAAAAGTATATTTTTAAAATAATAATTACTTGATGTTTCTTAAGCTGTTTAACAATATCGGAATGGACAACAATATTTGTTTTTCGTTTCGTATCAAAATCCAAAATAAGTTCATCTTTATTTTTACTTTTCTTAATCAACTGTGCCATTAAATCATTTTTCTTTTCCAATCGTTTAACACGTTCTGACTCCTCTTTTTGGGCTTGTTTTGTTTCAACAGTTAATTGATCTTCACTTAACATTGCACGAATATTTCGCTTTCTATCATCTTCCTCTTCCTCTTGAACGCTATCCAAATCTAATTCACTATCAGAACTTAAACTAATGCAATCATCATTTGCTGTTTTTCCATGAACTCTAGTTTTTTTTACTGCGATTAATTTTTCCACATCAGTATCTTTTGTAGGTTTCCTTGTTTGAAACATTGAAACATCCAAAATTTCACAATCAGAATCATCATCTGCAGTTATTTTTGAATCTAGAGATTGATCTTTATCTTTTTCTATACTTGATTCATCATTCATAATATCAAATATTTTTTTATTAAAAATTTGTTTATCTAAACTATCCATTTTAAGTTTTGGTTTTATTAAATTTGAATCATTGCTGTCCTCAGCATCTAAGGCGGCTTCAGTTTCCTTCTCATCAATAACTATTGTTTCTACATTATTTTTCGAGACATTTTCTATTGCTTTAATCTCATTTTCTTTTTCATTTTCTCTTTTTTTGGGCTGATTTTCACTGGTTTTTGAGTCTTTTACTGTTAATGTTTCTTCAATTTCATCATGAATTGCACAAGTTTCTATAACAGCCTTAAGAAATTCTTCTTGGGTCGCAGTTCCTTCTTTCCAAAAATTTTCCAATGCCATATCAAATTCCGTTCGAACATTGTCATTATTTTCCTGATTTGAATCTAAAACCGCTGATGCAGTTTCTAATTTTTCTTCTCCAATTACTTCCTTAATTTCGTCATTATCAACATTTTTAGTTAATTTGTCGGTTATAGGAATAGCATCATTTTTTTTACTCTCAACTTTATCATTTTCGTCAGGCATATTATCATTGTTCGGACTATGCACATTTAGTGCTTCTGTTTCTAAAGATTCCATATCCGTTCTTATTTCGTCCTGAACTTTTTTTTTTATCATGGTATCTAAAAAATTGGTCATTAATGTAGAATCATCAGATTCTTCTGCATCGGTTGAGTAATCATTCTTAGCTTGATCCTTTGATCCTTCAAGATCAGATTGTTCGGAATCACTGCTTGAAGATTTTAGTAGTCTTTCTTTAAACTCCATATTTTTTTGATGAAGAAACTGTTCTTCGGTTATTATATTTTCATTCTACAAAAAGAAACAAATTAAATGGGAAAAATATTTATAATTTTTAAAACTTCTAACATCACTATAACTGTCATCACTGTCATCCTTTCTTTCCGCATTCTTCAAAATATCAATCAATTCGTCTGCCTTTTTCTTTTTTGTCGATTTCACAGTATCATACTTATTATGATCATAGTCAGATCGCCGTATTTCCAAAGTGGATAAATTTGTTAATCTAAAAATATTAAAATGCTTGTAAATTTTGTTTTATTAAATTTTAATGTTTTTACCGATCAATTTCTTTTTCTCTTAAAATATCATTATATTCTTCCAAAGTATGTGCTCCTTTTTTATCATGGTCCGTAACAATTATACTTCCGATTTCATTATTTTCTTCATCTTCGGGATCTTCTTCAAAAATAATTTCTAAATTTTCATCTACATTCATGGATTCCATTGAATCTCTTCTTTCAGAGTTTGTTTTATCAGTGTCTGAGTCTCCAGTTTTAACCTCTAAAAATTCATCTAAACCATCTTTTTTATTTTTCATGTCATCAGAACTTGTATCAGTTGAATAAATAAGATTATCAGTAACACTGTTATTGTCATTAATATGTTCTTCATTAATCATTGTTATATCAGGTGTTTTAAGTGGATGCACAGGAGAATTAACATTAAAATCATGTACTAAATTTTTCTTCTCTTCCTTTTCATTTTCCTTTGTTGATAGCCTCTTAGTTTTCACATGCCTTCGAACTCTTCTCATGCTATAACTGTCATCAGAATTTTCATCGCTCATATCTGAAGACGAGGATGCTAAATGACGTTGCTTACATTTTTCATTTAATTTTTTTGCTGTTTCTTGTGTTGACAACAATATTTCATCCGTTTGTGTATCAATGTCAATGAGTGTGTTTAAATACAAAAGTCGAAACTTATCTTGAAACTAAAATGTAAAGAAAGAAATTTGATAAAATAAAAACAACAAAGATTAATAATTTTACCTTCAAAATAGCTTTATTGATTTCCTCCGTTGCTTCTTCTAAATTTTTATCACCAATTTTTAATTTCAATGTCGAACTCATACTTAAAAGTTCCTTCCCAGTAGATTCAAATTGTCGCAGAATATTCAAATTTCTAAAATTTGGATGTTTTTCTTCTTCTAAAGTTTCCACTGCAGGTGTACTTGAACTTGCTTCCAATTCATTTTCTAACGCATTACTTGTTTCATTTTTATCGTTACATTCATTAACATCATTAATATTATTTTTTTTAAATTCTGACTCAGTTGTTGGTGATGTAGATGATAAATGTGTAATTTGCAAATCATTACTTTTATTTTTTTCATTAATTTTATCTCTCAGCAAATTTGTTTGCAGCTCCACTTTTTTAATATATTCAATTAGAAGATCATTAGAATCTGTCTCACCCACAAATGTTTGCGATAATTGTTTAATCACATGAAACGGAGCTTCAAGTTCACCTGCTTTTAAAATAACACCTGTAGTTTGTTCACTCAACTTATTTTCTAAAAGTTTTAATAAATTTTCTATTTGTTCATCCGAATTTGGTGTAATATTTTCGACAATCTTTATGTTAGGTTGTTCTTTTATTAAATCTGTAACCTCTTGTTGTGATAGATAACTATGATCATTCATAATAGAACTAATATTTGAAATTTGTGACAAATTTTCAGAAGTTCCATGATCTAAAATAACATCAAATGAAACTGGTTCCTCAGTTTTAACAGTATACGAAATATACGATTCAACTTGGTTGATTTCCTGATGTACCAAAGGTTCATTTTTAATCATAACATCATCAATATCTACATCCATTGGATTCACAAAATTATTATCATTATCATCATCATGTTGATGATCTTCGTTTATAATTGTTTCTCTGCTAAAATCTACATTATTATTTAAATTATATAAATCATTAATTCTAAATAAATTTTCTGCTTTTAAATCAAACTCCAATCCAATATGATTGCTAGTATCATTGTTATAATAATACGGTTGGGTATCTTCATCTTCCGAATCCGTTTCTATTGGTATTGTTATCATTTCATCAGGATTATCATTTTCATCATTTATTTGTGTGATCCTTGAATCACTTAATAAATAGTCATGTTCGTCCATAATTAGAAAGAATCTTCAAGAAAAATAAAATTGTTTAGAAATAGATAAATTAATTACATAAGAAAAACAAAAACAAAAAGCAGGTTAATTGTATCTTTTAGGTATAACAAATTTTTCCCGCAAAAATATGAACTGACGTGAGCTAAATTTTGTTAAGCCTAGATATAAAGTTATTCTTAATCAATAAAAAAGATTGAATTATCACTTAATTTGTATTATAAAAACATGATATTATGAAATTTTGATTACTTATTAAAATTAATTCTGTTTTAATGGCAAATGTGAATCATCTAAAAATTGTTTTTATCAGAAAAATTAACAACAAATAAAATTAGACTACTTAATGTCAAAACAATTCGTGTATTCAATTTAAAACAAGGTTTTTATTGCAATAACATTTACAATATTTTCCCACCGTTGAATTAATTTGTATGGAATGATTGAATTTCTCCTGAATTATAGGTAAATAATTTATTTGATAAAATAATGAGCACATGCAAAATACTAAGTAAAATAACAAAATGTTGACAAATCAATTAAAAAAAACTTACAATGAATTTGGTATGCTCCATTCAAAATGTTCCTATCTCATCTTTTCCTCTCTTTTCTGTTTAATTTATTATTTACGCAACACAGTCACAAAAATAAACACAATTAAATATTTGCAATAATATCAATGTTTTGCATAGTACATAAAGCATAAATATTTTTATATATAATGTCATAAAAGTGGTGGAACTTCGTTCGGTGTTCTCAACATTAAGAAAATTAATAGACAATAAATATATAATTCTTTCAATTTTATAAATGAAAAAAAAAACTTATAATACATCGAAACAAAATAATAAATGCTGAAAAATATTATTGCATGGTGAAAATTCACAAATTTTCAACCTAAACACTTAAAAACTATTATGAATTAGTATTCTTTTTAAAAGAACTCTTTTATTTTATTAAACAAATTAACTAATATATTTTAATGTATAAATTTTGTGTTTTTTTTATATTTTATAAATGTTACAAAATTGTTTGTATCTCATGATTGTCATATTATTATCATTTGTATCCAAATCAAAACTTAGGTTTAACTTTGTTCCATTGCCAATAAATATTTAAGAACGAAGTGTAATAAAAACAAAATGAACACCTTTTAAAAATTCACTTTTGTGAAAAAATTTACGTACAATATACATACATTTCAATTAGTTTTAGTTGTTGGCTTGTCAAATAAAAAAATATGTTGCACACTTGTATTTTCGATTAGTTTTTGTTTACAGATTTTTTATGCCAATAAAAACTGTAGAACAGTTATTTTGCTACAAAATATTTTTATGTATGTGTTTGTATCCAAAACGCTACAATATAATTATTTGTTTTTAATTATGCATATTTGCGTTGCTGAACGCAGCACAGTTTCTTGTTATAACAACAAAAAACTAAACGATTCGTTAAGTTACAAGATTTAAAGTGACTTTTCAAAAAAATCAAAAATAATAGTCATCAAAAGAAACAATATTTTAAGTTTTAATTAGATAAGTGAATGAATTATTTGTTAAAATTTAGTCTAACTAAATATATTTGAAGTTAATTACATCAAAATGCCTTCTTATACAGGTATTTTATGAAGTGGAAACGTGTTCAAAATCGGTGTTTTTGGTTATGTTTGATTTAATCTTTTTTTAATGTTTTATACATAAATATATATATTCAATAATGCTGTTGAAATATTTTTATAATTAAAAAATAAATAAAGCTCTAATATCCATTAAATTTAATTTGATATGAAATGATAACGATGAAATTTCATATTTTTTTCTTTGTCATTCAAGGTTATGTTCTTATAAACTCATATAATTTTATAATTTTTTCAGTGAAAGTGAAATGGGGTCGTGACAGTTTTCCCAATATCGAAGTAAATACTGATGAAGAGCCTATTTTATTTAAAGCTCAACTTTATGCATTAACTGGAGTACAACCCGATAGGCAAAAGGTTATGTGTAAGGGTATTATTCTTAAGGATGAAGAATGGAATGTTGAAATGAAAAATGTAGGATTTTGTATTAATATTTGTAATGTAGCTGTTTAATTATTTATAATATTAATTTGAAAATAGGGGTCCGTTGTATTACTATTAGGGACCAAAGAAGAAGTGCCACAAGAACCCGTTGAAAAGCCAAAATTCATCGAAGATATGAATGAATCCGAATTAGCTACGGCTGTAAGAAAAGAAAAATATTATAATTTTTGTTAATGCTTTTGTTATATGCGAATTATTTTCAGATGGAATTACCCGCAGGATTAGCTAATCTAGGAAATACTTGTTATATGAATGCAACAGTACAATGCCTAAAATCAGTTAAAGAACTTCGAGAAGCTCTTAAAGAATTTAAAGGAGGTCTTTGTCATTCGAAATATCCATATTAGAATATCTAAGTTAAACTATATATCTTTTGCACAGAATTTTCAATAGATAGCATGGCATCATCCCAATCTTTAACATCAGTTATGAAAAACACTTTTGCTCGAATGGATAAAAATAGTACTGTCACACCAATTTTACTTCTTCAGACACTTCATACTGCATTTCCTCAATTCGCCCAAACTGGTGAAAATGGAACTTATCGACAACAAGACGCGAATGAATGCTGGTCTGAACTGCTAAAAATGCTACAGCAAAAGTTACCAGCCGAAGGTGAAGGGAAGACACGAAGTTCTTTTATTGAACAATACTTTGGTGGTACTATGGATATCGAAATGAAGTGTAAAGAAGCAACAGAAGAAAGTTCAACTTTTAGTAAGGAAAATTTTCTACAGCTTAGTTGCTTTATATCTCAGGATGTTAAGTACATGCATAGTGGGCTGAAATCTGTAAGAATTAAAATTATTTTATCATGTCATATATTTACTTATTTTTATTTTCACAGAAACTTCAAGAACAATTGATAAAGTTATCTCCTTCTTTAGGAAGGGATGCGGAATATACTAAAACGGTATTTATTGTTTTCTTAGATCTTTAGGTATCAAAAATTTATTTATTTTTTAGTCCCTAATTAGTCGTTTGCCAGCTTATATGACTGTGCAATTTGTAAGATTTCAATATAAAGGAAAAGAGGGAATAAATGCAAAAGTATTAAAGGATATTAAATTTCCGATAGAGTTCGATGCATTCGAATTGTGCACTCCATCATTACAAGAAAAATTAACTCCAATGAGATTGAAATTTAAAGTAAGTTTTGCATCTCTTTTTTTTTTTTTTATATGTGTTATCTTATCTTTTGTAGGAAATAGAAGATGCTAATTTGGAAAAACCAGGTAATGTTAAGGAGAAATCGAAAATTCCGGAAGAAAAGAAATTAACAAATGCGGAACCTTATTCATTTGATGACGGTACAATTTTTTAAAATATTATCAGTGAAGAGTATTTATTTATTTTTTATGTTAAGACATTGGAAGCAACAATAGTGGATTCTATACACTTCAGGCTGTGCTAACACATCAAGGTAGATCAAGCTCTTCTGGGCATTATGTTGGTTGGGTTAGGCACAAAGGTGATACTTGGATGAAATTTGATGATGACGTCGTGTCTCCTGTAATGACTGAAGATATTTTACGATTATCTGGGGGTGGTGATTGGCATTGTGCGTATGTGTTGTTGTATGGTCCAAAAATTCTTGAACTACCAATTGAAGAGGAAAAAATGGCTGTTGAATAATGTTTTATATTTATTTATCACTCAATAATATCAAAAACAGTGAGACTTTGGAATTGAATTTGATATTTATTTGTTTTTTAAGTTATGTAATTTTTATAATAAATATCCTAAAAATTCTACAAAATGAATAAATGTTAATTTTTGAATTTATGTAATTTGGTGTAACTGTTAATTATAGTTTTTCGAATTGAAGCTGAGTTCTAAAATCGCTTTATTTTAAAACTGATCCAGTCAATGAACTGAAAAAACAGATATAAAGAATACAACAATAAAAATTTCATGTTGCGGTTTTTCGTTTAATTGTTTTCGTTGAATTTTTCCTGTTTTTAGTTTGCAGTTTGCACTACTGAT